>JAPFBL010000308.1:0-357500 GCA_026182355.1 Hermatobates lingyangjiaoensis | reverse complement strand
TTCATTCGCGCTCCGTTCTTCGACGTGGGGAGATCTCTCTCACTTCGTCCTCTCTTCTAGTCTTCTCTCCTGATGACGAACAACAGTTCGAAATATTGAATTCTGTAAGTTTTTTTTGTATTCTCTTTTCTGTGTCGTTCTTTGTGTAATTTAAAGTTATATATATATTTATATTTATATATATATATATATATTCAATGGATCAAACAACAATAAAAAAAATGGGGAAAAACCAGACTGAGATCTTTCAACCGTAACAAGCGGTCTTCGTCAGAGTCAAAAACCCAACGTGTCGTCAAAAACTCTGACGAAGACCGCTTGTTACGGTTGAAAGATCTTAGTCTGGTTTTCCCATTTCTTATTGTGGTTTGATTATTGATTGTTATTTCACGTGTTTATTTGCAATCTTTTTATAAATATATAGCAATGTCTAAGCTACAGGAAGGAATTCATAAGTGGGACTAAGATCATTCAACCAAAACAACAGGTATTTGTTAGAGACACACTTAAATTGAAACAAGTGAAATCTGACATCTAATATAGTGTATGAGAAGAGAGGAAAGAAAGAGGGAGTATTAAAGAAGGAAAATAGAAAAAAGAACAAAAGGCAAAGCAAGTCATGATGAGCAAGGAAGTTTAAGAAGAAATGTGTTAAAATATTATCTGTTAGTTGCTGTTAACACTTGTAGGCAAGGCTATTGGAATATAATCCAGACAGACTGTCAAGTGGGTGCGATTCACCTGGTAGACTAAATGACAGGGCAAGCTTAAGCAGTCAGTTATGTCACCTTATCATACATGAGTATATTATATACCTTATCATAAATGAAATGTCATTTCAACAGTTGGTCACTAATTAATAATTCTTTAAATTATATTTCATTTTTCAAGATTTTTGAGTGAAAAATTAATAAAACATGATTTTTTTTGTTATTTTAAGTAACTAAATTTATATTAGGTTATAGTTTTAAGTTTTCAGTTTTCAGGAGTCTTATTTCTAAGTTCATGAATTCTTATGAATGTGTTTTAATTTCCACATAAATATTACTAATAACTTAGTTTGGGGAATTATCATAAAATTTAATTCTATGTTAGAGTTAAAGGAAAGTAACTAATTTAAGTTACTACATACGATCAGTTTTTAGTATTGCCAAAACCAGATTTACTATTATCTTTATGAAATTTAGTGTGATTCTTATTACTATATAAATATATTATATATATATATATAAAGATTTATATATACAATCTAGTATATTTATATATTCATACAATCTAGTCCCGAACTCTTGGAAGCCAGAGGTCAGAAGATGGGAAAAATTAACCCGAAAAAGTGTAAAATTAGAAATAGGCATAGGTTTTAATAAAACTTGTATATATATATATATATATATATATATATCAATGATCAAACCACAATAAGAAAATGGGAAAGTCTTGCTATAATAAGCTATATAATATATTGCTATAATATAATATATATATATATATAAGAAAATAGTCTTGCTTTCCCATTTTCTTATTGTATTTTGATCATTGATTGTTGTTTCACGTGTTTATGTGAAATCTTTTTATATATGTATATATATATATATGGAGTTTTTCTTTTTAGGAAAAGAATGATTTTGATGACAGAAATATGCGATTTATAACGGTTTGGTTTTTTTCTTTGATCAGGTCCAATCAATTGAATAATTTATACTCATTTTGCTATGCGGCTAACATATGGTAGTGATTTATCTGGGCGGGAACGCATTTCAGGCTCTCGACTGGATCGTTGCACCAGAGCCAAGCACTCCTGGAATGTCATTGCTATAGTGCTACTGCACTCTGAATTGCTTCAAAACCGCTTTCATCTTATTCCGTTTTGCATAAATAAACTAGAATAGCTTTATGTTTGCAGTTTTTGAAAGCTCGAAGAAAAAAAAAATATTGCAAAATTATGTTTATTCAAAATTGATATTGAATAATTTTCAAAGTTTTAACGTCAATTCTTCATGGATCAATACCCCTTATAATATTACATTCTAAGATCTGATAAAACGTATATCATTTTAAGTAATTTTAATTAGGCTCTATTGAAATTAATATGTTTTCAGTTTTGACAGTTTGACACATGTTCTCACATGATTGATCACTCAAAGGCTAATATATTATCTGTTTTTGATTAGAGTTTAAATCATTTATTTAATCTTATTTTAGGTAGCTAAACTAAAAATAAAAAAAGAATCCCATAGGAATAATGTTGTGATTACAATTCATTGTCTTGCTTCATTCATTAAATGGAACTTCAGGAGTTCTGCTGAAGTTCAGAAGTATTACTGAACTTCAGTAGTAGTCCAGTAGTGGCAGAAGTTCATTCCTGGCCCTCAACGAGCATCTCTAGAAAACCATCTAATGTTTACAAAAAAAATTCTAGTTTATATATTATTATATATATATATAGCCTAGTCAAAGGTTTTGTCCAGTTAAGATTGTTGTTCCTTTAAATAATGTAAATTTCATTTTCTTAGTCAAAAAAATTTCTAATTCTGCCTATGAAAAAGATTTTAAAATAAAACCGAAACATCGGCAATGTGAGTTTGTGTTTTAAACCTAGAAAATTTGACCGAATGCCGATTTGATAACAAATTATATATATATATATATATTTATATATAAAGGGGTGTGTTATCTAATTCTTCCTAGGATGCCGCTGAACCCCAACAGTTTCCCTTCCTCGTAACTACTTTCTTTCCTGGGGTCCCAAGGATCGGGAATATCATCAAGGACATTTTCCCTCTCCTGGTCCTCTTCCCCCCTCCACCTCCTCCGTCTTCCGAAAATCCCCTCGCCTGTCCTTCAGAAAGCCTCCCAATTTAGGAAACCTGTTTTCCCCACAGATCCCTTTGAACTCCTGGGATTTAGGGTGGTGCATGGTGGTATGGAGAAATGCGGCCGTCGGCCTCTGCCTTACCTGTCCTTTAGTTTAACCCTTCACGTTTCTTTCCTCACCAACCAACTCTTTCCGCGTCCCTCCCTAACCCCACCTCTTGCTCATCCAGGAATTGCGTCTACCGACTGAAATGTAGACAATGTGGAGCATTCTACATTGGTATGACTTTCTACCAAGCTCAATGAGCGTTTGAAACAACCATAGAGCTTCGGTCGGTCAGCGCAAACAGCTTCCTGTAGCTATCCATGCCAATAGCCATAACCTTTCTTTTAATGACTGCTTTACTGTTCAAATCATTAAGCTAGTGACCACTGATGACCGTAGTTTGACATTAAGAGCGTCTGAGGAGGCCCACATATGGTTATTGGGGGCCCGATCAGATCCCGGTTTAAATCAGAAGCGTTAACTTTTATTTGTTTTTCCTTTTATTTTTAACTTATATATTCATATTCATATATATATTTTTTTTATTTCATTATTTTTTTTCCTTTTTTTATTATATATTTTTTTATTTTTATTTTTTTATTTTTTATTTTATTTTATTTTTTTATTATTTCCTTTTTTATAATTTTTAATTTTATAATTTTATCTATTGTTTTTGCTTTCTCCGTTCTCCGACGTTTAGTGCCTAGCTCCTTTTTTACGCTAGTGCGCTCTCTTCGGTTGACTCTTTATTTCTTCATTCGCGCTCCGTTCTTCGACGTGGGGAGATCCTCTTCACTTCGTTCCTCTCTTCTAGTCTTCTCTCCTGATGACGAACAACAGTTCGAAATATTGAATTCTGTAAGTTTTTTTTGTATTCTCTTTTCTGTGTCGTTCTTTGTGTAATTTAAAGTTATATATATATATTTTTTATATATATATAATATATATTATATTTATTCAATGATCAAAACAACAATAAAAAATGGGAAAACCAGACTGAGATCTTTCAACCGTAACAAGCGGTCTTCGTCAGAGTCAAAAACCCAACGTGTCGTCAAAAACTCTGACGAAGACCGCTTGTTACGGTTGAAAGATCTTAGTCTGGTTTTCCCATTTCTTATTGTGGTTTGATTATTGATTGTTATTTCACGTGTTTATTTGCAATCTTTTTTATAAATATATAGCAAGTCTAAGCTACAGGAAGGAATTCATAAGTGGGAACTAAGATCATTCAACCAAAACAACAGGTATTTGTTAGAGACACACTTAAATTGAAACAAGTGAAATCTGACATCTAATATAGTGTATGAGAAGAGAGGAAAGAAAGAGGGAGTATTAAAGAAGGAAAATAGAAAAAAGAACAAAAGGCAAAGCAAGTCATGATGAGCAAGGAAGTTTAAGAAGAAATGTGTTAAAATATTATCTGTTTAGTTGCTGTTAACATTTGTAGGCAAGGCTATTGGAATATAATCCAGACAGACTGTCAAGTGGGTGCGATTCACCTGGTAGACTAAATGACAGGGCAAGCTTAAGCAGTCAGTTATGTCACCTTATCATACATGAGTATATTATATACCTTATCATAAATGAAATGTCATTTCAACCGTTGGTCACTAATTTAATAATTCTTTAAATTATATTTCATTTTTCAAGATTTTTGAGTGAAAAAATTAATAAAACATGATTTTTTTTTGTTATTTTAAGTAACTAAAAATTTATATTAGGTTATAGTTTTAAGTTTTCAGTTTTCGGAGTTTATTTCTAAGTTCATGAATTCTTATGAATTGTTTTTAATTTCCACATAAATATTATAATAACTTAGTTTGGGGAATTATCATAAAATTTAATTCTTATGTTAGAGTTAAAGGAAAGTAACTAATTTAAGTTATACATTACGATCAGTTTTTTGTATTGCCAAAACCAGATTTACTATTATCTTTATGAAATTTTAGTGTGTTTCTTATTACTATATAAAATATATATTATATATATATAAAGATTTAATATACAATTAGTATTTTTATATTTCATACCAATCTAGTCCCGAACTCTTGGAAGCCAGAGGTCAGAAAGATGGGAAAAAAAATTAACCCGAAAAAGTGTAAAAATTAAAATAGGCATAGGTTTTAATAAAATTGAACCCTTGTAATAATAATATATATATATATATATATATATCAATGATCAAAACCAAATAAGAAAATGGGAAAGTCTTGCTATAATAAGCTATATAATATATTGCTATAATATAAATATTTATATAATTTATAAGAAAATAGTCTTGCTTTCCCATTTTCTTATTGTATTTTGATCATTGATTGTTGTTTCACGTGTTTATGTGAAATCTTTTTATATATGTATATATATATATATATGGAGTTTTTCTTTTTAGGAAAAGAATGATTTTGATGACAGAAATATGCGATTTATAACGGTTTGGTTTTTTTCTTTGATCAGGTCCAATCAATTGAATAATTTATACTCATTTTGCTATGCGGCTAACATATGGTAGTGATTTATCTGGGCGGGAACGCATTTCAGGCTCTCGACTGGATCGTTGCACCAGAGCCAAGCACTCCTGGAATGTCATTGCTATAGTGCTACTGCACTCTGAATTGCTTCAAAACCGCTTTCATCTTATTCCGTTTTGCATAAATAACTAGAATAGCTTTATGATTTGCAGTTTTTGAAAGCTCGAAGAAAAAAAAATATTGCAAAATTATGTTTATTCAAAATGATATTGAATAATTTTCAAAGTTTTAACGTCAATTCTTCATGGATCAATACCCCTTATAATATTACATTCTAAGATCTGATAAACGTATATCATTTTAAGTAATTTTAATTAGGCTCTATTGAAATTAATATGTTTTCAGTTTTGACAGTTTGACACATGTTCTCACATGATTGATCACTCAAGGCTAATATATTATCTGTTTTGATTAGAGTTTAAATCATTATTTAATCTTATTTTAGGTAGCTAACTAAAATAAAAAAAGAATCCCATAGGAATAATGTTGTGATTACAATTCATTGTCTTGCTTCATTCATTAAATGGAACTTCAGGAGTTCTGCTGAAGTTCAGAAGTATTACTGAACTTCAGTAGTAGTCCAGTAGTGGCAGAAGTTCATTCCTGGCCCTCAACGAGCATCTCTAGAAAACCATCTAATGTTTACAAAAAAAAAAAAAAAATCAATTTTTGTTAAAGTAAATTTATGTCTTTTACTTAAAAGAGCTTTACAAAAATTACAAAATTATTAAAACTGATTAACAAATTCAACAGATATAAGACTAAATGAAGATGAAATGCAAAAAAATAACTAAATATAATAATAAATATTAAAGATATAAAAAGTGGATATAATATTAACTGTGACATAGAAAACTTATGCACACAAGTTTCTGAAGTATGAAAATCTGAACTGATTTACACTCCAAAATACTTCTTAAAGAAATTTTCATACATATAATCCTAATTTACATGCATATTATTATTACTACTGAGGTTAGTATGTTTTATATTATTAATATGGCAAACCGTCATACATCGTAAGATGATCTTGGAGTCGTTGGAGCGCTTTCGGACGTTATCCATCTTCGATCGCAACTAACCTACTCGCAATCGAAGATGGATAACGTCCGAAAGCGCTCCAACGACTCCAAGATCATCTTACGATGTATGACGGTTTACCATATTAATAATATAAATCCTAATTTAGTTTCTATAAGTAATAATAAGTTCCAACTAGTTGAGAATCAATTTTAGTTTTGGCTTTATTTTAAACTCTTTGATAAAGTATTATCAAACTCATAAATAATCATATTTTTAATATAACATCTATTTTATCAGTTATAACAAAATTGAAATAATTATTCTAGACAAAATTTGACATATTACTAAACTGAGGTTTTGAGTTTCATCAAATCGTTTCTGTTCTTTTGTGCTTCCCTTCTATTGTGCAGTTTTTAAAGATCACTTTTGATTTAAGTTGTTTAATGAACTTTATAAATATTGTTGGAGAAGTATCTCTCACTGTTATTATCTTTAACGTCGATTTTCTCGCATTCACTCTGAATGAATACTTTCAATCAAAGTCGCATTCTCCGTTTAAAGTAAATTGATGCTTACAAATGTGATAGTTAAGACAAAAAAAAATGTCAGATTAGACATTCCATATATATTTTTAAACAAAAAGCTTTGAAGATTTATTATTTTCTTTACAAATTTGAGCTCAGTTGAATTGAGATTTTTAAACCGAATAAGACATAGCTGATAATGGTGGAGGATGATTCTATGGCATTTAATAATGAGTCAAGATGACAAATGGTTGTACACCAATCAGTAATGAATGTCCTACAATTCACTAAAACCACAGAGATTCATTCATGTTCAGGGGTTTGAAAAAAAAGAGTAATCCTTACTTTGAAAGTACTTTGTCAGCAAGCAATTTCTGCCTCATTCTAAGAGACGTGATTGTAAGAATTAATAAAAGTTTTATCACCAAAACCATGGTTAAATTTTCTTAACTTGTTTAGACACTGTGTAATCCTTTTGATTATGTGTTAAAGAGTGGTGATTATATTCATGAATTCATTTTACATTCTAAGATTTGAATGTATGTTGTATGTTTACATTGAAATATTTCACTTTTTTTCTAGATTTACCTGCAGCTGATTTATTCGAGAGCCTAGGATGATGTAGTCCTCACATCATTCACATCTCCTCAGCAGTGCAGTAGCTTTCAACTCCCGTTCTACTGTATCCTCGATAATATTCAGCAGGTACACAGATGCAACCGATAATTCTTGCTCCAAACTACTTCTGAAAACATAAACAATTGCAGAAGTGTTCCTCCACCAGTTTATCTTCAAGGTAAATAATCTTAACTGATTTATAATTTTCTATTATTATTAAATATAATTAAAATCATGTCATTTACAATTAGCAATTACTCATATATATTATTAACAGTGTTATTCAGAATATTGAATGATAAACCTTTTCTGAATTTATTAACAGTCTTATTAAGAATATTGAATAATAAGCCTTTTCTGAATTTATAATGCTAGAAGAGGAAATATTACACTTAAAAGATCAGTTATTAGGTTTATAGAATCATAAGGTCATTTTATCATTATCATAGAATGAACAGTCTGTATACTTTGTGTGGCAATGATTAAAAACTATTATAAAATAACGATAAGCACTTTAGAATGAATCAAATATTAAATCGATTCTCAATAAGTTTGATCATGCGTTTATTATGGTAATGTTAAGTTTGTTTGTTTTTACCAACGCTCACACTTATAAGGCTTTCACATTTTAGTGTTGTTTGAGGGGGCGGAAAGTGTGGCTCATTTAGTATTTGGCACCCAATTTTAGTAATGGGTGAGTTGCCTGTTGATTCTACATTGGAAGTCCCTAAATTTTGTCTAACTCCAATGTATTCAAAGTAGGGGCTCTTTAAGAAGTGCCTGATATCGAAGAGGTTCGGGACCGATGGAAGCTCCCCCCCCCCCTTTTTCCCTGCTGTAAGGTAAAAAGTTAAGTATCTGGCAAATTGTTTTTTTTTCTCGATTTGAGTACGCTGACCTGTTACTGATGCGTGAAGTAAGTCTTGATGCACGACGTAGTATCGTGCGGGCCCGCCTCCGCGTGGTCACCTCGAGCACTTTGGAGTAATCTAAAGTGGCTAAAGGGCAGCACGTTAAACTAGTCGGCCTGATTTCATTTTTGGTGGTTATATAGCCGAAGCTAGGGCTTTTGTCCCCGAGATGCGGCGAAAGAGTTTTCACGTAAAAAAAGGCATCGATCTGTTCTGCTATTATTCGTGATATGGCTGAAAAGCTGGGTACACGCCTTAATATCAAAACAGGTTATATAGCCGAAAGTCTTAGGAACATATATAAAGTCAAAACAGTTGACACTAGAGGTGGTTACTAGTCGGCCTGATTTGATTTTTGGTGGTTATATAGCTGAAAGGCTTAGGAACACATATAAAGTTAAAACAGGTATAACATCCTCTCCAAGGAATGACGTGCTGAGATTTATTCATCTTCCGCGTGAATAAATCTATGGCCAGGTGGGGATCGAACCCCAGACATACCAGTTTAGAGGCAAGTGCGTTAACCACTGAGCTGACCTGGCCCCCTATAATAATGTTAAGTGTGAATCACTACTCCTTTTTTGTAGAAGAAGCTAATAGATAAGTTTTTGCGTCAAACTTAAAATGCAACTATTAATTCCCTTACAATCTTATATAAATACCAATAATGAATAATTACATCATTATTATCTTGAACCTATAAAAATGTTCACTCAATTTTATAGAAAAAAGAAAATAATGTAACTAGTAAAGATATTTTTCAATTATTAAAGTAAACAGTTTGATTCAAAATAAAAACAGATTATAATGTTTTGGGCGATTTCTATTTAACTGATTAAAAGAAGCTTGTTATATGTAATAAAGCAAATAAAGATTGCAAGTAGGTCATTAAGAGAGTAAAAGAGTGGCTGGCTCACTAGGAAGTAAGACAGACTTATGGGGCTAACCTCTTAAGTTTTGGTGCAGTTTCGGTTCATTCATCATCACACTAACTTGTCTAACTCATTCCTGTCTTTATTCCACAAAAGTTTTCTCTGTATACAAAAGATATTTTATTTGAAATTATACATCGTTGAAACTTTTTTTTTTATATATATATATTCTTACGCTTTGATAATTGAGCCGCTTATTTTGAAAGTGGCCTAATTCCATTTATGTTAAAATCGAGATATTTAAGGGTTTGCGTTTTACAAAATTTAAAAATATTGTCATTTTATTTATCAACTAATTTTTGTTATAAAAATTCTTAGTAATTTTAAATAAATTTTGTACAATTTGCTGCAAAAGGTAAAGATAACGCAAAAATGTAATTATTTAAATAGCTAGCTAAATTTTTTTGGAAAATGGAATTAGGCCACTTTCAAAATAAACGGCTCAATTATCAATATAGTTTCTACTATATGAAATAAATTAAAACTTTATTGGAAATATTAGCGAAAAAGTTTGAATAAATCTGTATACGAGTGAGTATATTTAAAACAGTGTTGTACTGTATCCATCGGAGGAGACATTCAAATAAAAGAGAATAATATGAGTTTTTAATCATTCAGCTCTAGTGAACTTGTTCCGGACTAAGGTACCATAAATGATTCAAAAACTATTTTAAGGCGACATTGGCTAGCTGAATTGTTAATTTATAAGATTCGTACTCTTTAAGAAATGATAAATCATTATTGGGTGCTTTCTGGGCATTGGTTGCCTGATAATAAGCTTTGACATAGATAGTTATGTTATAAATACAAATGTTTCGAAATTTTCTTTCTTCTGTAATTTTTCTTTGTACTCTGCACACATTGGATAGATTTTCAAAAACGTATATCTTACACTCATCCTTCTTATATGCACCAGGTTTACTGAATTTGTATTTATCTGAAACTTCACCTATCAGAACATCATCAATCGCTAAGGCAATACTAGCTTCTAAACTTTTCTTTGAAATTCGAAAAATGGAACATTAACAATTTCAAAAACTTGTAAACTTGTTGGTAATACATTTCAAGGTATTTTGTCGTTGATATCTCCGATTAAAATAATATTCTCACGCGATCGAGGTAACTTCACAATTTTTAAAGTTGATACACGCACATTGTTAATACCACTGAAGTTAGTATGATTTATATTAGAAATAGGTAAAACCGTCATACGTAAAACTATCAAGTAAACTTTAAGGAGAAGGGTTTATTTAACTATAAAGGAACTTTAAGTAGGATTTATAGTTCCATTATAAATAGTTAATGTTCCAATGTTATCTTAGTTTATATTGCCATGGATTAATTGTAGTTTTATAAACAGTGTTTTCAATAAATGTCGCTGGGTAGGAGCACATGCAATGACAGATAACGGTTTTGTTGGTTCGGTATTAGAAGCTAGCCTTAAGTAAGTAAGTTTTTTTGGAATTCTTATGATGAATTAAGTACATATGACAAATATCTATTGTTTTTTGTTAGTTTATAGCCCTGAGGATGTTTTGAAATAAAGACGAAACGTTGGTGAAAAGGTGAATCCATGTATTAACCCTGACCAAAACTCCGAGAAAACGAAAAAAAAATGTTTAATAATATTTACGCTAGTGTCAAACGTTATACGTCGTATCAAAACTTATTTTTTATTTCAAAATTCGTCATTCGTTGATCAAGAGAAACTACAAAAACACGAGACGGTTTACATTGGTGAGAACGTGTGCTAGACTCTTAACATTTGCCCAAATAACCGAGTTATTTTACGTCTTCAAGTACCGGCAAATGGCTAAAACGTGCGTTAAATCCCATTAAAATTACAACCGTTGTGAGTCGCATGTTAATATTAATATTCTTCACAAATTTATGAAGTCTTTTGAAAGGAAACAATATGTTTTTTTTTTTAAAACAGATGTTTAACTTTCCTTTATTCTGTTTTAACATCGTAAAAAAGTACCCTAGCTGTCATACTACTTTGGGTTTGGTTACCCTTTAAATTTTCAAATGTTTTTTTTTTTTTTAAAATGTTTGTTTTAATTTTAGTTTTATTTGAGATTGTTTGAACAAAAGTTTGATTAGCATTATGATAAGCAGAGAGCTGATATAGTTGAGAAGTCAATGGAGCTGGTTATTGTTGAGATAAACTGGAAATTGGTTGACCGTGCTCTAGATGAGTTGGTGGGTATAATAATTGTGCGCAGTTGTTGGCCGTTTGGGGTTTGTTTGTTTTAAATAAAGAACGCCCTCTCTCCGGCTGGGAAATGAGCGGCAGTAAATCTACTGTTATCGGCCGTCGAGAGCCAATTAAAAGTAGTTGGCCGGTGAGCTCTGCTCCGACACTGCCCTTTCATCGCGTCATCAAAACTTATATAACTTCAATTCATTAAACTTCAAATTTCAAACTTGTAATTAAATTACAATTTTTTTTTTTTACCAAAATATTATTCAAACATTTTCTTTATCAATATTTCCTTAATTATTAATTTTTAATGGTTAAAGCTTTTGAAAAATTTATAATTGCATTTGATTTGTTTAGTTCTTTTTTTTTAAACAATTCCTGTTTAGTTAAATGTTTCTATCCAACATAAAACAAACCAATATTCGACTTATTAAATTTGTTTAAAGAATGTTTATGCTTTTGAATAGGTCAAATTAAGTAATCATTACTCATGCATTTATATTTAAAAAAATAAAAGTTAATGACAAATCTCGAAAAACACAATATAATGATGGATAAAGACTGTAGTCATCAAAATAAACAAAACAAGTTATTATTAAAAGCAGGCTCTCGTATCTCTAGTCCGGTAACTGAATGAATACGTGCCTGTTCACTGTTTAGTCATTGAGTAACGCATTAAAAAAAATGATGTGGCACTTATAGCCACTGTTTATGAATAGTAGGGTTTATACAAAAACCGACATTTTAGAAAACCGGTTTTCGAATAGTAATTTTTCCAGAAAACCGGCTTTAAACGGTTTTCGAATTTTTATAAAAAAAATTTTTTGCTCGAATATTCTGTAATTCGAACAAACAATTTTAACAAAAAATTTTAGAGTGATTAAAAGCAGTTTTTGACTGAAATTATTTACTGTTCAATTTTATTTATAGTAAAAATTTTTTATGCAATTTAGTAGAACAAAGATATAATAGTTGACCAAGATTAAATAATTTTAAAAAGAATTATTCGTTGTTTATGCATAATTTTCACATATAAGGATGTAAATATTTTTATAATAGTTAAACGAGTTATTCAGCAAAGGGTTCGAATAAATAAAAACAATATATTTTCATATTTTTAAAATAACCATATTATTTTATGACCATATTATATTTATAAGAACCATATTATTAAATCGGACTGATATGATTCCAAGAACCATACCGCTTGCAACAGTATTTTCATCAATCTGGTACATTTGGCCACATTTGTCATTTTCAAATTTTTTTAAAGTGTTATTCATACATTGAAAACCGATATTTTCTACTAAAAAACTGGTTTTCGAATTTCATAATTTCTCCAAAAAACCGGTTTTTAAAAACCGACAAACCCTAATGAGTAATGGCTATATCATTACTAGCTACTATCATAGTTTTTTTTGTTTCATCTGTTTATAGAATTACTGCATTAAATGTTAATAGAATTTGAATTGGATAGATTCAAACTATTCATTAAAATCAAACACGATGTTTCAATAAAAAGTGTATGCACTTTTTAAAAGCTGATAACTCAATTTGTTTCTTTGTGGTTGTGAAAACGTTGAAAGGTTTGAAAAAAACTATAAATATGGAACATTTACATTCACAATTTGCCTATTATCTTTTTGAAGATGATCTAATCTGAGAATATAGTATTGGGAGAGGTCCATGGATAAAATAACTAACATAACAACCAACGGAAAAATGACAACTAACGAAAATGCATTACGAAAGTTGTAGAGAATAAAATTTGTTATTGACTGTCTTTTTTTAGATTTTCTCTAAAAGCCATTTGTTTTTTAAATATATTTCAAAGATGTTTTATTCTTAAAAAAGAACTTATATATATAAAGATTTCACATAAACACGTGAAATAACAATCAATGATCAAACCACAATAAGAAAATGGGAAAACAAGACTAAGATCTTTCAACCGTAACAAGCGGTCTTCGTCAGAGTCAGAAACCCAACAGATGGGTTGTTACGGTTGAAAGATCTTAGTCTTGTTTTCCCATTTTCTTATTGTGGTTTGATCATATATATATATATATATATATATATAATATAATATATATATATATATATCAATGATCAAACCACAATAAGAAATGGGAAAACAAGACTAATACTCTTTCAACGTAACAAGCGTTACAGTTGGGTTTTTGACTCTGACGAAGACCGCTTGTTACGGTTGAAAGATCTTAGTCTTGTTTTCCCATTTCTTATTGTGGTTTGATCATTGATTGTTGTTTCACGTGTTTATGTGAAATCTTTTATATATATATATATAATTTTTCAATTTTTTGTTGATCATGTACATAATAGCAAACAATAGACCAGTTTTGTTGAAATAAGTGTGCTCAATGTAACAATGTTTTTAGCCCTGAAGATGATATAAATATATATCGAAACGTTGGCAACGTAGTTTTTTGAATATTAGACCAAAAACCCTCAATAAATCTCAATATATATATATATAGTTTTATTATTACTCACTTATTTGTTTATTACTAATTATATATTTATATTATTACTAGTATTGTTTTATTATGTTTTTATAACCTTTACTAAATGACAGGGAAAACATAATGGCAATATAATTAACTATAACAACTCTGTCACACCTAATTGATGTCATAACACTTTATATTGCATCATTTCTATTTCATTCAATAATATATATTTGTTATTGTTAGTATTGTTATTTAGTAATAATTCTTACTTGTTTAATTTTGTACAGGTAATTTTTTATAATGGTTCTACTTATAGTATAGTTCATTCTCCCGATTCGGTCAAGGACCTTGTCTATAAGGGGGTTCTTCGTTCAGCGATGACTTATGGATGCTCCGTCTGGTTTAGAGCTGCACCAACGAACAAGGCGTGCATCCAGATTGTTCAAAATAAGTGTGCCCGCCTTATAGCCAGGGCTCCTTGGTACGCCCGTAATGTTGATATTCACCATGATTTGAAAATAGAATCCATAGATAGTTACATCACTCGACTTACTACCAATGAAGACAACAAACTATCTACTCATCCAAACCTCCTGGTACAAACTCTAAATCCTGCCACCAACCTTCCTCAACCTCACTGAACAATTACTTCATCCACTGACTATCTGACTACTTTTCCAACTGATGACTAAAACCTTTGAAAACCATGACCTCAACAAGACCACATGACCGCGAATACGACATCTTTACTGTACAGACGAACTTATATCTGACATGAATTACTGACATTCCAAGTAATAGTAGCACAGTAAGCAAGCAGTAGAAGACCTCCGGTCTGGAACTGCTAGTTACGACGTGCACTATAGTGCGCGGATATATTCGTTGGTCGTTGGTCGTATAGTTTAATGTACACCACTCCATACGACATACTCGTATGTCCATACGACATACTCGTATGTCCATACGACATACGACCACTCGTATATGACATACATGGGAAATTGTTTCCAAAAGAACCTCAAGTACATTAAATAGTTGAATATATTGCCTAATTATTATTTATTGGTTTTATTAAGGAATAGATTGTGTGAGAGATTTATCTTGATAAGTTAAATATTATTATATAGTTGGGGGAGTCTTATTGTTATTGAATATAATAGTTTAATAATAAATGATTATGATTATGGAAAGCTATTTGAGAGAAATCGAATTTAAAATAAATTATTATTGCAAAAAGTCTGCAGAACTGAGAGGTTTTTACTTCTAAAATACTGGATTGAAGGGTGGGGGGGGGGGGGGGGGAAGAGAACTGATTAGACCGCAAGAGCAGCTGACGTACCCTTCAAAAATAGAATATTTTCTTTAAGGAAATAACAAAGTTGTTTTGATTTCCTCGCTTTCTTAAAAAAAAAAAAGAAAAAAAAAACTTTATTGTGACCATTTTAGAAGGTTTTGACAGATGAATATGGTTTTCCCATATACAAGTATATACTTTTCATGGTATTTACATATTTTTGAAAGTACTAAAATATTTGTTCTTATTGTTACTTACATGTCCAGGTATTAAGACATCTCAGAAAGTTAAAGGAAGCGAAGATATTTCGATCTCTTAATTCACATTAAATTTGAGATTCGATGATTACTGTCGACAAGTTTTCAAATATTTTTACGTACTGATTAATATTAATTTGTTGATTTTATCGACCCTATCATAAAAATAAGCAGTTTTTTTTTTAAATTTCTTCTATTTTCTTGAATACTAGCTTAGTCATCAGTAGTAGTAGTAGTGTTTTCTCTTACTGTTGATACATTGTTCAGTGAAGCACTAAGTATTGATTTCTCAGGGGAATGTTGGATCCCACATACTTAAGATTAAGGGACTGTTTACACTCGAAGTCTTAAAACACTGTTTCAGTAAAGTTTATAAAAATAAAGATCTTAAAAAAAAAACTCCTGAAATTTTTGCGTAATGGTGGCCGGATTGACTTTATTCTCTGAGGAATAGAGTTGGACAATTATCTTTCTCTCAAATGAAACATGTGTGGTGATTTGCTTCATTGACACTGGAGACAAATACTCAACTAGTTGACCACATTTGCCCATGTTTATAGCCATACTCTAAAGGGTATCTATGCTCTATTGCTATCTTAGAAACAATCTACTAAATTGTTGCTAGGAATACCGTATCCATGTACTTCCTGTTTTCAGATTACACCTTCTTAGTCCATACGCTAGTTCTTAGGCTTTTATCCTTAGTCAGTTTGAGTGATTATTACTTTACTGATTATTGAATGAAAACAAATTGAAATGAATTTTACAACTATTGAAATCATCAAATATATATTTAGATGATTTCTAGATGATAATTTAGATGATGATTGAAATCATCAAAACAGAGTTGTTTTCACTGGACCAACCCGTCAGTACCACATCCTTGGCGTCTTCCTGATGATGAACACAAAGTGTTCGAAACGCGTTGAATAAAACTTCATTCGTGTGGAGACTTTTGTTGGTTTATCCATTTTACCTCAGAATGATAATTGAAATATTATATTTAGATGTATGTTTAAGAAATTGAGGTAGTAGTTAATATATTTCATATCTTAAACTATTTGTAAACAATGCATATTATTATTACCACTGAGGTTAGTATGGTTTATATTATTAATATGGCAAACTGTCATATCTCGTAAGATGATCTTGGAGTCATTGGAGCGCTTTCGGACTTTGTCCATCTTCGATCGCAACTAACCTACTAGAGACCTACTAGATTACTAGATATACAGCGTCCAAAAGCGCTCCAACGACTTCAAGATCATCTTACGAGGTATGACGGTTTGCCATATTAATAATATAAATTATTTGTAAACAACCAAACACCTATGCACTTTGAACAAACAAAAAACAATCCGAAATGTACATAAATATTTCTTTCTAATACACTAATAAGGAAATATTAGCACTTGTAGTGTCAAAGTTTTGGTTTCATCGTCATCAGGAGAATAAATAGATGGAGGTAAAGGGCACAGATGCAGAGGCGGTATTTGCACTTAATCTTCCTCTAGGTATTCACCTAATAACTATTGAAACGAAAAATTCGAGATTATAAGTGCTAATTTTTCCTTATTTCTGTATCCTTACTTATATTGTTATCAGAGGGTCAGGCTAGCTCAGTGGTTACGTGCTCGCCTCTGAACTGATAGGACCGGGGTTCGATCCCCACCTGGCCCTCGATTTATTCACGCGGGAGGTGAATAAATCTGAGCACGACGTCCCTTGGAGAAAGACATTAAACTGTCGGTCCCGAGCCTGTACGATGTCAGGTAGTCGTTAAAGATCCCTACTCTAAATACACTTGAGTTAGCCAAAATTTAGGACTCCCACTGTAGAATCAATCTTCATTGTGTGGTATCACAAAGGACCAATACTCGGCCTAAGTGGGACTGCCACTGCAACCTAACCTAACTTATATTGTTATCAACATATTTATCAGAAGTGGCCAAGCTCCTTGACAGTCCGAGCCATTTAATAAAATTTGAAATGGTTTCCCTAGCCGCAATTAACACTAAATTAAGATATTATTGTCAACCGTCATAACCTCGTCTATCGCTGGTGGAGTCGTCCGACTGGTTTTGCAATAGCTGCATCATCAATGGAACTAACCTTACCTTCCAAAATAACGGATATAAATACCTATTCTAACTCAATGGTGCCAATACATGTCAAAATTTTCTACCTAATAGTTTTATTTAAATTTTTTTTTCATCTGTTTTTTGTCTTTTACAATTCAAGTCGTCTCTGTCCTGTCGTCTTTTCATGTTTTTTATTGGTTTAAATATTATGTCTGTCTGGTGCTTCATTTGTTCGTTTATTAGGAAATCAGTGTTTCTGTGTTTATATATTTCCATTTCTTCTATTACATTTAATCCTTTACCTTTTGTCCTATTTTAATTAATTCCATTAACTTTTCAATACTGCCGGGTTCATATCCGTGTTTTTTTTAAATGGTTAGCAAATCTGATTTATTCGTATTATTTACATAATCATTAATATGTTCTTTAAATATTTGTTTTAATGTTCTTCCAGTTGGCCCTATGTATACATATTTTCAGTCTTTACAATTTAATTTATAAACACCGCATTTATCGTATATGAGGTTTGAAGGTTAATAATAATATTTTGTTTACCAACCTCTGTGGCACCTACAATATGCATGTGTTTAACACTAGATTGCCTAAGAAATCATTTTGACTGTTTTTCAGTTTCATTTAGAATAAAATTGTGTATACAATGGCACAGCTTCTGAGAATTTTCCATGAACAATAATTTTGTATTGTTAATACTTACTAATAACTTGTTTTAACACTGTAAATAATATAAAAATGAATTTGAAACAAATTTCTGTACACATTATTTATTCTTTTACAATGCAGTAATTTTGACTGCTTTGGGGCAATATAGGTATATACTAATATAGGTAAATAGGTATATAGGTAATATAGGTAAATAAGTATATAGGTAATATAGGTAAATAGGTATATACTAATATAGGTAAATAGGTATATAGGTAATATAGGTAAATAGGTATATAGGTAAATAGGTATATACTAATATAGGTATATAGGTAATATAGGTAAATAGGTATATACTAATATAGGTAAATAGGTATATAGGTAATATAGGTAAAACATACGGAACGATAATCACTTTTTAAAATACAATAGCACAAAAATGAAAGGGAACTGAGGTACATTTATTGAGAGTCACAGATAATCCTTCAAAGAACACCATGTGGCTCGCGAGCCTAGGTTGGCCACCCTGGATGTATATATATATACTATATATATATTTATATATATATATATACTATATATATATATATATATTTCCTCTCCTCCACAAGGGGGCAGCATTGCGAGGTTCCACGAGTTTCTCTGGAGGCAAGTAGAAGTTTGCTTCTCAACGCTAGTACTTCGTACTTCTTCCTGATGACGACGGATGTCGAAATATCGAAGTGAATTCTGTAGTGACTGTCTGTGTTCTTTCCTGTTTGTTAAAGTTTATATATATGTGGTTAAAATACACAACAGCTTCTACATTGACGACTTTGTAGCTGTCTTGTTCTAGCCTCCTGACTGTTTTCCGGTGCTCCGGGGGTAAATCCCAAATTGTCGTCAATGCAGAAGCTGCTGTGTATTTTAACCAAATATGTATACAGGAAGATTTGCTGTCTATCTATACAAATATACAAACAAGAAAAAAAGATAACATAATTTAATAGAGAAGAGACATTTTATTTAGACCAATAACTTGCTTATAAAGACAATGAGACGGACATCAGACTGAATGAGAAGAAAAAATAAAGTAATTTAGATTATAAATGAAGACTTAAAATTAGTAACAAAAATTGAAATACGTCGCAATTACAATTTATACACCGCTTGCAGTCATGATACAACATGAATAATACAGACCATTTAGTACAGTTCTTGAAAGTTCATGGACTACGATACTGCTTGATCACCATACACATGGTCACAATTTTAACTGATTTTGATTTAAAATGGAAATTATCTTATACGTAGTTTTTCTCTTTTTTTTTTGTGGGTTTTGTAGAGATATCAATTTTCAACAGGTTTTGCCAATGATTTCTTCAGATTTGACTCTTTTTATAAAAGAAATTCGTATTTTTTTTTTGTCAAAGTGCAATAAAAGCTGGTTGGAGAATGATAGCTTGCCTGTTAGGCGAGCTTGTTGCCAAAAGGGAAG
Source organism: Hermatobates lingyangjiaoensis (assembly GCA_026182355.1). Classification (NCBI taxonomy): domain Eukaryota; kingdom Metazoa; phylum Arthropoda; class Insecta; order Hemiptera; family Hermatobatidae; genus Hermatobates; species Hermatobates lingyangjiaoensis. Next base: position 337,658 of record JAPFBL010000308.1, on the reverse strand, counting down.
AGTCAATCTTGCCCAAGGGAGTTATTGACTTTGTCCCACCAAATCTTTCTGCTTGCGAAGGAACAAAACCTTACAAGTGTAAAGTCCAAATCTTTAACAGATATTGATTACTAACAAAAGAACCTTAGAATAAAAAAAAAATAAATCAATTTTTATCCTCAATATGATTAATTTTTTTAAATTAAAAAAAAATTACATCTTTGTAATTTTTCTGGATGAATTTCAGTGTTAAGAAGAAAAAATATTTAAATTAAGGTTTTACTTTATATAATATTTCTAATATAAAAAAATGATTTTCATTCTGAGGTACTATAAAGTGGATAAACAAACAAAAGTCTCCATACAAATGAAGTTTTATTCTAACTTCGTGTTTGACAGCGGTGGCAGCTGTCAGATATATAACTAGAGTATAGTATTAATACAAAAACTCTTTCAATGATTTGAGGCATTCTGAATACATTTTTGATATATTTCAAGGAGATCTATGCATATATGGGTACGTGAGTGGTATGTAATATTATAGTTTGTGTTTTTGTTACAAATAACAGTGTTTGTTTGAAAATTATGAAATCTTTTCAAACAACATCGTGTTTGAACACTTTGTGTTCACCATCAGGAAGATATTCGTGTTGTTGTTGAATAAAACTTCATTTGTGTGGAGACTTTTGTTTGTTTATCCATTTTACCTCAGAATGAGTAAATACCACAAAATTACGGATTGCACAACAATTATTTTCGTTACAACCATATTTTTGAGGATTTGTCTGATATTGCTATGAATATATGTTTTAAACAAATAATATCGTAATTTTCTCATAAACATTTGGGAAAGTTCTTCTTCTTTAAACGTGTATGTTGAATATGGATGAGTTTTTTTCGGCGTTTGTTTTATGTTTTCAAGATATAATACAAAATATAATACATAAATATAATACAAAAGTGGGTGGCCAAGCTCCTTGATACTTCGAGACATTTTTTTCAAAAATTTAAAATTTTAGCGACTCGCAATGAAATACATATTTAAAAGGTATGCAAAAAATACATGCAGAACGATAATAATTTTTTTTAAAATATAATAGCACAAAAATGAAAAGGGAACTCAGGTAGATTTATTGAGAGTCACAAATAATCCTTCAAAGAGCCGCAGTTGACTCGCAAGCCGCACGATGTGGCCACCCCTGATATATAACTAGAGTATAGTACTAATACAAAACCTCAATGATTTGAGGCATTCTGAACCTATTTTTGATATATTTTATAGGAGGTCTGTAGCATTCAATATAACATAGAGACAAGATCTCCTCCTACCAAGTCCTTACTGCCAGGTGGTGTTTGGCCAACAAGGGGTTTTAACCCCTTATTTTTAACTTACTAATGCAGGAGCACCCAAAACGGGGCGCCCAGAGGAGTCAAATCATTGCAACCCCTGATGCCGGGGTAACGGGTACTTTCCCTCTTGTAGGGGGTCGACCGAATCCTCAAGGATCTTGTGGTAGACCTAAAACTGTAGACCTGTGTAGGGGGTCGGCCATTCAAGGAGGTCTATGCATATATGGGTACGTGAGTGAGTCGGTATGTAATATTACTCAGAGAGGAGTAGGATGGAGAGAAAAGTGGTGACTGCCGGAGGTGCGTGGCCCCCGCAGCTTGCAGCTTTGTTGGAGGAGGGCCTAGTCGGTGCCTTCGGGGAAATGGTTAACAAATATTTTAATTTACTTAGTTGATTATGATAGCCTGTATTATCTGTGTGCTCTGATGGCAATTGCTCTGTTGTCATTGTGGTTATTTTGTTGTTGTTAGTTATTATATATTTAAGCTGTATTTGCATAGTAATATTATACGAGTATTATCGTACGATTATTATCGTATATTTGTGTTTTTGTTAAAAATAACAGTGTTTGTTTGAAAACTATGAAATCTTAATTTTAAATAGTCCTTTTTTAGTAAAAACATATGATTTTTGCATAGCTTTTCGACAGTATTGAAGCATGAAAAATTAAATTTATAGTACAATATGTCAATACAAAAGCTATTTCTTCTCCTAATTTTGATAAAAATCTTAGATGATTAAAATGTAAATTTTGCATATATCATCGCACTTAAGGTATGATTAATAAAAATTAATAGTCATTCGTGACTACAAAGACTAAAAAATCATTTATAACTTCCACTCCTGATTAGGTGATTAGTTAAATTTATTTATTGTGTAATCAAAATGGCAAAGTTTTATTTAAATAATTATTATTTAATTTATAAAAATATGCTAAATTCACATTTGAATATAATAAATAATATGAAGATTAAAAAACAAAAAACAAAAAATAAAAAAAATAAGAATAGTACATTTAATTTCCTGTCATGCTCAGGAGGTACAATTGTCACCCTTTTGCTTCATCGTTATTTGTATCCATGAAAATATGAATACTTGCTAAGACAAGCACTTTTAGGAAATACGTTATATCTACTTAATGTAGGTATGCAGTTGGTAAAAATAAACCAGCTACACAAATATTTTAAAAAAATAGTTATTTTTATATAATTAAAAAATATAAAAAAGTTATTTTATTTATATAAAAAATAGTTTAATTTATATATAAAATAAACATTGTACCTTAAAAGAATTAAAGTAATGTTTTTGATATTGTTTGAGGTTATATTAAATTATCAAAATTTAGATAAAGAATTGACCCATTGAACACATTGGGTCTTATATTTAAACTCAATATTTAAAAGTTCACACAAAAATCACAGAGTCAAAGAAAACAGGAATATGAACCTTCTTGCTATTAGTCTTGTACATATATATATATATATATAAAGATTTCACATAAACACGTGAAACAACAATCAATGATTAAACCACAATAAGAATGGGAAAGCAAGACTAAGATCTTTCAACCGTAACAAGCGGTCTTCGTCAGAGTCAAAAACCCAACTGAACACTAGATGCAGAAAACATCTGGTGAGGAGTTGAGAAGAGTGGTAGGGAAGAGTGGTATTTTAAAAGGGTGAAAGCACAGGAAAGGACTAATGTCCAGAAAGGGATGTTTGGGGAAACAAAGGAGTACAGTAAGAAAAAGTAAAAAACTATCCGCTAGCTGTCAATCCTCTTTGAAGAGGCTATTGCCCTCGTGACGAAAGTATCAAGTTTGAAGAGACCGTTACTAATGTTTATAATATTAGATCTATTAAATTTAATTAGAGACGATTCAATAATATTTCTTTACAACATTGATTTTTCATAGGTAATAAATTTAGCTCCTGTCCAATCAATATGATGATTTTCATTTTTTATATGCAAGAATAAGGCACTACTTTTTTCCTGTCTACTTACGTTATATTGGTGTTGTTTTACACGTGTCTTTAATGATTTACCAGTTTGACCAATATAAATTTTATGGCAATTTTTGCACGGAATTTTATAAATACCAGCGGACTCCAATTCGCTTGGAGAGTTTTTTATTAACATAACCCACGTTATTACGATTAGAAAACACCATATTAAAATCAAGTTGTTTGGCTAATCTTGGAAGGGGGTCCAATGATTCGTGGTATGGCAAAACTATAGAATTTGATAATAAAAGGGGCTCTTTTGAAGTATTAGAGAAAGTTTTTTTAGCACCCTTCAAAGCTAAATCGATATAAGAAGAGGGGTATTTTAATGAAAGGGCAATTGACCTAATGTTATTAATCTCTTCATTAAGGAATTCAGGAGAGGAAACTCTTAAAGCTCTCAAAAACATATTTCTAAAAACAGAAATTTTAACATTTTTTGGATGCGATGAATAAAAATGAACGTATGCAAGTACATTCGTAGGTTTTCTATATACACTAAAGCGTAACTCATTAGGTAACCTATGGATCAGGACATCTAAGAAGGGCAAATTACCACTTATTTCTTCTTCCATTGTGAATTTGATTGTCGGCACTAATGAATTCAATTTTGTTAGGAAATCAACTTTATTTAAAGAATTGGGACAAATGCAAAGAATATCGTCAACATATCTATACCATTTAGCATTTTTGGGCAAAATTGAGCTTAACATTTTACTCTCAAAAAACTCCATATATAAATTACTTAGGAGGGGGGATAAACAGTTACCCATAGCAAGACCAAATTTTTGTATATAATAATTATTTTCAAATTGGAAATGACAATCTACCACACATAACTTAATTAACTCTATTATAGTGGTACGAGTAGATGAAAGGGGAAGGGAATAATTAATTAATTCCTCCTGGAGTAAGCTCAACAGATCAGTTACTGGTACATTCGTAAAAAGAGACTTCACATCGAAACTGATTAATCTATAATTTTTGTTCATGTTGACGCTTTTTAATTTTTTAATTAAATGCACATTGTTTTTTATATGGCTGCCTGACATTTTTCCAATTAAGGGGCTTAAAATACTTACTAACCATTTGGACAAGCCATATGATGCCGAACCAACCGAACTCACAATTAAACGTATTGGGTAATTATCTTTATGTGTCTTGATCAACCCGTACATATATGGCAAAGAAGGGGATTTTGATACAAATTTAGTAATAAGTTCGGGTTGATTTTTTAAGATAGTTTTAATTTTTTTATTAAATGAACTATTGACCCTTTCCAAAGGATTAGACCTTAACGTTGTATACACATTTTCATCATTTAGCATATTCTCTATTTTAATCGGTGTGTTCTCTAATCGGAGTTCGGTCAATTTTCCAGAATAAAAAATCAAACTCTCGTTGCCAACGTTTCGGTTTTATTTAAAAGCTTTTTCATAGGCAGAAGTAAGAATTTTTTAACTAAGAAAATGAAATTTACATTATTTAAAGGAACAACAATGTTAACCGGACAAAACTAAACTAAAGTTTTATAATAACAAACTAAAGTAAGTGAATGATCTATATATGATTGAAATTGAATCTTCTTAAATTAAACAAGAGTTGCATAAAAATATTATTATGGTTTTAAAATTAATAATAAATATGAGGTAAAATGGATAAACAAACAAAAGTCTCCACACAAATGAAGTTTTATTCAACGCGTTTCGAACACTTTGTGTTCATCATCAGGACGACACTATAATACAAATTATATCTAATCAGCATTATAGTGTCTTCCTGATGATGAAAACAACGCGTTGTTGCTGTTGTTTAAAACTTCATTTGTGTGGAGACTTTTGTTTGTTTATCCATTTTACCTCAGAATGAATTAATATACCACACAATTACGGATTGCACAACTAATAATTTAATAAATATGAATAGAAGCTATGAAGTATGGATTATGGAGATGAGAAAGTCATGTTCTGAAGACAGATGAAGTCGTTTTTGTTCCATCACCTGTTCTATAGATCAACACTTGTGTCATTCTTTACTTTCGTGACAGGAAGTCTGTAAACACTGAGAATCCAAACAGTTTGCTCCGTCCATAGAATTACATTGCAACAGCTCACGTACTCTTGAAATAAATACTCAAACATAAAACAAAGACCTTTCCCAGTCCTCCTGCTAACTGTATTTCTATAAACTTCAATATTCAAACTTTGATCATATTCCATCATTAGTAGTTAGTACTTTGTAGTGAATTAATCATTTTTTAATTAATAGCTCTACTGCTGATAATAATTTAAAAACTGTATGAATACAAATAATTTTCATAAATTTAGATCTGAGAAATGATACTGTTAGAGTCACAGAGATTGTGTGTGTTGAGTGTGTTGGTTGAGAATGATATATCATGTGGTTGGAATGAAACAAATCCTTAAGTCACCACAATAATTTTTATATAAATTATTAAATTAGTTCATTCAGCACCATTAATTAATTAATTATACCTGACGCAATGGTAGACTGGGATTTTAAAAAAGAATGGAGTTGTTACTTCAGTATATTTTTATAGTCATCAAAACTATTTATGCTGTGTCATCCCATGTGATGGAATGGGTTGTATTTGTCCATGATTTATCTCTGTAATTGTACTCTTTATAATTTGTATCTTTGTAAATTGTACTCTTTTTTGTACAATTTTTTTGTTTACGTAAAAAAACACCAATATAGCATGCTTTAAAGGTTCATATTGTCATTTATCTATATTATTTCTGATATTACTACTCCTGTACAGTTAAGTACTACTGTACTTTAACAACTATATAATATATTAATATTATAGAAAAAGTATGCTGCCTTACCTGTACGTCTTTTGCACTTCGACTAATATATTCTAATACATTTCGACATAATACATAAAAAAATACATTCTGTATTATCACTCAGATAATATTATTTTACTTCCATAATTCCTGTTGAAAATTAGGGACAAAGTATCCACTTACAAATTCTGTACTAATTTTTTATCTAATACGTTTGTCGAACTCATGATAATCGACTGTTCTCGGATCCCGTCCATTATCAGTTCAAAGTATAAAATAAAGATACTTTATAAGGCAGTATATTTTTATAATAGTAGTATAAATAAATTACTTTATCACCAGATAAAAATTAAAGAATAAAAATCATTTTGCTATTAATAATACAGACGTTATATAATAAGTGGTATTTATGAGTAAATTTCTTAAATAAGTTTCTTAAATTTAAAAATTCCTATTTACATAATATATTACATATTTGAAGTTTAAACCACAATGGAAAAAGGAAACCAATGGAAGCGAATGCTCTGAGGCCTTTTAATGTATGTCATCAGAGAGCAAAAAAAGTAAAAACTGAGAAGCTAACGTAGAAGTAATCATTACTTTCTAACGTAGTGCAATCAGTTATTATGTGGTATTTACTCATTGTAGGGTAAAAAGCTAATGAAATGGTCTCCACATATAAAAATTTAATGGTATAAACAACGCGTTTAAATACGTAGTGTTCTTCCTCTTTTTTAGTTAATGCCTGAGGAAGAACACTACCGTGTTGTTCTTCTGAGGAAACTTGTTGTTTATGCCATTAAAGTTTTATATGTGGAGACCATTTTATTAGCTTTTTACCCTACAATCATCACTTTTATGTTACCTTCTCAGTTTTTACTCTGTTTGATCTTTGATGAGATATATTGAAAGGCCTCAGAGCATTTATTTATATTGTTTTCCTTTTACCATTTTGTTTTATACTTCATTGAATGCATCACGTGTTTATTTATTGTGATTTTTCTGCATATCACATATTTATATATACTGATATCTAAATGTTTATAATATTGCTGTGTACATATTGTAGTATCATTGTACCTTTGATTGTCTGCTATTTATTACCTCCTAGCAACTAGATATTCTTTCTGTTTCTCCTTCGTAACAGAGTGTATGTGATTGTCACATTCTCTCTTACTTACTTACTTACTTAAGAGTCAACATGGTGAGGTTTTTATCATTCTTGCTGGAATAACGCTCGATTAATAAGTTTTGTGAGTCTTTTCCACGTCCACTGCATACATAGGCATTGATGTAGTGGGAATTTGTGTTTTCAGAATAAATCTTAGAGTTTTTTTTATAAGTTATTTCTATAAGAAGGTATTAAGATATATCATTTTAATTAAAGTTATAACTATAAAACAAAAAAAGAGAGACTAACACTGACGATTCTTGATTATTTCGGCCGTCTTGCCGTCTTCAGGAAAGGTAAGGAAAAAAGAAAAAGGACCACAGCAGTGGAGATGTGAATGTGTCCAGCAACCGATACAAAGTGACACACAGTGCTGCCACCTTACCATCGTGAACCATTTAAAACTATGAGTAAATGTCAATATAATTCAAATTAAAGTAAAGGAGGAGAGAGAGGAAAGAAAAAAAAGGAAAAGATGAAATCGTGAATACACTATTAAACAAATAAAAAAGAAATAATTCTGAAGTTAATAAAAAAAAAATACAAACAAAATAAAATAAAGCGATATACCGTTTTATCTATGTACGAGTAATATTGATCCTTTGATTATATTCTGATTTTGTACAGTAAAGTGTGCATTTTAGTTTTTTTCCTTCAAAACTCTGAGTTAATTCATTAGTTGTGCAATGTATACTCTATGGCAGGAGTGAAACTCAAAGGGGGTGAAATTAACCCCCAGAGGTGAATTTTGGATCTTCAGGGGGTGAATTGTGACCACAGTAGGTTTACAGAGTAAGGAAAGCTATTATAGGCTTTGACTTCTTAATTATAATTAAAAAAAAAATTGATAGAATTAATATTTAATATATCCATCAATAATTGTAATTAGCATTTGATTTGTAAAATTTTCTTATAAATATAATCACTGTAAAGTTGTAAAAGTGTATATACTACCTTGGGAAGAAGATGGGGTGGGGGAATGGCATTGTGGGAAATGGTGAGGGGTGAATGGGCTAAGGAAGGGTGAGAACCCCTGCTCTATGGTATTTACTCATAATTTTAGTTCTCTTGAGTGAAATTAGGTTACTTCTTATCTAATTAATATTTAAACATTTTTTAAGGATTATATTATTATTATTATTGTTGTAGTTATTAATCATTAATGACAAGTATCATAGTTTTAATTTAATAATAATAAAAAAATTAATAGATATTAATAAATAAATGAAAAGTGGTTCATTTTGTGATTCACTTAGTGGTTTCTATTTCCTTATGGTAATTTTGATTTGATAAGAGCAGAGTAAATAAACGGTGATCTGCCGAGTTGAATGCACTTAATTTGCGAGAAAAGAGTATGAGAAGGCGGCTTGGATGACACAGTCAGAGTAAATAGGTTTTCTAAAAAAAAAAAGAAAGAAAGAAGGAACCTAATAAAAACTGTCTCCTCTCAAAACAAGTCAAATTTACCTAACACATCCTGGCTTTCAAAAAACATTTCCAGCCAATTCAGTCAACCAATGTTTTTCTACCAGTATAACTGAATTTTTCAAATTGAACATTCAAAATCTTAAAAATCAAAAAATAAATATAGGAGTAACAACCCAATTCATTTTGCGGAATACCTTATCAGAAAACAATCGTAGCTTAAACAGTAACGTAAACACCTTGGAATAAAATTACACTTTTTGCAATCTATATATATATATAAAAATGAATGTGTGTCTGTCTGTCTGTACTCTATAGATTCAAAAACCATACATCCAATCGCCGTGAAAATTTGGGAAATTAGTAGGCATATCCCCGGGAAGGTTTATGTAATTTTTTTTTAAAATCAGAGTTGTGGTTCAGGTGCTCCCGAACAAATTATATAAACTGAAATCTTGGAATAATAAGTAATGAATCAACTGCCCTATTGGTCGGATTTGTTTACATTTATTTACACTGTTATCACTGACTTATCCCGTTTTTAAGTGAAATAAAATTGTTATTTAGAGGTTTATTTAAACAAATTTGAAATGTTCTAATGAATTAAGATGATATGTTAGAACAATAAAATTGTTAAAATGTAAAAAATTAACCCTAATCAAAAATATATTTTCTGACGCTTTCCTTTGTGTGATGGATAGTTGTCGAACAAGTGTTCGACTAATCAAATAAAACGTAAGTTCCACCATCCTTCTACGAAATATAAATCCACTACGACTATGCAATGGGACTAGGCTATCAATGAAAAAAAATTAATGAATAACATAATTGAGGCAACCATTTTAAAAGGAAAACACCAAAGGAACATGTACTACTACCACGCGTTTTTATGATGCCAATGGATACTCTATTTGAATTCAAACGTCTACAGTTTCCTGTACGACAGCTTTTGCAATGACTATTAACAAAAGCAAAGGGACAATCATTGTAAGTATGTGGATTAAATTTGATAAATCCGCAGGTCAGCTAGTATCATATAAATGATATATGAAATCATATACAAATTAGGCAGACATCATACATATTTGAAATGTATAACATTAACAAATTCTTGGGCTTTTATTCTTCTCCTTTTATTATTCTAAATCAACAAATGCCAAGTTACCTCGAATTCATTCATCTTTTAATAATACTTAAAGTCAATTTGCTCTTTTCATTGTGTGTTTGTACACACATGCCTGTCTTTCTTGTTATATTGAATATAGTGCACCGGCTTTTATTTGATCAATTAGATAAGAAATATGTAAATATTTAAAATTCTACAAATCCGACACTCTTCGTTAAATACTTTTTTATTTTTGCTTTTGTTTTTGTTTTGTTTTTGCAATGCTCACAGTTATAAACTTTTACTTTTTAGTGCAGTTTTTAGAGGCGGAAAGTCTGGCTCATTTATGAGGTTTCACCCATTTTAGTTATAAAGGAGTCACATTATTTAGTTGATTCTATATTAAGAGAACTAAATTTTTGCCAAAAATCAAGTATATTTAGAGTAGGGATTTTTAACAATTACCTGATATTGTATTGGTTCAGTACCGACAGCTTAACGACCCCCCCCCCCCTCCCCTCTCCCCGATTGCCTTCACCTTGTCTGTGGGGGGGGGGGGGGGGGGGGTTAACATGCCTGGGTATGGCATGAACTAAGAAAGGCACAACCGGACAGATGGTCAATCTAGGTCAGAGACCGTGGGTCGAGAATCAGGGCGATAGTTTGGAAGCCAGTCCGTCCTTATAAATCTTGACTAGCACCAGTGTTTTTCAAGTCCTTCTCTTGCGACACACTCTGAGGTGGGTTGTGTCCCTGGGTTGATATCCGCAGGTGGAAGGTCTGCTCGGTCATGTTCTGGGCTGGGGGGCTGCTCAAACCTTAGGCTTTGTGCGGCTTGTGCTTGTCTTTTTTCAAGACTTTCTCTTGCGACACACTCTGTGGTGTGTTGTGTTCCTGGGTTGATCTCCACAGGTGGAAGGTCGGCTCGGTCATGTTCTGGCCTGGGGGCTGCTCATACCTTAGGCTTTGTGCGGCTTGTGCTTGTCTTTTTTCAAGACTTTCTCTCGCGACACACTCTGAGGTGGGTTGTGACCCTGGGTTGATCTCCGCAGGTGGAAGGTCGGCTCGGTCATGTTCTGGGCTGGGGGGCTGCTCATACCTTAGGCTTTGTGCGGCTTGTGCTTGTCTTTTTTCAAAACTTTCTCTCGCGACACACTCTGAGGTGGGTTGTGTTCCTGGGTTGATCTCCGCAGGTGGAAGGTCGGCTCGATCATGTTCTGGCCTGGAGGCTGCTCATCCCTTAGGCTTTGTGCGACTTGTGCTTGTCTTTTTTCAAGACTTCTTCCTTACTGTCGTGGCACAACACCAGATCTACCTGCTTCATTCAAGTTGCTGTGTGTTATTGACCAGGCGCCTATGGGTGGAAAGTTCGTTGAGTTGAGTGCTTGTTTGTGTGCTATGATTCCCATATCTGCTTCCCCCCCCCCCCCCCCCTGAAAATTTCATAAAACACAAACATTTTTACTCTTATAAAATTTATTCATACAAACTAATGGAAAACGATATTTTATTATTGTTTTTAATGAGATGGATGTGCTTGTCTATTAGCACAAAGTTTATCAAATCTTGGTGTTTGTGACGATATAGCTACTCGTAGCGCTTTTTTACAACTAAACGAGCTCGATATTTGGATTTCATTGCAACCAAAGCAAAAAATCATTTTTTACATAGAAAACTTTAACAGTAATTTCGAAAATTGTTCATTGTGACTAATTTTCGCTTCGCACTTTAGACTATTTCCACGCCTTCAGTTTGGAAAACATTGTCTTAGAGGGACAACGTGCTCAGAGGTTTTCACCTTCTACCTGAAACACTAGAGACCAGAATCGAATTGAACCCACATCTAAAACCATAATCGAGCACGCAAGCAGCTGACTACCCTGACCCACTTTTAATCTGTTTTATAGGCTACCTCAAACATTTGCTTAGATTTGCGAGTATTCGTTGCATAACATAATTAATGGTGCATTAATTGAATATTTAAAAAAAAAATATAAAACTACATGTAACACAAAAGTTTTTCATCTAAAAACCTATCTAATACAATTTTTTTTTTAAAAAAAAGTAGTATAAAAAAACAAAAGTAGGTGTCTAATTTTATATTTAAAGATTAAATAGAACGTGTATCAGTTTTTATTAGAGAAAACCCGAGTTAAATAGTAGATTTAAAGTAATAAATTGTTGTAGGCCGGCTGGTTTTGTACCCGAGAGAGCAGTAAGGGCTGGCAATATATTAGAGAAGCAATAATTAAGTTAATTTTGTGGCAGAGAGAGGGACTTCAACTTTAACTGCAAACAACTCGGCTCCGCCTGTTTACCAATTCTGCGTCCCCTTCTCGTCAGACCAGTGTTATAATCTCTGTTTGCTCCTCTTATATAATATTTACAATTCCCTTCAAAATATATCGCTTTATGCTTCTTTAACTAAAATTAGAGAAATGTCTCTTTAAATCAGAAATCTGAAAAAAAAAATCAATCACTCTCCTAACTGGGCTATCAACATGTTTTTGACACCCCAAAATTTAAAAACCTAATTTATAATTAAAACAATTTGATTCATTTTTCTTAGATAAAGATTTTTTCCAGGTTCATGGATCATCATCTCAAATTATAATTTCATATAATTACCTTGCTTATAAAATACCCATTTTCTTAAAATAAAAATCCAGATTTTTTTAAATTTTTTCTTTCTTGTAGCTCACGACTTTATCAGTGTGAAAATTAATAATTCAAACTAACATTTTTTTTTTTTTTGACTAATATACTGGAATACTTGTTTTGTTATTACTGTATTGCAGAATATCTAAATAAATATAAAGTGAATCAGAATTTTTAAAAATTAAAATATTGAATAAAAACGAATGTAATTCATAATAATATAAATTAAAATGCATCTAAAAATGTATGGTTATTGTGGATAAATTTAAAAAGGAAAATAGAACGTACTATTAATTTGGTTATTTCAGTAGCCTATAATTAAAATGATTGCCAATTATTAAAATGATCCAAACTTTTCACCCCCCCCCCCCCCCCCGATTAAAATTAAAATGGGTGCCAATTGTCAAATGAACCAAACTCTTCACCCCCCCCCCCCCCGAATAAAATTAAAATCTCGAGATCGAATTTTTTCACGATCACTATACTTTACTTATAGTAAAGTAAAAAAAGAATGTGGTATTATAATCGAGTTGGTGTGAATATTCTAGCACCATCTTATAGGAAAACACTTTACTTTAATCTGGCCAATCGGAAATCATATCAAATGTATGATTCTCAAAGGTAAAAAAATAAAAATATACACAGATAGACGCAATAAAGATTTGTAAATCGCTGTTAGAAGTGTCAGGCTAAATTTGATATAAAATATCACAGAGAAAAACAGAATGTCGCATTTGATAACATTTCTGTAGCTCTTTACTCGACTATTCTTTGAGCGAAATCTCAAAAGTCAACTTTGTTGTTTGTCAACTTTTCATGAGGTAAAAGTAAAAAGGTATTATGACACCACTGTTGACATTTTGACCTATGTAAAACCATCCCAATTTAAATTAATATGGAAAATTCCATAAGATTAGTAAAATCATTTGGGAATGAATAACAAACAGACAGACGTACAGAAAATATTATATACACAGATTAATGAGTTTACACTTTTCCAATTAATTCTGAAAAAATTGTAAAAGCAATTTTTAAAAATTGCTAAAATTTAATTTTATAATTTTACAAATTATAAAACTTTTGCTTACATTGTTGTAACTTTTGATACATTTGGTGGAATTCGTCACTTCATATTTTAATAATAGATTAAAATATGAAGTGCCGAATTCTCAATCCAAACTTTTTCTTACATTTTTGTAACTTTTGATACATTTGGTGTAATTGGTCACTTCATATTTTAATAATGGATTAAAATATGAAGTGCCGAATTCTCAATCCAAACTTTCGCTTACATTTTTGTAACTTTTGATACATTTGGTGTAATTCGTCGCATCATATTTTAATAATGGATTAAAATATGAAGTGCCGAATTCTCAATCCAAACTTTCGCTTACATTTTTGTAACTTTTGATACATTTGGTGTAATTCGTTACTTCATATTTTAATATTAGATTAAAATATGAAGTGACGAATTTTCAATCTAAAAATATTCTTACCTAAAAAAAATCACCATCAAGGGCTTGGAAACACCTATAAATTTGTTGAATTCTATAAAATATTTGCAAAACATAATGACGTATTCATTGTTTTTGTTTTATCTATAAAGTTGGTAATACTGTGCAGGTGACAAAGTATTTTATTCATGGACATCTTGACACAGATTCAATTTGTAATTTCCTTGTTTAAGCAGATTTTTTCAATAAGTAGATTGACACAAGAAAATTAATAAAAAATCAGCTTTAATTAAAAGATAGTATAAATTATAAATCATAACGAACTGTTCAGCAGATAGAAATAATCTACTTACCTAAAAAAATCAGATTTGAATCTGTGTCAAGATGTCCATGAATTAAATACTTTAAGTCACCTGCGCAGTATTACCAACTTAATAGATAAAACCAATGAATACGTCATTGTGTTTTACATATTTAACTACAATTTTGTCATAAAATCTCTACTTATGAGATGTTATTTTTTCCCAAAGTTTATTTCTGTGAAAGATAATTTGTTTTAAAGCTTTAAAACTAAGCCTTTTGATTAAATAAAATTGTAGGTAGAGGTATAACCTTTTGAGGGATGTTAATTGAGAAACACTATATATAAGTTATATAGTTTTCTTATAGGCTTAGGGTGAGAAAAAAAAATGTTGTAGGACTCAATCAGCTAATAGATAGGAGGAAGTAGTGCGAGGATGGAGAAAAGGCAAGTGTTGTGGAGACGAGCTTCAGGCGAGAAACGTTTATTTGCCTCGGGACAAGGGAGATTTATTGGCGGTGTAGCTTCCCTTCCTCTCGCTTTATGAATGTCTCCTAAACCTTGTTTCCGACATTATTTTAAGCTTTTGCATTTTGTTGAATGCCCTCGGTAATTTCGTGATTTAATGTATGAGAAGACAAGTTAAGGCGATGAATTATAATTTAGTTTAAAGCTGAGATTTACAATTTCAGGGGAAAAAAAATTTTTTTTTTTTATTAACAAAAACAAAGAGAAAGTGACTTGATTGCTTTTTAGCATTAGTGAGTGAGAGGGAGGGAGGGGGGGGTTTATAAATTTAATTAAGAGTAAGCACGCTAACATGACATGGTGCTTCATTTCTATTGTTGGAAAATAGTTTTTGAGTGGAAGAACCATTCTAGGAATTGCACCAAAACGCAAGAAAGTCATCAAATATTTTCCATGACCCACTTCACGCAGTTTCAACAATATTGGTTTATTGGTTCAGTTGTATTTAAACTATTTTATTATTATAAGAGTACTATTCAACGAATATGGTCAGCAGATTATTTATTTCTTTGATATCACTGTGACTATCAAAATTATACTGGTCAGCACTACTGTTTACAATCTTGTAACTTTTGATACATTTGGTGCAAAAAATATGAAGTGACGAATTCTCAATCCGAACTTTTGCTTACATTTTTGTAACTTTTGATACATTTTGTGCAAAAAAAATATGAAGCGACGAATTCTCAATCCAAACTTTTGCTTACATTTTTGTAACTTTTGATACATTTGGTGCAAAAAATATGAAGCGACGAATTCTCAATCCAAACTTTTGCTTATATTTTTGTAACTTTTGATACATTTGGTGCAAAAAATATGAAGTGACAAATTCTCAATCCAAACTTTTGTTTAAATTTTTGTAACTTTTGATACATTTGATATAAAAAAAATATGAAGTGACGAATACTCAATCCAAACCAGTCATTGACTCCAATCTGACGAAATGTTTATTTTTTTTAAAATTATTATCAACATCCTTTTTCATATTTTTAGAGCTATTTTATTATTTTACTGTACGTAAATTTCAGTGAACATAGAAAAAAGTGTTTTTAAGAATTTAAGGTAGTTTCGTAAATGCATTTTTTTTTTATATTTCTTGGGTGATGGTGGGATATATGTAGGTGAGTATGAATTACTCTACAAGCCGTTCCGTTTTCACCCATCGTAATGGAATTGATTAGGTTAGCCCTTTGAGTAGAATTAGCCCTATTGTTTTTGAAAATTATATCAAATAGATGGTATTTTCTATTACATTATAACAGAAAAGCACAAGATATATTGTAATGGTCAGCACTTCTGTTTACATTCATCTAAATTTTGATACATTTGGTGCAAAAAAATATGAAGTGACCAATTCTCAATCCAAACTTTTTGTTTACATTTTTGTAACTTTTAAAACATTTGATGCAAAAAATGTGAAGTGACAAATTTTCAATCCAAACTGTTGTTTACATACAACAACATTGTATGTAACATACAACATTGTATGAGTGGTTGAGTGTAGACCACTCCATATTGGCATACCTTTTTGAACGTTTAAGCAGATAATAATATTAAACATTAAAGATTTATTTACTGTTTCCATTACGTAAATATAGTGTAATAAAAATATCACTATTTTTGGATTATTGCGTACAGTATAACACTAAAAGGAAATCTATTAACTTCTACTGAATCACTTCTCCGATTTGTTCATCTATTAATCTTATTAAATCATTAGTTGTGCAATCCGTAATTGTGTGGTATTTACTCATTCTGAGGTAAAATGGATAAACCAACAAAAGTCTCCACACAAATGAAGTTTTATTCAACGCGTTTTGAACACTTTGTGTTCATCATCAGGAAGACACCAAGGATGTGGTGCTGACGGGTTGGTCAAGTGAAAACAACTCACGGGTTGGTCAGTTGTTTTAATCTTATTAAATTTCAAGAGTTACGCATGGATTTATAAAAAGGAATTTTTTTATAAAATTAGGATGATAACGAATAATAAAGTTATCAATAGTGTAATTTATATTTTAAGCTACTAAATACAAACATTACGGTATTTAAAATAAGTACTCGTACAGCATAAAAACTGAAAAAAAAATGAATAAAATAATTATTTGTAATGTTTACAGTTTATTATTCTTTGCAATCTCTCTTATTTTAACCAACACAAATGGAGTAATTAATTAACCACCTAAAACTACTTACCTCTTGATGATTCATCAGATGACGTTGCTGATTTTCAGTCATTATAATAATGACAATGACTTTTATTAAAAATATTTTCTCAGGGTTAATCAAGCTTATTAGAGGCATGTCCTGTTGTCTAATTTCTAATGGCCAATAATATTTAGTAAATAACATTTAATTTATGGTAATTCCTGTGTTTTTATTCTTTTCGTAATTATACCACAGTTATGCAGAAACATGAAACCCTCCAAGTGTTTGGAGGGTTCAAACCGAAAATTAGAGACTGTAAGTGTGTTCTTTTGATTTCTCCATGTTTCTTTGTCTATATTGAACTATATTTGTCCGTTTTGGATCGTATTTCCAACGAAAAAGTATAAATATATATATTAAAGATTTCACATAAACACGTGAAATAACAATCAATGATCAAACCACAATATGAAAAGGGAAAACAAGGCTAAGATATTCCAACCATAAGAAGCGGTCTTCGTCAGAGTCAAAAACCCAACTGAAACATAGTGTTTTTGACTCTGATGAAGACCGCTTGTTACGGTTGAAAGATCTTATTCTTGTTTTCCCATTTAATATTGTGGTTTGATCATTGATATATATATATATACATATATATAGCGAATATTCTTGTATTACGTAAGAACTAGCAGTATAGTGCACTCAATCATATAGTAAAGAATCAATTTAAACGAATATTTTTTTTTAAATATTTCCAGTAGAATAGATTTATAAGATGAATTCTGGTAATAATTTCAAGAAAAAAAAACCTTATTATTTAATGTGACTGCGAAACATTAGACTTTATTTGATTACTGATGAAAGACCTGTTTGGTTAAAGAAGTCTTGTGCGTTTACTTCTGTGAATGTATTGCGTTTGATCTTCTTCATTAGTAGAAGATGATGTACTTTCTTGCCTTTCTTCTAAATGAATCCTTTTCCTGCTTTCCCGACAAAGGATTGTTTTCAGCTTTCCTTTCACATCTTCAGTTCGTAATGGAACATTTCTTCTTGTCCATTTTAGCTTTTTACGCACCTCGCTAAAATTAATATCTACACTTGAATATATTTCATTATTTATTCAATATATATTTAAAAATAACATAAAAAACATTTATCAACATCAGATTCAGTCTCATCATTATCTTTTTAATGTATTAATATTCTCAGAATGTAACTAGAATTTTCAAAAGAGAGCTTACACAGAATAACAAGAGGGGGGGGGGGTGCCAGGGGGTGGCATTTGGGGGGGGGGGGGGGGTTAAAAATATAAAATAAAAAAATTATATAAAACTAAGAAAACATCTGAAAATCATATCAAAGTGACTTTTTAAGATCGTAATTGTTTTATGTTTTATGTATATAAATAATACTGTTTCAAACCAATTTTGAGCTTTAATATTTGTAAATTAAAAATAAATTTTTTAAAAATATTTTTTTAAAGTGGTTGAAAGTTAATTATGTTTATTTTCGTTGCCAGTAAATTTAATTTAACCATGTTTTTTTATGATTTAAATTATACGTTTTAATTTTGAAAAATTTTTGGTTTTCTTTCATGAAGACTGTATATGTATGTATACGAGTATTGTAATAAGATGAAAGTTTGGGTCTAATAACAACAGTATAAAATTAGATCCTTGATTAACAATTTTGTGAAAATATATATTTTGAGGATTTATTGGAATTTGGAAGGTTAACGGATTGGCAACCGTGGGGGGGGGGGGGGTGCAAAATAATTGCTGTACCACTGACCTTACAACACCTCTAAAAGTGCATGTTCATTTTGTTTGTATACATAATGAACTAATGAAAAAATGAAATAATAATAATTTAAGCTAAAAATTAAATCCAAAGGACACCAAGTTTAACAGCCATAACCGTTAAACTTAGTTTTGTCTCGTTAGCATTGTCACAAATGGTTTTGAAATAGCTGTTTTTATTGGTGTCCAATGTACTCGATATTTGGTTTTAGTTTACGACAAAAATCAACAACTGCAGTTCAAGATAATTTTAGTATTGATAATTGGAAAAGAAATACTAATAATAATTAGTATTATTATTATTATTAATAATTAGTATTATTAATTAGTATATTACTAATTAAGTAATAGAAATGCTAGTATTAGCCTAACAGGAAGAGGACAATCCTGGCTTCCTTCCAGGAAGTAATTATAAAATTAACCGAATATGCTAGAACATATTCTCGTCGCTTACTTAGACAAGGATGTTTTTGTTATATACAAGTAAACCACCCAGTATTTTCTCCTTAAACCTCAGAGGATAAAGGTACTTCCTTTTTACCGATTCCAAGTAACAGACTACTTCTGGATTGTCATGTGCAAGTAAAATATTAAATCCTCGTTTATCAGATCTCTAGGTCTATAGGTTTTTTGTAGGGTTCAAGATTCGACTTTTGTACGAGGTTGATATTAGGCCTGTACAGTTGTTTTGTCTATTTGGCTAAATATGTGCACACTGTTTGTACTACTACGTTTGATTCAAGGCAATTTGTTTGCTATTAACAAGACAAAAGATTGATTCTTGGAACATTCGCATTCATAACCACCTCTAACCATCTTTAACCTGTTTTGACTTTATATGTGTTCTTAAGCCTTTCGGCCATATAACCACCAAAAAATCAAATCAGACCGACTAGTTTAACGTGCTGCCCTTTAGCCACATTAGATTACTCCGAAGTGCCCGAGGTGAACACGCGGAGGCGGGCCCGCACGATACTTATAATTCCCCTTTGATCAAGCACTTTGGCAACTGCTTAATCTAGTGATAGTTATTTGTCCCTTAGTGCCAGAGAGGCTAGTGTAAGTGAAATCAAGAAGGGACTATGCAGTATAACTTAGTATACTTAAGTGACGTAAGGCTGAAACCGATACAACAATACTATTCCAAGTTTATATTTTTCTCTCTTCATTTTACTAGCTGGCTAAAGTTAGGTTTGTTATTGAATCCAAGATGGATATATAATCGATTAAAAATATTTTAGCTTGTTTATTTTCCAACGCCCTAAGGCTTTCATCTCTTAGGGCTGTTCTAGTGCCGGAAATTGTGGTCCATATATTATTTGGCACCAATTTTAGTAATAGACGAACCACGTTACCTGTTGATTCTACATTTTGCTGAACTCAAATATATTTCGATTTAGGGATCTTTAAGGAGTATCTGACTGTAGAGGCTCGTTAAAACTACGGCTTAATTTCGTTTCCAAGAAACAGATTGATGCTCAAATGTTTTCATCTCTCACATGAATAAATCAATGGTCAGAGTGGGTATTGAACCCTGGATCTACCAATCCTACGTGAGCACTTTGACCCTGTGCTCTCCTCTCTTAGGGATATAGTTACAATAAACCAAAAAGTATATTCAACCAAACTTTTGTTTGCTTTGACATACAAGTTGCTGTAATATTAATATGTATATGGAATGCAAAACGCTGGAAATATAGTATAAAAAAAGAACACGCTGTAGAAAACACAACTATTTTTAACAATGTGACAGAATGATTGAGTAATGAATTCAGTACCAATACATTTCCTTATTTAAGAAATGATGGTATATTATTTTTAAAGATACTTTAACTGTATCTATGAGTATGTGGTTCAATTGTTGTATACGTTTAATTTTATAAAATACTCATTATAATTACAATACTTAATAAAAACAGTCAATAAAGAAAGAAAACGTATTTTATTATAGACATTTTGCTGTCAAACCAACTTCGTAAAATATAACGCAGATTTCTGGGCATTGTAATGTATAATATATAATCAATTATATTTATTGTGGTAAAAAAAGTTTTAAGCGTTTATAGAAAGCTTACTATAGATCTTTTTACTGGATTAAACACTAAAGATGAAACGAAATTTTTGAGAATGATCTAATTGACATGGAGTTCTACATTAATAATTAATATCCAATAAGCACTTTGCCTGAGGAAGGGTTTACTTACTGCATAATTAACGAGTAGGAGTTACCCCAGGCTTAGTGAATTACAAGGATTCAATTGAATGAATAAATATAAATTTAATCATATTGCTGATGTATTTTATACTAAAATAATAAAAGATAATTATTTAATATAACTTAGCTATCTTTTAGGATAATTATTTAAATGTGATAGAAAACTATAAGTGAATTTTTTTCCATGCTAGTTGGTTTCTGGCGTACGTTAACTTAATCAAATGATGTACCACGATAATTTGATTAAGTTAAAGTACGCCAGAGACCAACTAGAAAGGAAAACTGTCAATTATAGATTTCTATCAAATTTAGATAATTATCTTAAAGATAGCTAAGTATGTTAAATAGTTATCTTTTATAATTTTAGTATAAAATACATCAACAATATCATTAAATTTATATTCAGCCAAACTTTTTTTGTTTTGGCTTATAAGTTGCTATAACAATATGTATATGGAATGAATATTACGTATTGTACACATCTACAGAAATCATGTTATAGTGATGATATCAGCGACTAAATATCTCGTTTGACTATATTCGATAAGGTATTGACAGTTAAGGTGAGGTACTGTTATAAGGACATATCAAGTGTTTAGAATGGTTTTATGTGTATTAGACATCAAAGTTCAATTTACAGTGTACACAAGTCACAACTTATACACAACTTATCTTTGTCACAAAATGTTTTAAATCTTTTAGTTTTTCAAATAAGATATTTATCAAATCACAAAGTTCATACTGTTTCAGTACAACATGAACAAAGTGCAAAGCTGTTATTTATTTTGACGGCTAAGCAGTAAATGTAACTGTTATAATCTTTGCTTAACGCACTCTTGAGTTAATCATCCAGAGTGTTTTCTGAGAGTTTCTTAACATACTCTACAGCTGTTTTTATTACATTGCAACTGCAGTCTGAACTATGCTTGTTCAGGTGTTTCATTAGCTCTCGTTTTCTAAGGCAATTTCATTGCTTTATTTTCTTCACAATCACCTTTAAACTATTTCCCTTTCTTCGACACTTTTAATCGTCTTTCTTTTAAAAGTTGTTTGTAATCTACAAAGAAAGTTGAAATAAGATGGGGGGAAAAGTATGCCTAATCATAAACTTGTGTTGAAACAATGTAAAGAGCAAAACACCTTTCCTGTTTATAATTGCTACTATATTAATCCTTCAGTTCAGACATATTTCTCATTGCTACCTGAAGTTTAAAATTTATTGTTTTATCTGATTGACAGTCTGATTAGTTTATTCCAGTTTATATAGCGGTTTTAAGATGTCTGATAACCATCTTCTCAGGGAGACAGAGACTACCAATGAGATAAAATACTTGTAGAATAACTGAAATAGTTGGTGCATGTTAGCCAATGCGACTATTAAGATATGAACATCTTGTTTGAGGTTATCTTGAAAATGCCTCTGAAATTGAAAGACTCATTCTGGTGAATGGCTTATTGATATCATATTCCAGCATCTATAAAGAAAATTCGTATATTTGATTGACTTATCTTATCAAATGCTTATAAGGTGTAAGAATTTTGAATACGTAGAACACTGATGTAAGATAATGGCTCGACTTTTACGGGTTGTGGTTTTCAGAATATTATTCAAGACACACTTTACTTGGGCTTCACTTAAACCCAGTCGCCAATTGTGAAAGTCAAATTCACCCTAATCAATCCTAGAATTCAATATGAAAACAATCCAATTATTGAAAGTAGACCAACATTGCCTGCTGAAATCCGATCATGATGGTACAACATTTACTCCACTAATACTTTGTTAAGGAGTAGTGATGTCAACTCAGGACCAACAGCCGATGTGAGATCAGGTGCATTAGAAGCTGATTGAAAGGACAAGGCCGGGAGGAAGACCTCTGCACCATCACCTGCGTCCAAGGGTTATTAGAACCAATACGAAAACGAAAGAAAACTGATCAATTAAACTATGAAACTTTAAACCAGTAACTAATCAAGTTCATATTCCTTATTCTTATTCTCATTTTATTTCAAGAGATCATAATGTTCCATACTCTGTTATAACTGTTGGAACACCCAATCTTGTTTAAATAAAGGATTTATTTAAAATTGTTCATAACTTAATACATAATACTTGAGCTGATTTGATGTATTTTATTGCTGTATTATATCATTTTGTTTTTTTTGCGATAGTTAGTTATGGCTTATATATCTTTTATGAGTAGTCATAGAAAAGTCGACACGCTGTCATACGGAAAGCTTTTCAAATTGGTCCCAAATTCCTTGTAATCATTGATCTCGTAAAAGATCCCCGGTCTCAAATTCCTTGTAATCATTGATCTCGTAAAAGATCCCCGGTCTCAAATTCCTTGTAATCATTGATCTCGTAAAAGATCCCCGGTCTCAAATTCCTTGTAATCATTGATCTCGTAAAAGATCCCCTTTCTTCAACAAACTTGAGAAATACAAAAAATAGATCTTTTAATATAGAATGTATTTAACAATAAAGATTGGCACTTACAACTAAAACTTACAAATAAAACATTATACACACCTAGCACTTCCTAGAAATGCTAAAAGTATGCGCCTATAATGCGTGGGCACGGAAACAAAAATTTCATTTTGTAATAAACTGAAGCAAGCACTACATCTTCCCATCATTTAGAGTTAACTTAATTCAGTAGAAATTCTCTTAAAAGATTGAATAAATATTTATAATAATTAAAACAGGAAAAATTTTTGATTCCATGAATTAGATTTAAAACAGCTACAAGAATTTTACTTTATTCTGTAAATGCGAATAAATACATAATCTGAGAGCGTTAGAACTGTTGACCAGTACTAAATTTACTGCTCTAAACGATTGTAGCTATCACGAAATACAAATAAATCTCTTTTATTATCAAGAAATCTCTTGAGAAATATATAGCATGATACCTGTATCATACAAAACGGTAGTTAACCACGAGACCTAAAATGGTTTCTTCCCTTATAAATGATACATTCAGGAGAAGCTTACGAACATTTGACCCATTATTTTACTAAAAAAAAGGTTTATTTCTATCAATTTATACTTGTTTAGCAGTATATTTAAAATAATTTTTTTTTGTTATAAATTTTTACATTTTTTAATAAAACAGTCTATTTGGAGTATTTTACTTCATATTTTAATAATGAATATTGAATATTTATTAAATGAGCCTTTTGGTAATCACTTTTTTTATGTATTGAGATGACTTTGTTATATAATTAAGTATATACATTTACTAGAGATCGACCAGAACGTAGACATACGCATAGTTTTCGCCTTGACATTATACTCCTTTTTATAACCAGTGATTTTATTGAGAAAATTAATTTTAAGATGTTGACAAATTAAACCGGTTTGAACTCACCTCAGTCCGTTTTGGATATTTATTTGAATGGTACATTATGTATGTGGGCGATTCTGTCACCATTGCTAAAAATAGTTGTGTTTTTTACACCGTGTTCTTTTACTATACTATATTTCCAGCGTTTTGCATTCCATATACATATTAATCTTACAGCAACTTGTATGTCAAAGCAAAACAAAGTTTGGTTGAATATACTTTTTGGTTTACTGTAAGTATATCTTTAAGAGAGGAGAGAACAGGGTCAAAGTGTTCACGTTGGATTGGTAGATCCAGGGTTCAAAACCCACTCTGGCCATCGATTTATTCATTCGAGAGATGAAAAAAATTTGAGTATCAATCTGTTTCTTGGAAACGAAATTAAGCCGTAGATTTAACGAGCCTGTACGATGTCAGGTACTCCTTAAAAATCCCTAAATCGAAATATATTTGAGTTAAGCAAAATTTAGGACTCCGAATGTAGAATCAACAGGTAATTACTAAAATTGGTATCAAACACTTGAACAGCACTATGGGATGAAAGCCTGATAAGTGGGTGTTGGAATGCAAACAAGCTAAAATATTTTTAATCCAGTATATATTCATCTTGGATTCAATATCAATCCTGACTTTTATCAGTTGGTAAAATGAAGAAAGAAAAATATAAACCTGGAATAGTGCTGTTGTATCGGTTTCAGCCTTCACGTCACCTAAGTGACGATGAAGTCACCTAAGTCACGTCACCCACGAAGACGACATATTCCCTTACTGACTGACTCCCCCATTCTTGACAATGTTTACTGACCCAACAAAAACACCAGGATGAGAATCTAGCAGTAGTGGGCCTCTGGTCCGGAACTGCTATTTACGACATGCACTGTTGTGCATGGTAATATTCGTTGGTCGTTGGTCGTTGGTCGTTGGTAAGTATACTAAGTTATACTGCATCACCTCTTCTTGATTTCACTTGCACTAACCTCTCTGGCACTAAGGGCCAAATAACTACCACTAGACTAGGCAGTCGCCAAAGTGCTTGACCAAAGAGGAATTATATTTTAAAGTAAATTAAACGATTATGATGAACTATGCAATGAATAAGCAAAAAAAATCATTTTGTTGTGGGCGACTCAAATAGTATTTAAAATAGTAGTCAGGTAACCCATAAATATTATATATTATTATTATAATATTATAATACTTTATTTATTTATAATATTTGTGTATAGGTTGTAAGGTAAACTGATAGAGGCTCCACATTCTATTAACACATTATTGATAATTTTCTAATAAATGTGGGAGACTCGTTCAAGGTAACATTGTTAAATAATTGAAATCGTGATGAACTTTACATATTAAAAAATAACTTTGAAAGTTGAGCATACACGATAATAAAGCTTATGTAAACACTGAAAGTTGATTGATAATTTTATATTCTCTAATTCTTATTTTTAACTCTATTCTAAAAGAAACATGTTCTATATTTGAAATGATCAAACATTTTACTGATCACCAGTCTTATTTTTTTTTCTGATAATTTACCAAAAGACGAGAAATACTTGTATGTAATATTTTCATCTTTTTCTGTAGTCTAGCGCTATTTTCAGTGCTTGCGGCTTAAATGTTGTTATCACTCAAAAATCACACCGTTGACAGATCGTAATGTCATTCGTCAGATATAGAGCCCTTAGTGAGAAGAGGAGACTTGTTAGTTTTGAGTAATATTACATCATAGAAATGATTATTTTACTTTATACAAAAAAAAATTACTAATTTTCTTTTACCTTCTAGTTAATATCGTGACTTGAAATGTTTGATTTATAATTGTTCTTATGTGAATATACATGATAGAAATGTCATGCATTTTTTATTATTATATGGGCCAACATGAAAAGGTCAACAGTTACTTTCCACTTGTTTTATATCTTTCTAATCTCTTAAATCATAAGTAAAAACATTGAGAATATAAAAAAAAAAAAACTATTTAAGTCTACTTCACCCATGAAGTAACGAATTCATCGTTAACTTAATCATCCATCAGATAATGTTACTAATTTATTTCATGTATTTAATGTTTCGATTAGTCACTGCTTTAATTTGTTATTAGTGTAAAAAGTAATTTATTAGCTAAGATTTTTGTCTGATAGACACATAAAAAGAAACACTGAAACTCACAACTATATTTCGATTTGTCTCGTCATCAAGAAGACAGACGTGAGTCGCTCTGAAGACGCGTAACGACACGTTTATTGTGATACGACATCACGATAATTTTATTTAATTAATATATATATATATATATATATATATATATAAAGATTTCACATAAACACGTGAAATAACAATCATGATCAAACCACAATAAGAAATGGGAAAACAAGACTAAGATCTTTTAACTGTAACAAGCAGTCTTCGTCAGAGTCAAAAACCCAGAGTTGGGTTTTTGACTCTGACGAAGACCGCTTGTTACGGTTGAAAGATCTTAGTCTTGTTTTCCCATTTCTTATTGTGGTTTGATCATATATATATGTATATATTATAAATTTTATATATTCTTAATACATAACTTTAAATTACACAAAACACGACACAGAAAAAATATAAAATACTCGGCTACTAAATACAGAATTTCGAACTGTTTTTCGTCATCAGGAAAAGACTCGAAAATAGGACGAAGCATTATACGTTTAAAACGGATGATTCCAAGCAATTATTTTCATCATAATTGATAAAAAGTACCTACATTATACTAAAACAATTATTTAAATTGATTGACCATTATCATGTGTTGTAATTGGTTTATGTATAGTGAAGTAGAGCAATCCATTCCAGGTTTTTCATTTTTCGTTTTCGTCAAATTTTCCCTTTATTCAGAGATTTTCTTTCATAAGTAGATTAATTATACGACTTTTAGTCGGCTTATAATTGAGTTAACTTTGTTCCCCCCTCTTTGCTTCTTGTATCGTTTGGATTAGAATTAAAATCCATGTTTGAGGCATTTTTTTTTGCCAATCATTGATTATTTCTTCTCAAGTTGAACCATTCTTTTTTCTGCCATAATAATGCCTTATTCGGATATTTGCATGATTATATCTTATCATGAGCTATACTGCGGAGATTTATTGCAATATTTACAGCAAGAATACATGAAAAATCTGCAGCATTCTAAACCAATTTTTACAAAAAATTAAACATATTATCAAACTCATTGGCAATAAATTCAATTTATTGATTTTTTTAATAAGACTATATCTATTTTATCAATTTCACCAAAATGAGTAATTTTATAAGAAAATGATATTCTACTACAGGAGAAACTTAATAGTTGCAATATATTTTAGTGCAATGTTTCCTCTTATAATAATATAATTTTATGACATTTTTTTTGAAAAAATATTAGGACCACATATTGTAAGTAATTTCAATTTCAATTCAATTTTATTCCAGAATAGCGGAATAAAATCATTTTTTTAAGATTATTATGTAAAATAATGTCAATTATACTGTTTCACATGTGTTACTCAAAATACTGATATTTTATCACACCAATAACTATATATATAACGACTCCGCAGGAGACGTTGTCTGCCTGCGGAGCGACTCGTTTCTATCTTCCTGATGACTAGGACATCGAAATATGTAGTTAGTTTCTGTTTCTGTGAGAAACAGAAACTCACTCAGTGAGAACACTAAGAATTTTTTGTGTCAACATAATTATATATATATATATATATATATAAAACCACCACCACAAAAAACAATAATAGAAAGGGAACAGGAGTTCACTACAAAGTGAGGCCCGAGTTTTCTGCCAATAATCTTAATTCACAGAGGGACCTCTGTGCAACCTCTATAACCATTGGCGGAATAACGAAGGCTTCGCTGAGCAGTGGGCAAAATTGAAGATAGGTAGCACACAAAGTAAAGAAACACATTTACAAACTCAAATTTTTGGGCAATCCGTCTTCAGGAGAAAAGAGAAAGGGAGACCAAGCACGTTCCCAACGGGTTACTAGCCGTTGCGTCTACAACGTGCTTGGTCTTTTCTTTTCTCCTGAAGACGGATTGGCCGAAAATTTGAGTTTGTAAGTGTGTTTCTTTAGTTTGTGTGCTACCTATCTTCAATTTTGAACTGTTATATATATATATATATATATATATATATATATATATATATATTGTTATAAATAGGCAGCAGATCCTCTTTTAAACAAGTATCATTAAAATTAACCGCAGTCTCGGCATTCACGATCTTAAGACTGAGAGATTCGATCCTACGAACTAACCTCCTGTTAACAGGGTTCAACTGGAAAAGGAGTTGGCCAAGTGACATGTTAAATTAAAATCGATGACTCATGCTTAGTCATTGCTATAAATAGATTAAAAGGATAGTACAGGTTAATATAAAGAAAAGGTCAAAGGTCAATAAAGAACGAGAAACAAGCGGTTAGAATAAAAGAGTTGAAAGTCCAAGAAATTCAAGAAAGGCCCAGTGACATGTTAAATTAAAATCTATGACTCAAGTTTAGTCATTGCTATAAATAGATTAAAAGGATAGTACAGTTTAATATAAAGAAAAGGTCAAAGGTCAATAAAGAACGAGAAACAAGCGGTTAGAATAAAAGAGTTGAAAGGTCAACGATATAACTGGACTAATAGAGAATAAATAGATTAAGAAATATATATATATATATATATATATAAGAATATTATATATAAGAAATATATATATATATATATATATATGAAATGTCATTAAGGTTTGTCAAGTGGGGTGCTTAAAAATTATCCATAGAACCCGTTTTTAACATGCACGCAAAATTGAAAAAGGGTTCAAGACCTGTAAAACCGTATAAATTTGAAAACTATTCTTTTTCCTTTGTCATTCAACCAACTTTTCTTTTTTTGCTTTCTAGTAACCAACTAAAAAATGAGTAATTGTTTGCTACGAACCTAAAAAGTATCCTTTAAATGTATTTATCTGTAAAATATATCATCTACTATGATATAAATAATGAAATTTTCATATATATATATGTTATACATGCCTACCATTACGCTAATAATTATATTTAACATTATTTACTCCAAAGAACTCAAGTATTTCCCAGTAGGGTAGATGAGGGTGCATTCAAAGTCACAAATTCAATATTTTAATAGTGTCAAATATTTAATAGTTTTACATATCTAATCAACTCGTTGAAAGCTATTCAAGGTTTTATTTTAAATATTTTATGGTTTCAATAAATTTTTTTTTTTTGGCTTGTGTTTGATAAAGGTTTACTTTTAAGTTAAACAAAAGCCAAAAAAATTGTATATTCAAAGTTGAGTTATGTGTTTTTACTGCTTTTTATAATCGTCAAAATCTGTATTTAAGTAGAAAAATTTAATGTCCTTTGCAAAATGTATATGTTTTATGCAAAATTAAACATATTCTAATTATAAAAAATATACCATTATACTCCTTTTTTTTAGCAGAAACCTCACCAGAAACTGGAGAGGTCATTCTCCTCTAAGGAAATAGTTTGGATTTCATTTTCATGTTTCGTTCGACGAGACGGTGTGATTAGTTTCGTGTACTCCATTTCTATGATTTAATTTTAAGTAAAAATTTTTTACATTTGATCCAAAACTGACTCATAGTGAACAAAAAATTAAATTTTTTCCAATTAATGGTTATTATGAGTTTTATATTAACTAGAAAATTAACACTCTCTAGAATTAGTAGTTCATGAAAAAAAGGGTAATAAAACGAGTTATTATCATATTATATTATATTATATTATCATATCATTTTAATTCATCGAATGGTGTAAACTGTAGCGTAAAAACAAATTTTTTCAAGACAAGGCTGTTTTGTAATTTTCGGTTGTAACTCTAACGTGAACAATATTTACTAAAGCATGTTAGAAAGGAAAGCGTAACGACCCTGCTTTGTGAGTTTTAGTCCTGGAATTGCAATAAAGTGTTCCGTAAACCGCTTGACAAAAAAGTTGTTGCAAAGGCAAAAAGTTATCTCTGCAATCAAGTGTTTTCTAGAGTAATGAATAACAAAACAAAAGCAATAAATCCTCTGAGCTACAAGAACTGTATTCAAATTTTGTAACGACCCAAATCACCATTGTTCTATCTCATTCTGACACATATGAAGTATTATCAATTATGAACATGTAAGTGAACAGTATATTTCATGTTCTGAAAATAGTTTAGGAGCGATAGCTTATTATTTAGGCTAGCTCAGTGGTTACGTGCTCACCTCTGAACTGATAGGACCGGGGTTCAATCCTTACCTGGCCCTCGATTTATTCACGCGGGAGATGAATAAATATGACATAACATAAATCTCCGTCCCTCGGAGAAGGATGTTAAACCGTCGGTCCCGAGCCTGTACGATGTCAGGTACTCGTTAAACATCCCTACTCTAAATACACTTTAGTTAGGCAAAATTTAGGACTCCCACTGTAGAATCAATCTTCATTGTGTGGTATCACAAAGGGCCAATGCTTGGCCTAGGTGTGTTCCCTTGTGGGACTGCCACTGTAACCTAACCTAACCTATCCACGAATTTGATTGTAGATTTATTTGATTATTAAATTTGTAATTAAAATATAATTTATTTTATTCAATAGTGGTATTTATTTAAATTTACAATAAAAAAATAGGTGTACTGTTTTAATATTTGTCCAAAAAAGTATGATCTGCAATATAATGTAACTAATAGAATTGTGGGGCTTCTATAAAAATTCGTATTGGTAGTGTTTATTAAAAGTTGAAATATGCTGCTTTAAGATTTTTCTTATTAAATTAAAAAGACTCAAGACTTACATATCAGTCAGGCTGCCCACTGCTCTTTTCAAGGCTGGATACAAACCTGGAATTTCCAGAACACAGCGCATATACAAACGAATTATTTCCTTTAGTGGTTTTCTAATGTAAGGAAACCTAAAACTAGTTTTCCCCAGAGAAAGAGAGGCGGTGATGTTTCGAGGATCATCAATGCGGCATCTATAACACTTTCTGCTTCTAATTTAGTAAGATGGAGTTGTTTTTTAAATGTCTTCATAGTTTTCGACTTCAACTAATCAATTTTGGAAACATCTAAACAATTTCAATTAACAGGTTATAAACATTAAACTTTATTTTCATCGATCATATGTTAATATAGATACTTAGCATTTTCATTTGCAATCACTTATAATTAAAGTTTGATTAGAGATATCATACTGTTGAAGACATTGTAATTGTGACTCAGTTTATGTTACGCTTATTTCAGTTAATGTCGAGCTATACTACAAGGTAAATTCTAAATCGGGAGTTTTCAATTTTGTCTTACACAAGTTATTTCGAGTCAAGAATCCTTCATGAGTTTCTAGTACAAACATAAGTTTGAGACGAACGGATTTACGTCTACTCCCGTAAAATCTCCCACATAAAACTGTAAGAATTGAAATGGGTTGGTCCTACCAGCCAGCATACTGACAAATCAAGATCAAAATCACTAGTTGATGACTGTTGACTTCAAGCTAAAATAGCTTAACTGTGATATGATATAATTAACAAAATAATGAAGTTTGAGACGAACGGATTTACGTCTACTCCCGTAAAATCTCCCACATAGAACTGTAAGAATTGAAATGGGTTGGTCCTACAACCAGCATACTGACAAATCAAGATCAAAATCACTAGTTGATGACTGTTGACTTCAAGCTAAAATAGCTTAACTGTGATATGATATAATTAACAAAATAATGAAGTTTGAGACGAACGGATTTACGTCTACTCCCATAAAATCTCCCACATAAAACTGTAAGAATTGAAATGGGTTGGTCCTACAACCAGCATACTGACAAATCAAGATCAAAATCACTAGTTGATGACCGTTGACTTCAAGCTAAAATAGCTTAACTGTGATATGATATAATTAACAAAATAAAGAACTTTATATGAAAACCTATATCAGCAGGTGTATTATTAGTTGAACTACTTTGTATTGTTCTCAAAACCGGGATTCCAAACAATGAAACTTTTCTGAAAAGTTTTAAATTTCTGATCACCCAGTAAAGAGTGAACTAATTCAGTCATTATTCGATAAACTGTATCCGTTGGTCTTATTTGTATTGAAAACATACTCCTTGCTTCATAATAATAAATTCATTGATTCAATTGATCCACGAGTTTGATTGTAGATTTATTTGATTATTAAATTTGTAATTAAAATATAATTTATTTTATTAAATACTGTTCATTTATAAAATAATCTTACATAAAAGAAAAAATTCATTATGGAAACTGTTCTGTTTATAATCTGAAATTAAACATAATAATTTTTTTGCAAAATCATTGAAGAATGAAAGTATAGTTCTTTATCAAATCATAGTTAGTTAGTTTGCAGAAAATGGCAGTTCCACAAGGGAACACTACTAGGCAGAGCATATGGCCCTTTAAAAGTGAAATACACACAACAATGAAGATTGATTCACAGTGGGAGTACTAAATTTTGCCTAACTCAAATGTATTTAGTAGGGATCTTGAACGAGTACCTGTACTGACATCGTACAGTGCTCGGACCAACGTTTAAAAAAAGTAATCTTCTCTGTAGGGACGACGGCTACATTTATTCACTCTCTGCGTGAATAAATGGAGGGCCAGGTGAGGATCGAACCCCGGTCCTATAAGTTCAGAGGCGAGCACGTAACCACTGAGCTAACCTGACCCCCCTATAATATCACTAGTAATGAAGATATTCGACTGTCACACAACACAAACAAGCAAAAGTTGTAAACATTGAAAGTTAAAATAGGATAAGTATACGATAAACAAGCAAATCGCATGACGTGCAGAGGTATTACACGCACTTGGGTATAAACCAGTCATAGGAAAACCCATTTTTTTACCTTTACTCAAAAGTTTTCTCAATTTTTTTTATATTAAATATAAATTGCATATATGTTGAAACGCGAGTGGTTTTTGAAATAAAAGTTTTGGTTTTTGATGGTAATATTTTCAATTTGGTGTGCTTGTTTTGTTTGGTGTTACTGCAGATGTTACTGAAAAGAGAACAATTGAACTGGTCGCTTTTTTGCTAACCGAATTTCTTTTTGAACAAAAAAACAACAATCAAGGGTTAATAGAATCGAAGATACGTATCTGTGGTCGAGATAAGAAACCAACTAACCCACTGAGACGGCCGTGCAAAAGAGGTATTTGTCCTATGTTGGGTTAGGTTGTAGTGGAAGCCTACAAGGGAATACACATAGGCTGAACATTGACCCTTTGTGATGCCAAGCAATGAACTTTCTACATTGAAAGTCCTAAATTGTTTTTAGCTCAAGTATATTTAGAGTAGGAATCTTTAACGAGTACAGGCTCGGAATCGACGGCTTAACGTCCTTTCCTAGGGACAACGAGTTCAGATTTATTCATGTCCTACAAGAATAAATCCAGTGCTAGAATGAGTATTGAACTCCAGATAAACCAGTCCAGAGCCACTAAGGAGAAAATTTAAAAATTAATCTGCTAACAAATAATGGTTATAAATGAGACAAGACTAATTTCTTTAATTTTCGCTTTAGTCGTATAGGTCTTGTAAGCTTTCACACTGAATTTCGGTAATTTTAAAACATGTAAAGGGATATTATAAGTATTTTTCTTTATGCTAAAAGACGTACTAATTTGAACCCGGTCTTCTGGTGAGAAATAAAGCTCTAAATTTCATATTACATATTTCAGTGACATGAATTTTCATATATATTCTTAATAAATGATTTAAATTTTGTTATAATGAATATAATCGATTTTGCCTCTTTAATATCATGAAATCGTAAAAAAGATTCTCTCATGAGTTCGATAATACTTTGACCATAGAGTTTGATAGCAAATGTTCACGATTACATTTTGTCCGGATATACCAGACACTAAGCTACCCTGGCACCCTTGGTATGTGTCCTATGTCACCTAAGAGTGCAGCACCTAAAGGACTGTCAACTGCAAAAAATATACATTTTTTTCATAAACTTTCGATTCATGATTAAAATATCCTATTGTTGTTGTCGAAAATAGTCGGATCAGGTGTAGTATATATCAATTTTCTTTAACATTATATAGTTTAAGTAGAATAAACATAAAACATGTTTTTTTGTGTTTTTTATTTGTTTTTCTTGTGTGAACTATAATATATATATATATATATGGTAAAACCACAATAAGAAATGGGAAAACAAGACTAACATCTTTCAACTGTAACAAGCGATCTTCGTTAGAGTCAAAAACCCAACTGTCTTGTTTTCCCATTTCTTATTGTGGTTTGATCATTGATTATTATTTCACTTGTTTATGTGAAATCTTTTTATATATATATAGATATATTTGTAAAAAGCCAAATAAATAATAAAACACATGTCTTAATGCCTTATACAATTACAACAGTGCCTATAAGTAACTTTATACTTATTAAAAAAAAATGAATTCATACTTTCCTGCATGAAAATAATCTGACTAAAGTCCTTATTCTGCTGCTGAGATAGTAGAAATTCACCTCTACTACCTTAGTAGTATCTAAGGTATCGTAAGGTACGTCTTCCCGGTAACTATATCTTCAAAAAAATAGGGTCCCAGTAAACTAGAAATTCAAATAGCTGCTCAAACACACACCCCTGAAGAGTGGGCTCTTTTTCCTTCATAAACTCTTTCTCTTTATTATATAAATTTATAATATATCAGTGGTAATGGATAAAGTTTTATACGATTATCAAATTTTTCTCAAAATTTATAGTTAAAATTTAAATTATGTTTCTATGTTTCTCTTGTTCATGTTGTTTTTTTTTTTTGGTTCCGAAATGTTTCCATCTGCGTAGAAAAGATGTTACATTGCTATTTGTTGAAAGATTTTTACATGTTTCAAACATTGTTACAGAAATAAACTCATTACAAAATGTAATGTAAACTTGCGTTGTATACTGTCAATTACTTTTGCACGCTCAGTTTACAATAGTTATATGAAGTTGAAAGTAATTAGATGCTAACGTAGTGCAATCAGTTATTATGTGGTATTTACTCATTATAGGGTAAAAAGCTAATGAAATGGTCTCCATATATAAAAATTTAATGCCTCAGGAAGAATACTACGTGTTCGAAACGCATTGTTTATACCATTAAATTTTTATATGTGCTGACCATTTCATTAGCTTTTTACTCTAGAATGAGTAATTAGATGCAATGATTCTTTTAGTTCTGTGCACATGGTGATCGCAGGAAGCCTTCTTCTACACTGACCAAGACAAGTGATGCAGCTACATGAGAAAGCACCAAACAGGTATGTACCAAAATGTATAGACTTTTATAAATGCATAGATGTTAGAAGACATTCATGAATTTTAATTTGCTCTGACCACTCGTCGGACCACCCTTATACCTTTCCTAAATAGGAAAACCCAAAATTGGGAAAACCGTTGGGAAAACCCAACGATGCACTCAAGGCAATGACACATTTCTTCTTTTTGGGATCATTTCTATTGTGAGTAAGTTCCAAAACTTATGTGTAACGATCATTGAAAAATATTAGATAGTTCATCCTTCTTATTTCATTTATAATACATGAATTAATAATTATTAAAAAATTGAAAATTCTCTAATTCTTACTGTTTTAGGAATTAAGTAAAATATGTTTCTGTTATAGAGGTTTTTAGTAATCTAATATAGAATGCTCTAGGGTCTGACTCTACTATAAAACCCCTTCTAGGATTTAAAAAGACAATAAAAATTACTATTACTTTGTTAATTAATAGTAATTGTAAAAAATGTTCCTAAATTCACGGTATGATAATAAAAACGTTCGATTAGACAGCATATATATATATATATATATATATATATATATATATATATATATATCAATGATTAAACCACAATAAGAAAGGGAAAACAAGACTAAGATGTTGTTTTTGACTCTGACGAGGACCGCTTGTTACGGTTGAAAGATCTTAGTCTTGTTTTCCCTTTCTTATTGTGGTTTAATCATTGATTGTTGTTTCACGTGTTTATGTGAAATCTTTATATATATATAACTTTAAATTACACAAAGCACGAAACAGAAAAAAGAATAAAAACAACACTTACAGAATTCAATATTTCGAACTGTTGTTCGTCATCAGGAGTAGACTAGAAGAGAGGACGAAGTGAGAGAGATCTCCCCACGTCGAAGAACGGAGCGCGAATCATTTTTTATATTTAGTATATATATATAAAGATTTCACGTAAACACGTGAAATAACAATCAATGATCAAACCAAAATATGAAAGTGGGAAAACAAGACTAAGATCTTTCAACCGTAACAAGCGGTCTTCGTCAGAGTTGGGTTTTTGACTCTGGTCATAATTTCCGGTTTACTGTGAAATTATTTCTTTGAAAATATAGTTTGGTTATTTTAGGTTAGGTTACAGTGGCAGTCTTACAAGGGAACACACGTAGGCTGAGCATTGGTCCTTTGTCATACCACACAATGAACATTGATTCTACGGTGGGAGTCCTAAATTTTGCCTAACTCAAGTGTATTTAGTGTAAGTATCTTTAACGAGTACCTGACATCGTACAGGCTCGGGACCGACGGTTTAACGTCCTTCTCCGAGGGACGACGTACTCAGATTTATTCACCTTTCAAGTGAATAAATTGAATATCAGGTGGGGATCGAACCCCGGTCCTATCAGTTCAGAGGCAAATACGTTAACCACTGAGGTAACCTGGCCCCTTGAAGATATAGATACTGGGGAGGCGTACCTTACGATACTTTACATACTACTTAGGTAGTATAGGTGAATTTCTACTACCTCAGCTGCAGAATGAGGACCTTAGATTATTTTTATGCAGGAAAGCATGAATTCATTTTTTTAAATAAGTATATAGTTACTTATGGGCACAGTTGATGGCCAGGTTAGCTCAGTGGTTAATGTACTCGCCTCAGAACTGAAAGGACCGGCGTTCAATCCCCACCTGGCCCTCGATTTATTCATGCAGAAGGTGAATAAATCTGAGCACGTCGTCCCTTGGAGAAAGAAGTTAAACCGTCGGTCCCGAGCCTGTACGATGTCAGGTACTCGTTAAAGATACTACTCTGAATACACTTGAGTTAGGCAAAGTTTAAGACTCCCAATGTAGACTCGATCTTCAATTTGTGATATAACAAAGGGCCAATGCTCGGCCTAAGTGTGTTCCCTTGTGGGACTACCACTTCAACCTAACCTAACCTATGGGCACCGTTGTAATTGTACAAAGCATTAAGACATACATTTTACTTGAAGCAAGCTTAAATCCCAGAGATGATATTTTTTATGAGTGTTTCGCACCTGCTCCGACTATTTTCGTCAACAACAGTAGGATATTTTAATCATGAATCAATGATCTCCTGAATCATGATTCATTTCGTGTTTTTGATCCCGAGTGTACTTGTTCCATACTGTTTGACAATCAAGTGTATTTTATGATTAGTCGTGTGATTAAGACGAGTGAAATTATGTTCTTTACCTCATCCTGATGTATTTTCCAGTTTTGTTCCATTTTGTTTGCTACACCTTTCTTATATACTATTGTATTAAGTATATAAAAATTAAGTAATTAAGTAACGCATAAATACTAATAGAATAAGCTTTTTCTATATGTGGATAAAATGCCACTAAGGATATTTTTGTTTTTTAGTTACTATGTGGATGAAATGTTTTTGTAAGTCTATCGGGGCATACACTGGTTCCAGTTAACCTGGAACACTTTTATAATAGAATGTTAAGTTAATTTCAAAAACCCTGCGACCCTTCTACAGCTCAAAAATATTTTAGTTCAAAGGCTTTTGATAAAATTTATTCGTAAAGCCAGCAAACTCAATTATTTTCGGAGTTCGTTTGAAAAATAATTCGCTGCCCTGGCGTCTCTCCGAGACGATTTCTATTCCTAAATAAACATGAGCGATGTTTTATCAGCATATTTTATACCAACTTGTGTTTTAGGCTCTCGTGTAATGGAAAAAGTATCATTTTAATTATATTACGTCATAAAAGGATTATGGCTAAATAACTTTCCTTTATTAAATATTTCTGTATGGTGAGAATATATTTCAATAAAAAACAACTAGACCTTCTATACGTCTTAATATTATAATATTCATGTGCTCATGAATTTATAATATTTTCAAATTTCCAATAAAATCTGGCTGGAATCCATGGTCCATTGTCTCCAGCATTTTTCTGTTCTTTATATTCAGTTCACTTGTCGATATTGCAATTATGTATTCCCTGCCTGGTCTAGTTGGTATCTTAATTATAATAAATTTATATTTCATGTTAAAAGAGTTGAAGTTTTTATAAAACTTAACAGCAAAAAAATGACATTTTTAAATAACTCAACTATGTAGTTATAATTTCCTTAAAAAATCCTCGAATTCACGTCGAATAGAATAAATATTTATTGAGAAAGTAACAAAAATATAACCAACTATTCACTACTATTCAATATACAGTACTATTATAAAAGGGTATTTCAATATTATATATATATAATACGTTTCACGATGAATCACAAACACAGAACTAAGGAACAAACACACTTACTGTCTCTAATGTTCGGTTGAACCGTCATCAGGAGAGTTGAGATAGGGACACCAAGCGCACTTGTGAAGCGACGGTTGGAGACCCAACCGTCTCCTGTTGGAAACAGTTTTTCTGTTTACATATATATATATATATATATATATATATATATATATATATATATATATAACCGAAGCTTTGGCAATTAGAGTTTAATTTAAACATGATATTAATTTAGACTGAGGCCAGATACAAATTTATTTTCATCATGGTCCATACTTATACCAATATATATATATATATATATATTTGTAAATTTTGGTAGCAGTCCTTCCTGTATACATACATTGTTAAAAATTAGACCATATTTAGATGAAACTTGCTCTTTCATAAGTTTTTCGAGTTTCCGGAATAACGATGTTGTTACTGTATCTACAGAATATAGTAAGTTATTAATCAACATGCTAAATGAACACATGTTTCTGCTATCTTCAGCCATTATCAAGAAATGAATGCAAGAAATAATTATGTGTTATTAATCAACTAATCTTAAAATGGAGACTAGAAGAAGAAGGTCGAGAAGAAGACAGTCGCTTATACTAAGAATTTTTACTCGTCGTATGAGACAAAAATTCTTATGAATAGCTGCTCGTACAAGGAGAAACTCGTACTACGAGGTTCTACTGCATAGAAGTTTCAGAAACAATTATATTAGTCTATTATTTTTGATATTCTACAAAACTAAAACAATCTAAGCACACTATTCCCTAACTGAACGAAAATTCGTTTATTCTCTACTTGTTTGCCTGTATTAAACTTGAACATTTACACAGTTGTACAGTACCCATGTGCCATGAAATAGTACGTATCACGCTATTTTTTTTCTGTCTTTAAAAAAATTAAAAAAGTTAAGAAAATTTTTGTCACTTAGAAAATGTTTAAATAAATTTAAATAATTTTTTATAAACTAATATGTGAAAATATAAGAGATCTGTCAAAGCCATGAGAATACGGGTAAACTATCAGGTGTGGTCCAGCGATAGTGTGTTGCATGCAACTTGCACCAATTTTAGTTAGTTTGTTTTACTGTTTGATGATTGAAGGCTCAAAATCTTGTCATTTTATTAAATTTTTCGTATGTCAGGAGGTAAATCTTTCGCATGTCCATATTTTGAGAGGCAGCTATACTCTTTTAAAGGTGAGTAAGTCACCTTTGCCTCATGTAGAGTCAACCAAATTATATTTAAATTATTAGTTGTGCAATCCTTAATTATGTGGTATTTACTCATTCTGAGGTAAAATGGATAAACAAACAAAACTTCATTTGTATGGAGACTTTTGTTGGTTTATCCATTTTACCTCAGAACAAATTATATTTGTCTATTGTTAAATTGAGAAGAAAATTACAATAAATTCATTTTTAGTTTCTAAAATATAGTAAAGGTAATAGTTAAAGTTTAGATTTTGAAAATAACATTTTCAGGGGGCATTATTTCGTCTTTGATTACCAACCTGAAATAAACAAAAACCATATTTTTATTTGACATGAATTTCTTTTTCATTTATCGTTTTAAAGATTTTAAGTTTAAATACAGGAGAGTTCCAAATATTTTTAAGAGTACAACACAAATAAATATTCATAAAATATAATTTAAAGACTTTACCTGTTAGTTTAAAATCACTTTTATATTATATAAGACTATTGACATATAATTCATAGTACAAAAACTGCGATCAAAACGAACTTAAAAAAAAAGGTAACTATATTCTAGACGTATAGAGAATCTGTCTCTTTTACTTTGGCTAGTGAAAGATTAACACGTTGTCACAGCTGTGGTAGTGGGCATCCGATATAGATTTATGCCGTGCCCAAAAATATGTCGTCGTAACACACAAAATCAGTTCCAGTTGATTTGTTTTAAACTTTCAATCCAAGTTTCAGACAGCTTGTACCAACTAAACTGGGTTTGGAAGGTACAGTTTGTTTATTAGACTATTCAAAGTTTAAGTTTAGCTAAGTTGATCTGATATTGTTCGGTTAATATTGGGATCAGCTCTTAATTAAACAAGAAGTAAAATAAACAGATGTTAAGCGCTTCAGGACCTAATTTACAATAGACTATGGAGTAAGGTAAACAAAACTATAGGAAAATAAATAAATGCTTACAAAAGTAATATTAAGCATTATTGAATATAGATATATGTTAAAAACTAAATTGTAAAACTTATAGGAATTGTGGACATATAGCTGACATTAAACTGTTGATTTATTCCAGTTCACAAATCAGAAAGTACTATCAGTCCAACGACCAATGACCGACCAACGAATATTACCATGCACAACAGTGCATGTCGTAAATAGCAGTTCCGGACCAGAGGCTCACTACTGCTAGATTCTCATCCTGCTATTGTAGAGTAAAAAGTCAAAGAAATGGTCTCCACATAAAAAAATTTAATCGTACAAAACAACGCGTTTCGAACAAGTAGTGTTCTTCCTTAGACATTAACTAAAAAATACAATGGCACCAGAGAGTTATCTATAGTATACAGTAAATATAGTACAAAATAAAAATAAATTAAAATAAGGAAGAGAATACGACCCTAAGGGTGAGTGTCTGTGGTACAACTGACTGGGAATAGGATGGACGTGGGTGAGGGTATGGGGTACATCTGTTTCATATTAGAAGGCAGGTACATTTCATTGTTATTTTTTTTTTCTAATGGTTAGGCTGAGCCTTTACATTTGCTCTACGACTAAGTGTAGGAAACATATTGAAAATACAACACACAGAACTATAACGAAATATAAACAAATATAAGAATACGGAGAAAATAGAACTTTTTTTTTTTAAAATAAGCTAAATAATGAGTAAAAACCACATTATAAGTGATTGCACTACGTTAGAATCTCATCCTGCTGTTTTTGTTGAGTCAGTAAACATTGTCAAGAATGGGGGAGTCAGTCTGTCAGGGAATGGTGTCGTCTTCGTGGTCGTATGGTCTTCCGGCTTTGCATTCTCTGAAGTACTGTATACTTTTGAAGTCATCTGGTCGTCATTTTTAGTTTAAGTAGGAAACTTTGAGACTCGAGGGATTAGGAAAGGTGGATTTAGTTTCCGTTCAAGGAGATTTGGATTACTGAGGCAGTTTTTTGTCTTCATTACTCGCAAGTCGAGTAATGTAGGAATAAATAGATTCCAAACTCAAATCATGTTGAATATCAATATTTCTGGCGTACAATAGAGCCCTTGCTATAAGTCGGACACATTTATTCTGTACAATTTGGATACTGTTCTTGTTTAGTATCAGTTGAGTTTGTTGTACTCAACTATTGAAATCGAAAAAGTATTCAGTTCATTAAATCACACGATGGTCAAATGAAAACCCCAATAACTTTTCACCTACTTGAATGCCATTTTACAATCACAGCTGATAGAATAAAGTTCCATGCAACACTCTCAACTCTAGCCATTAGGGATGTTGCACAGAACAGGCATGTCAAATTCTTTAATTACAATTAAAATTACGAACAAACAAATAAATAAGCAAATTTCAGATACTTCCGATTGTTCCAGTTCCGTTTCAGATACAGAAACTATTATCCAAGAATACGAGTATGTTCAAATCCATAATGAAATTGCAGTTATCGTGAAATGTAACTCATGATAATTAACTCATGATAAAAATAAGTAACTCATTAAATGATCAAACCACAAATGAAATGGGAAAACAAGACTAAGATCTTTCAACCGTAACAAGCGGTCTTCGACAGAGTCAAAAACCCAACTGAAAAACTAGATGCAGAAAACATCTGGTGAGGAGTTGAGAAGAGTGGTATTTTAAAAGGGTGAAAGCGCAGGAAAAGACTAATGTCTAGAAAGGGATGTTTGGGGAAACAAAGGAGTACAGTAAGAAAGAGTAAAAAAAAAACTATCCGCTAGCTGTCAACCCTCTTAGAAGAGGCTATTGCCCTCGTAACGAAAGTATCAAGTTTGAAGAGACCGTTACTAATGTTTATAATATTTGATCTATTAAATTCTTAGTTTTGTTTTCCCATTTCATATTGTGGTTAGATCATTGATATATACAGGGTGTCTCAAAAAAATGTACTCACTCTTAGAATGACGAGAAAACCTTTATATATGAACATAGAGCGAAATGAAATAGCTTCAAATACATGAGACAAATGTAATTGAAGAATCATCAGCTTGAGCATTTGCGAACATGATTCATCAATTACATTTGTCTCATGTATTCGATGCTATTTCATTTCACTCTAAGTTCATAAAAAAATGTTTTGTCGTCATTCTAAGAGTGAGTACATTTTTTTGAGACACCCTGTATATATATGATGTAATTTTTTTGAGTGTTGAGGTTTAATTAAAACTAGTCCTCATTAGACCTTAACCCTCAAAAAAATTACATAATTTAAATATTGGGTCAAGATAAATCATGATATATATATATATATATATATATATATATATATATATATATATATATATATATGAATAATAATCAAAATAACACTTGATATAATAGATTTAAACACATTCAGGGTTGCCATCAATTCTGGAAATTTCAATCAGCCAAGTTAACAAGTATTATTGTTTTTTTAGTTCACTTGCTCTCCGAAGATGTGTTAACGAAAGGCCTTAGAGCATTGTTTTAAAAAATTGTTTTCATTGTGGTAAATTAATCCATATATATATATATATATATATATATATATAAAGATTTCACATAAACACGTGAAACAACAATCAATGATCAAACTACAATAAGAAATGAGAAAACAAGACTAAGATCTTTCAACCGTAACAAGCGGTCTTCGTCAGAGTCAAAAACCCAACAGTTGAACAGTTGACTCTGACGAAGACCGCTTGTTACGGTTGAAAGATCTTAGTCTTGTTTTCCCATTTCTTATTATGGTTTGATCATTGATGTATATATATATACCTCAATATATATATATAAAAGTATATATATATATATACTTTTATTCTAACCGCTTGTTTCTTGTTCATTATTGACCTTTGACCTTCTCTTTATATTAACCTGTACTAATTCTTTTAATCTATTAATAGCAATGACTAAGCATGAGTCATCGATTTTAATTTAACATGTCACTTGGCCAAGTCATTTTCCAGTTGAACCCTGTTAGCAGGAGGTTAGTTCGTAGGATCAAATCTCTCAGTCTTAAGATCGTGAATGCCGAGACTGCGGTTAATTTTAATATATATATATATAATATCAGTAAATGATATGATAATTTACTATGTTAATGGTAAATTCATTTCATGATAATAGAAATTCTACAAAGGTGTTTGATCATGCCTATACATGCCAATTTTTAATATCTGAAGGTCATTCAAAAGCACGCACTTTGTACATGGCAGGGAGTCAGTCATAAGGCCTCTAGAATTAGAAGCTACTCTTGAAAAATAATGTTGAAGCATAGCTTTTGTTAAAAATAAATCAATAGATAAAAAAGAATAATGTGTTCATAAGGAGGAATATACGAGGGTCGTCCAGAAAATAAGTTCCGTTTTGGTCTGTAGGGCGGTAGGAGTGGTTTTTGCCAAATCCGGCAACACCGCTCGAAAGAGGAGAGGTGGGGGAATAGAATGAGGGGTGGGGGACCTCAGTCGGTCAATTACCAACGTCAGGGCAGGTAGTTGAAATGGAGCCCTCCATGTCACGTCCCGCCACCTCGATCCCCGTTCCCTCTCGAGTTGTTTTGCGCGGAGTGATTCAATTTCTTTATGCACAGGGTTTCAAATCAGTTCAAATTCACGAACAGCTCATTTCTGTTTA
Organism: Hermatobates lingyangjiaoensis; assembly: GCA_026182355.1. Classification (NCBI taxonomy): domain Eukaryota; kingdom Metazoa; phylum Arthropoda; class Insecta; order Hemiptera; family Hermatobatidae; genus Hermatobates; species Hermatobates lingyangjiaoensis. The sequence goes on along the minus strand of JAPFBL010000308.1, from coordinate 292,975 downwards.
TGGAGAAGGTGTAATGAGTGAATCAATGGTGAGGAGATGGGTACGTGAATTTAAGGCGGGAAGACATTCACTTGAGGATGAAAGTGGGAGAGGCAGACCCTCAGTTGTGACGGACGAAATTGTCGCAGAAATCGACAATGCAATTCGCAAAGATCGTCGTTCAACCCTGGATGAACTCCACCTGAGTTTCCCAGACATCTCACGATCCCTCATCCATGAGATCGTCTCGGAAAAACTTGACTTCGGAAAGTTTCCGCCCGGTGGGTCCCTAGAGAGCTGAATGTCTTCCCGCCTTAAATTCACGTACCCATCTCCTCACCATTGATTCACTCATTACACCTTCTCCATAAACAGAAATGAGCTGTTCGTGAATTTGAACTGATTTGAAACCCTGTGCATAAAGAAATTGAATCACTCTGCGCAAAACAACTCGAGAGGGAACGGGGATCGAGGTGGCGGGACGTGACATGGAGGGCTCCATTTCAACTACCTGCCCTGACGTTGGTAATTGACCGACTGAGGTCCCCCACCTCTCATTCTATTCCCCCACCTCTCCTCATTCGAGCGGTGTTGCCGGATTTGGCAAAAACTACTCCTACCGCCCTACAGACCAAAACGGAACTTATTTTCTGGACGACCCTCGTATTTGTATACAGGGAGATTACTTGTTCAGTTTTCAAACATTATAACTTAGATGCTTATGAATAGTAAAAGTCTCTTAGTATTAATTCGAAGTACTTATTATTATACTATTTAGTTTTTGAGGGAGCGATTCATTTTCGTTTTGTGGTCCCTGATTTAACTTATCGTACATAATGTTATCGAGGTTGACTTGCCTGAGCCAGAATATACCATATCCATGATTTTACTCAAGTAATCCGTCATGAACTTCTACACGAAAAGCTATCCTTTTCTGTACCATTGTAATGTTGAGATTTCTGTTATAATATTCATTGTGATATATGTAATTAACCATATTTGTAACCGTGACAAGCGGTCTTTGTCAGAGTCAAAAATCCAACTGACTGGGTTTTTGACTCTGACGAAGACCGCTTGTTACGGTTGAAAGATCTTAGTCTTGTCTTCCCATTTCTTATTGTGGTTTGATCATTGTATATATTATATATATATATATATATATATATATATATATATATATATGTTTTTGTGAAATATTGTTTTATAAATATAAATTATATTTTAAGCACTAAATAAATAAAAAATTCCGTTCAATTATTTATTTTCTACTTTTTTCTTATTTTGTTTTAATATTTATTTAACCATACTTTAGGTGTCTAACAGTCGCTTTGCAAGTGCGCTTGGCGTCCCTATCTCTTCTCTCCTGATGGTGGTTAAACTGAAAATTAGATAGAGTAAGTGTGCTTTTCTATTTACTATGTACCTATTGTTTACTCTGAAACGGTTATATATATATATATATATATATATATATATATATATATATATATATATGAACGTATAAGCCACAAGGAAAAGTAAAAAACACAGAAAATATGCTCTAAGGCCTTTCAATTATGTGTCATCAGAGAGCAACGCATATAATTGACATATAATTGAAAGGCCTTAGAGCATATTTTCTGTGTTTTTTACTTTTTCTTGTGGCTTATACGTTCATTAGTTTTCATCACGTGTTTATTGTGATTATTTAGTATATATATATATATATATATATATATATATATATATTATATATATATATATATATGTATATATATACCTTTAGAAAATGAATGTCCGATTTCACACTATTTAATTTGTTAGAAAATGTTATATATATATATATATATACTTTATCGATGAAAATTCTATCCAAAACGGACAAATATAGTTCAAAGTACGTAAAGAATCATAGAAAAGTTAAAATTACACATTTACAGTCTCTAATTTCGGTTTGAACCGTCTTCAGAAGGGAAAGTAAGCACACTGGCTCAGAGACGGTTGGAGATCTAGTCCGTCCAACCGTCTCTGAATCACTGCGCTTGGTTCCTTTCTTATCTCTCCTGAAGACGGTTCAAACCGCAAAATGAGAGACTATAAGTGTGAACTTTCAATTTCTCTATGTTTTTTAATGTACATTGAACTATATATATAAGATCTTTCAACCGTAACAAGCGGTCTTCGTGAGAGTCAAAAACCCAACTCAGCTGTCACAGTTGAAAGATCTTATTCTTGTTTTCCCATTTCTTATTGTGGTTTGATCATTGATTGTATTTCACGTGTTTATGTGAAATCTTTTTATACCACATAATGAATCATAAGTTCACGATACGCAAAAACAGTGAACTGAAATATAACTCTAATATAAAATATCAAAAAGTAGTTGTAACGATTATTAATTATAATAGGTAATAGCTATAATGTTAACAATTTTGAAGGTATTCAAAAATAACTTATTTAATAGCAAAAAACATTTATACATTTTATTAAATATAGTATCCAATTATTCTCTTTTAAAACTGTTAACACAATTTAAAACACCAGTTATCTTCCTGATGATGAACACAAAGTGTTCGAAACGCGTTGATGTTGAATAAAACTTAATTTGTGTGGAGACTTATGTTTGTTTATCCATTTTACCTCAGAATGAGTACATGTTTACTGTCTCAAGTAGAGGAAGCAAAACTTTCTAACATCGGAGTAATTTTATTAGAAAAACTATTTTTAAGAGTATATATTTTTAACAAAAATGATTTAGGAGCTCATAAATATTGTTGAAGTTTTACATATTTTCATAAGTCTACGAAATCTTCAATCAGATACAAACTTATATACTGAAGACTGCCTTTGAGTGACTATAAAGTACCTAAGACTAATTTGCAAAATATATCCTAAAATTGAAAAAAAAACTCGCAAAATTAAAAATAAAATTATAATTTTTAAATCTACTTATAACGGATAAGAATGGACATTTTTTTTGGAGAATTATAAAGCAATAACATTACTTTTGCTTTGAAAGTTATTTTTTTGAGTTTACGATCGCAGTCTTTGTTACCTCTGGTGTAAAGACTGAGGTAGGTTAGGTTGCAGTGGCAGTCCCACAAGGGAACACACGTGGGCCAAGCATTGGCCCTTTGTGATACCACATAATGAAGATTGATTGATTCTACAGTGGGAGTCCTAAATTTTGCCTAACTCAAATGTATTTAGAGTAGGGATCTTTAACGAGTACCTGACATCGTACAGGCTCGGGACCAACGGTTTAACGTCCTTCTTCGAGGGACGACGTACTCAGATTTATTCACCTCCCGCGTGAATAAATCGAGGGCCAGGTGAGGATCGAACCCCGGTCCTATCAGTTCAGAGGTGAGCACGTAACCACTGAGCTAGCCTGGCCGCCAAGACTGAGGTAGATAATGTATAGGTTTGTACTGCTTACTATGCTTAACTAAACTAATAAATAATGAAGGACTACATGTCAACCTTTGTTATAGTTTATATTAGAAATAGATAAAACCGTCATACCTCGTAAGTTGATCATGGAGTTAAAGTGCTTTCGGACGTTGTCCATATTCGATCGCAACAAACCTATTTCGGTTTTACCTATTTCTAATATAAATCATACTAATCTCAGTGGTATTAACAATATGCATGTACTTTGTTATAGTATTCTAATTTAAGCATGGTTACCACCAAAACAAATGCCTTGGGATTCATCATTCACCTTAATTGATGAAATGGCTTTTCCCTTCTAGAAATAATTCGACAATCACAATTTCAAATTTCTATCGTGAAATTGTGTTCTTGAAACTATAAGGATTAATATTTGAATTATAATTTGGTATATAATTCTAGATTTTTATATTCTATTTCTTATAATTTACTTTCATCAAACTGTTCTCCTTCTTCGTTTTCTCCTTTCTTTGTCGCTCTACACTAAAATAACCAATAGTTATGTTTCAATAGCTAATTGTTTTTTAATTTTTATTATTATAGAATAGTAGAAAATATCATTATTAGTACAGTGTTATACTCGTTCCCAAAGCTATTTATTCTGAATAGATAGTACAACTTTAACTCTGGGAAACACTTTTTCAATTATCTCAAATACGCAATTTATTTATATATGCAAATGACATTAAAATCAACTAACAATACCTACTTGCTACACCTGTGTATTTTTAAAACAAACATGTCTGTAAAGTTAGCAAAATACAGCTTAAAAACCCATAACTTCGCTTTTCGACAAACAGACAGAAATTTTTCTAAGAATGGATTCGGTTTCTCCAATGCATGAAACATAAAGAAAACTTGAAATGAGTCAGTTCTAAGCAATGTACAGACAAAATCATTCTTTTATTTATATAGATTTTAAATTCTTTTGATTGTAGTGTGGTAAATGGATAAGTCAAATCTCCACACATAATAAGTTGGACGAATAAAGAGTCTTTTAATTGTGTTGTCATTGGCGAGATGCCAATAATAATTTATCTGTAAAGGAATTTAGTAACAATTTAGTAATGAAAGTAATTTATTTATACTCGTTTTATTAAAAATGTTCTGGGTGGTGTTTTAGACTTCAGTAAAACTGCAGTAAATGATAAATAAAGAATTAGGTTGAATGAAGCAATGTTCCCGTTCAAATACTGGGAAATGAAATGTAGTTTTTTTTTTGATTTGATGTATGAATACTGTTTCTTAATTATGTGTGAATTACAAGGGAATTGAGGTATGGAATTGAGAATTAAAAAAAAAATATAGAAAAGTATGATTTATAAGCGGAATGGTGGTACTACTGTCCCATGCATGAGCTTTGAATATGTATGGAGTTCTTATTGGTTGGAGCATTATTCAGTGATTGGAGAATATATGTTTGCAGTGAGAAAGATTTAAGGATTGCAAGGGTAGTTTTATGAGGAAGGTGGCTGACTGCGGTGCTATTATCACCCCCTCTCTAACTGCACACCTCCCCCGCTCAATCCACTTTGGGGTTATCGCTCGGTGCGTGATTCTACTACACACGCACTTCCCAGCGACCTAAAGCTCTTCTATCGGCCAAACAATACATTTACTTTGTTCCAACTTCAAAAAAAAAAACCCTTTAAAACATACAAAAACAAGTGTCATATATCATTAGTAATTGTGTGGTATTTACTCATTCTGAAGTAAAATGTTTAAACAATCAAAAGTCTCCACACAAAAATGAAGTTTTATTCAACAACAACAACAACGCGTTTCGAACACTTTGTGTTCATCATCAGGAAGACACCAAGAATGTGGTGCTAAAGGATTGGTCTAGTGAAAACAACAGAGTTGTTGTTGTTCAACAACTCATCCAACCCTTCAGCACCACATCCTGATGATGTACAAAAAGTATTCGAAACACGATGTTGTTGTTGAATAAAACTTCGTTTATGTGGAGACTTTTGTAATGTTTACACATTTTACCTCAGAAGTGTCATACATTTTAACTTATCATTAGTTGTGCAATCCGTAATTGTGTTTTAAATCATTAGTTGTGCAATCCGTAATTGTGTCGTCCGTAATCCGTAAGTGTTCGAAACGCGTTGAATAAAACTTCATTTGTGTGGAGACTTTTGTTGGTTTATCCATTTTACCTCAGAAATTTTAACTTATGTTTAATACAGAAAAGTGGATTATTAACAGATACTGGAACTATACTGGCGTGGCGTAGCAACTTTTTTTTTTTTACTCCCTGGGAAAACAAAACATTTCCGCTTCTCCTACATTTCTCTGTATGTTTGTTAATTTTAGGAGAAAAGAAATTACGACTTTCTAATGTGTAACTATACGACTTCCTATAGTTACAACAGTTCACGAATCAATTCCCAGAAAAATTTAGAATAACTACTATCAATGAAAATTTTGCAGTTCAAGTAAATACAAAAAAGAAGCATTTTTCCAATTTTCATATTTTATCATAATTGTGATTTCAAATAAAGCTGAAAGTGATAGTTGTTAGGCGAATATTTTACCTTTTTTTTTAAAATATAAAAAAAAGTATACACTCTACAACTTTATAAAACTTATTCGTCCAAATATTGATTATTTGCGATAAATAAAAGTGTTTTATGATTTGTTCATGTATCAAATACATATGGACATCTCATATATTGATCTATTGTGACCGAAATCGTATTCTTAAAACTTCAAGGATTAATATGTGAATTAATAATTCACATAACTTAGGGATCATATATGCATTTCGAGATAATATTGATATCTTTTTTCCTTTATGCAAAAGGAATTATAATTTGATATATAATCCTAGATTTTTTTTTTATAATTTACTCTCATCAAAATGCCCTATGACACTGTTGTCTCCTTCTTTACTCTTTCTTTTTTACGTCACTGAATTCCAAAAGAACCAGTAGTTATGTTTCAATTAAGATTTCTTGAAAAATGTAATATGAAACATCGCTGAATTAAACATTTATTCTTGTATAGTGTAGCCTACTGAGTGATGCTTATATATGAAGATAATGTCAGCCTAAGGGTCATATATGCATTTCAAGATAATATTGATGTCTTCTTTCAATTTATGCAAAAGATAACATCAACATTTTTGAGCAATATGTTTCTTATTTACTGCACTAGTAATGGTGTCCATTGAGATGCCTGCTGAGCCATATATACATCGATAAATCTACAGAAGATCATGTCATGCTTGATACAAGAGTACAAAAATATTGACTACATCTAAATTAATTTATGTTGTCTAAACTGTATTTCCAATTATGTTAAATGTGAGATCATCTTTAAATATACTACAATAGTGTCAAATCAACTATTTGATATATATATATACATAAAAAGATTTCACATAAACACGTGAAATAACAATCCATGATCAAACCAAAATATCAAATGGGAAAACAAGACTAAAATCTTTCAACTGTAACAACCGGTCTTCGTCAGAGTCAAAAACCCAACTCAATTAGGTTTTTGACTCTGACAAAGACCGATTGTTACAGTTGAAAGATCTTAGTCTTGTTTTCCCGTTTCTTATTGATATATATATATATATATATATATATATATATATATATATTGGTATAAATAGGCAGCAGATCCTCTTTTAAACAAGTATCATTAAAATTAACCGCAGTCTCGGCATTCACGATCTTAAGACTGAGAGATTCGATCCTACGAACTAACCTCCTGCTAACAGGGTTCAACTGGAAAAGGAGTTGGCCAAGTGACATGTTAAATTAAAATCGATGACTCATGCTTAGTCATTGCTATAAATAGATTAAAAGGATAGTACAGGTTAATATAAAGAGAAGGTCAAAGGTCAATAATGAACAAGAAACAAGCGGTTAGAATAAAAGAGTTGAAAGGTCAACGGTATAACTGGACTAATAGAGAATAAATAGATTAAGAAAATTAATAATAATAATAATAATGTTAATAATAATTAATAATTAAGATTAATTCATATATATATATTAACAAAAAACCTTCTTTAGTGCCAATATTATATCAGATTTCATTTCGTTTAGTTATAGGTTATAAAATTAAATAAAATGTTGAAATTATCCTGTATGCTGCAGAGGTTATTGCAGGCTTCAAATTATTCAAACATTAAAATTTGATTACAACTTTAAATTGTGCAATAAGTTTCTGGAATTTTAAATTTAAAATATCACAATAATTATAAAAAAAATGTTAAATTTTAACTATTTGTTAACTTTTCAACCGGATGGTTCCCTGATTATTGATACATTGGTTGTTTGTTTGTTTGTTGTTTTCAGGGTCACTGCTAGAAATCCTGGGGTCCAATTTTGCAAATATATTGTGGCTCTTACTCTGCATGGTAAAATTTATGTTTGTTTATGTTTCATATAAAACAAACATAAACATTGAGAATAAAAAACGAGTTAATGTTACCTATCAAACACAATAACATTTTGAAAAGCAATATAAAAATGGTCATTGTTTTACTTTTCATTCAAAAGTCTTTTAGTAAAAAACTTTTGTAGTTTTTTTTTTATATTTTCAACATATTGCGAAATAATTTTTAAAAGTTACTGGCTTTAGGAATCTATAGAGAGCATTAGAAAATTGTTAAGTTCCTCAAATAGTTTCATTTTTGAGAAACTTTTTGATTCAATTGTTTAGTCATTTTAAATGAATTCTCAAAAAGGAATGAAAACATTAAGAAATGCTGTTAAGTTTATTGTTTTCTTTCTGATATTCAAAGAGAGTAAAGGCGCTAATCAACGTCTTGTTTTATTATGGAGACTGTTAAAGCTGCTTTGAGCTCTGATAAGTCTTCTTTACTTTGGTCTTATGCATATTTTGAAAGTTACCAGATTATGTTAGCTAAGGGTAGAAGGGTAACACTTTTAAAATATTGTCAGCGGAAAAGACAAGTTTCAGCGTCGTTTTATGCATACAGAACCTAAGGTTGTAAGTCGACAGGTAACATGAAACTCTTCAACTTTTAGCAATGCTACTACATTCATTTAACTAAGATAACCACATTAATCTTTTGTTTTACTAAACCAAAAAAAAAAATCTGATAATCCTGCTCAAATGGAAGAATGTAACTTAATTCGTTACTCTGAATTAAGAGAAATATCTGATACATAAGAGCTGAAGATATATTAGGGGAACAAAAAGGCACCATAAAATTTTCAGCAAGATAGCAACTTATTTAAATAGATGCATATTGTTTGTGCCACAGAGGTTAGTAAGTAAGATATCATTATCAGCCGTTATACCTCGTCTATCGCTGGTGAAGTCGCCCGACCAGTTTTGCAATGGCTGCATCATAAATGGGACTAATGTAGCCTTCCAAAATCATAGATATTTTGCTAACCATTTAAAAAAACACAGACATGAACCCGACAGTATGGAAACTTCAATAAAATAGGGGAAAAAGGTAATAGAGGAAATGGAAATATATAAACACTAAATACTGATAATCTAATAAACGAACAAATTAAGAACCAGGAAGACATAATATTTAAACCAATAAAAACCATGAAAAGACGATATAGATTTTTCGATATAGCTTTTCGAGTTTTTTGACCTGACACTTCCATTCGTTTGGTACTAAGTACAATAAATCTCCAAAAGGTTTGCTTGTAAATTCCATTTAATTGATAGATACTTTACAATATAAAAATAAAGATCCAAAGTTTCAGTCATCATTGACCATCCTCAGGGTGTAATTATAGATAAAATTACTAAATAAAAGCTACTCACTGCACAAAAATAAAAGTTATATCCTACATACATATAAGAGTTTAAAATTAACAATAAAATTAACAACATGCTACTAAACAGCAAACATCACAAATTGGGAGGTTGTATTAGGTTTTTACACAGTCAATGTTATCCTTTCATTCTGATGTCCCTATAGTATCCTCGCTCTGGAACGCCTGTTGCTGTCACTGCTGTGCCTGTCCCGTAAATAGTTTTAGTATATTGCTGAAGCTTGTAGTTTGATGATTCATGTTGGGACTTCGTTCTAAAATGTTTAGGGCTGCCAATATCATTAGCTTGTTTTTGTCTTTTTCACATTATAGCACCTCTGTGTTGTTTACTAACATCTCTCGTGTGAGTTTGACTGTATGGTTATTAAGTGTATGGTCTTTAGGACCACCTGCTGCCAGGTGCATAGTAAGACGTCGGGACAAAGTTATAGTAGTCGAACCAATGTATGTGGATTTGAGGGATTCGCAGCTCCCTATTATACAATTCTTCTGGTAAACCACATTGGTCCGTTGGAGTAATGGTTTCATTTGGGAACTGTTTCTAATGATTAAATTGATAGTATTAAAACCATTATAATATATATTAATTTTCAATCTGTCTTGGGGGTTCGTATAAGAGGTGTTATTTTTAATGTTAGTTATCACAACACGTTCGTCAGTTTTGTATGTTCTAGAGAACTGATTCTCTAGTAATATATGACTTTCGTTTGACCTTGCTCATCTATGGGATGCTTACTGCTATTGTTCTGTCTATTTAAATATGTATGGAGAATATTGTCAATATGTCTATTGTTTATCAATACTTGCTTTATTCTTTGAGCTTCTTGGTTGAAAATATTCCAGTTTGATGAGGTCTTATATGAACCATGTAATAGGACCTTGATGTTACCATCTTTGTACCTCTGTGGGCACTCACTCATGACATTTAAATACGTACGTGGGTTTCACGTACACATATGTCTCATAGTCATCATGCTTCTGCACGTACACATATGTCTCATAGTAATCATGCTTCTGCACGTACACATATGTCTCATAGTCATCATGCTTCTGCACGTACACATATGTCTCATAGTCATCATGCTTCTGCACGTACACATATGTCTCATAGTCATCATGCTTCTGCACGTACACATATGTCTCATAGTCATCATGCTTCTGCACGTACACATATGTCTCATAGTCATCATGCTTCTGCACGTACACATATGTCTCATAGTCATCATGCTTCTGCTTTATAGTGACATCTAAAAAATGTATACTCTTGTTAAAATTAAATTCTTTGGTAAATTCAGTTTTGAGTTAAATTGTAGAGCAGATCGTTCATTTAGTGTTCTTGCTCGTGAGCAGATCGTTAGTTCGTTAATTTGGTGTTTTTGTTCCACGACTAGAAAACAGTAATCTATGTACTCGTACCTACAATAGACTCTCGGCTTGCATATGGATCCTACCCAAGTACTTTATTTGCCTGTAATAATTGGCAAAGGTTACTCCCAAAGGTAACCCCATAGTGGTATATATGTGGTATATATATATATATAGTGGTATATATACATAGTGGCATATGGGTAACCCCATAGGTAACCCCATGGCACTTATTTAAATTAATTTTTGTTCATTGTAACTTAAAACATATTTCGTTTAAATTTTAACTGACCTGTTACATCTTGATTTGATATAATATAAACTTTGTTTAGTGAAATTTATTACATATTATATTTTACGTCTCGATGTTTTTACTAAAAGTTACTTCATATATTTTGGGACTTTGCAATTTTGTAATTAGAATCATGTAGTTGATTTGTTGACTATCTTTAAATAATAAAATCGGTTTGCTACTTTAATGTTCTTCTATGCGCTTAATGCATGACTCATGTTGTTATTTGTCATCCATTTTGCTCAAATGTAAAGTAATTTAATACATTTTTTAAATATAAAGAGTTCAAAATATTTATAATGTAAACATATAGATGTAAATATGCAATAAATGATCTTGATTATAGTTAAAAAATAAAAATTGCAGAAATATTAGAACTCTTGGAGAGTTTTTTTTTAATGGTTGTTATATAACTTAAAGATTTAAAATAACTGGGAAAGTTATATTATAAGTTATGGCTTAAGACTCAAGAAGCAGGGGACAGACAAAAGAGAATTATACCATAAACAAAGCGGTTACCACATCGGTAATCAGAGCCACAGGGAGTGGCATTTAGCAATCTGTTGAAGTACCCAACAGGTTTAGAGCCTGTCCATCATCAGCAGAAACTGTTGCATTTCATCATCAATCATCTCCTGTTGATGGACAGTTTTGAAAATGAGGCAAATTTATGAACAAAGGCTCAGTTTTAGATTTATTACTGTTGACAAAAAAGAAATTAATTTCAAATGTACTTTCTTTTTATATTCATTTATTTTCCTTAGAAAATATTATTATTATAAGGTTTAGATATTCGCTTATAATTCCTCAATTGCTTGTTTTTTTATACTTATTTTTCATGATCAAACCACAATAAGAAAATGGGAAAACAAGACTAAGATCTTTCAAGCGTAACAAGCGGTCTTCGTTAGAGTCAAATATATATATATATATATATATATATTTGTGTATGATGGCAGCAAATCTTCACGTAAACATGTTTCATTAAAGTATGATATTTTCAATATCACTAACCCGATGATGACTTGTGTAAAAGTCGAAAGCTTGTTCGTGCGAGTTTTAACTTTTGTAAGTACTTGTTTCTTGTCACTGTAATTGTTTTTATTCTCTGTATTTGTTTTTAATTCATTGTAATTGTTGTTGTTTCTTATTTATATTTTGTATCGTATTAAAAAGTTTTGCCTTTCGTCTGGAAGTTGTGATTTTCTTTTTACATCTGCTCATGCCAAATTAAGATGTCTCTTGGGCAATTAATATGGCTTTTAACACCAGCCCACCGCAAGGTTGTTCATAAATTGAAGCAGACCAGCTTAAAAGTCGTTAACGCAGAGGCTGATGTGTACTTTAATGAAACATATATATATTTGTAAACATATGTTGTTAAATAACGCCCATATTTGGCTTGTATCTGTTTTTTACATAATTTTTCCAGTTTTTGGAATTCCTTCCTCGTCTCTTCATTAAAACTAAAAACTTTTTTTTTTCGTTTTGATAGAAATCTATCCTAACAATCTGTATTATAATCGATGTCATTCTCGCTTTTATCGTTTAATAATATACATAGCTCACAAAGTGCACAGAAATTGTCCTTTAGAGATAAAAGTAAAACTATTTTCTAATATTGATATCAAAGTATTAAGGATTTTTGTTAACATTTATGCCTACATTAAACAAAAAACTGTAAATAAAAAAAAAGTCAATATGCATAAACATTTCCAATTTTGTTTGAATTTAAAACTTTGTAAACGTCTAATAACGAAATCACACACAAAAATAGACTCTTATAAATGGATGATATGTAGTTTTTTTTGTTGAAAGTGCTTTGAAAAGAATGGCCATATTAGAATATTTTTTGTACCCAAAAAAATTTTTTTTTTCAAAAAAAGTATTCATATAAATATACAATTTATTTTGAAAATTTATTTAAAAATGATACATTTGTAAAAAAATTGTATATTGCGAATGAAAAAGGGAATAGTAGTATTTTTGGCACATTTTCTTTATGATTTAGTCGTTTCTTCATTTCCATAAATTTTATTTCATATAATTGGAATTCTTGTTTTAATTTTTTTTTGTTGATTCTACAATGTATAGTAACCATAAAGGATAATTATTTTTATATATTTTCGAATTTATAGGTTTTGAGGTGAGTTGAATATACTTTTCATGATGTCTGCCTATATGATGTGGCTGATTGCATGTCTGTCGGAAATATATCAATCACTTTATAAGTTACACCGCTTCAGAAAACGTAATGACATTGCCAGTTCTTGGTGTGGGAATGAAATTAATAGTTTTTGGGTTATTCTGTAAGACTGGGAAGGTACAAAATCGATCTTTATGCTAAAAATGGGTGGCAATTCTAACTCACTCTTCAAAGATCGTACAAATTTTAAACTCTGTATTAAGGGGGCCAGGCTAGCTCAGTGGTTACGTGCTCACCTCTGAACTGATAGAACCGGGTATCAATCCTCACCTGGCCCTCGATTTATTCACGCGGGAGGTGAATAAATTTGAGCACGTCGTCCCTCGGAGAAGGACGTTAAACCGTCGGTCCCGAGCCTGTACGATGTTAGGTACTCGTTAAAGATCCCTACTCTAAATACATTTGAGTTAAGCAAAATTTAGGACTCCCACTGTAGAATCAATCTTCATTGTGTGGTATCACAAAGGGCCAATGCTTGGCCTACGTGTGTTCCCTTGAAGGACTGCCACTGCAACCTAACCTAACTCTGTATTAAATATTACCTTAAATGAATATCATACGATGGAATACATACTATGGCTACACTACATAAATGTACAGAGTCAGATCAGGGAATTCGTATTAAAAATGGCAATGCGCACTATGGCTACCCTACATAAATGTATAGAATCAGATAAGAAAATTTGTATTAAAAATGACAATTAAGTTCCATGTTCACAAAAATATTTAGATTAAAGATTCCCGTTTTAGTATAAGAAAGAATAGGTATAGTGACATAAAATAAATGCCGTAAAAATGATTGTTCATGAGTTCATGGACTTTGTACATGATAGCTACATTAAAATAAATCTAAAATAAAATTAATTATCGCCAAACTTTGTTAATAGGTTGTTTGTAGTAAACTTGAGCGTAGCTTCAGATTTATTAACTTTGCAAAAGTGTTTTTTAAAAACTATATCTGAATACTGCCTAGTAAAAAAAAATGTAATACTATTCATAATTATTATTAAAAATAAAAAAAAATTGACAATAGATTCAATATGATTAGAGTAAAATCATTTGAACGGAATAATTTTTTGATTGTTTATTTTTTATTTTGTAGTATTAACATTTAAAGCTATTACAAATTTTCTTTACTTTGATATTGAGGTATCAAACTAGTTTTGAGGTATAGATAAAAGAAAAAATCATAAAAAAAAAGAAGAAGAATTTCCTGTAGACTAAACTCTATCAGTCATTGTTATTCTGGGAGTAAGCTCATGGTTTTATATCGGTAAAGAAGCGTGCTATCTTAAGGAGACAATATTTATTGGGCTAGTATTTTATAGGCTCCAAAATCATTCCTTAATTCTATGAAAAAGAAAAGATAATATTTTAGGAAGGAAAACATTTTATTCTTTACTACATACAAGGGTAGTGATAATGGGAAAAAAATCTGGTTTGACCTACAATCAACTTTACTATAAGTAAGCATGTAATCCAAAGTTCACAGTCCAGTTAATCTTTGATTTACATTAGTTATGATATATATATATATATTGTTGAAATGTACTTCGGCATTAACGACTTTCAAACTAAGCTGTTCCAGTCTCCTGACAGTTTTACGAATTTAAGGTGGTAATTCCCAAATAAGTTATCCAAAGGACATTGAGACATTTTTTTGGAACACTTTAATAGATATCAACAATTTTAATACAATTGAAAACTAACATCACATGTAAAGAATATAACATAACTTACAATCCCATTAACTACTAGCTTCTATAGTCGTCGTCAGGTTGGGTCTTTAAACATTTTTCAAAATTTGGAAATTTTTTTTAAAATTTTTAAAAAACAATGAAACAATTTAAACACTTTTGAAATAAACTAATGAATATAAATAAAAGTTAGCAGGTCCAAACAAGTTACTATATATATATATATATATATATATATATTGTTAAAAGTAGCAGCAGCTTCTACTCTCACGATTTTTGAGCTGGTGGCCTCGATCTTGCAGGCGATTCTTCTATCTTGTGTTTGGAGCTTCCACATCAATTGTCCAAAGGACATCAATTCATACGAGCTTTCGACCATAATTACGTTGGTCATCATTGGGTAAAATCTCCTTCTGGAAGGATGCTTATATAAACTTCCTTAGTGTATGTGATTTTTGAATGGTCCAATGAACTTGCCTTATTGGCCAATCAGAGTACAGGTTTCAGTTATCGTTCTTATTCCATTTCATTTTAGGCTCCATGTTCTTGTTTGTTGGAATATCCATTTTAGAAAAATAGCAAGGAGGTTAGAATCTGTTAACAAAAAGGTCGTGAATGCAGAAACTGCAATCATTTACAATAATATATATATATATACCACAATAAGAAATGGGAAAACAAGACTAAGATCTTTCAACCGCAACAAGCGGTCTTCGTCAGAGTCAAAAACCCAACTGATCATTGATTGTTATTTCACGTGTTTATGTGAAATCTTTATTATATATATATATATATATACAAACACACACACACACACACACACACACACACACACACACACACACACACACACACACACACACACACACACATAAACACACACCCATACACACACACACACACACACACACACACACACACACACACACACACGAAATCACGCAGAAATCTTAAAAAAAACTTCAAAAATTGACTCAAGTAACCTCAAACCATGTAAATAGATTACAATCTTGAAATTGAAAATTTTTATTACGACTAAGACTGAGTTACTAATGAATCATGTTTCTACAGCTCACCTAGTCACACATAGTAAATAACGTCCAAACGACCTCAAAACGTATGAATTCATAAAACTATGAAATAGATTTTTCTCATCGTCACTATATTGCATAGAACAGACAGGTTATGTGAGGTTAGGTTGCAATGGTAGTCCCACAAGGGACACACGTAGGTAGAGCATTAGCCCTTTGTGATACCACACAATGAAGATTGATTCTACAGTGGGAATACTAAATTTTGCTTAACTCAAGTGTATTTAGAATAGAGACCTTTAACGAGACCTGACATAGTACAGGCTCGAGACCGACGGTTTAACGTACTTCACCGAGGGATGACGTGCTCAGATTTATTCACCTCCAGCATGAATAAATCGAGGGCCAGGTGGGGATCGAACCCCGGTCCTATCAGTTCAGAGGCTAGCACGTAACCACTGAGCTAACCTGGCCCCTTAAAACTGACAAAAAGAAATGTTGTCTAAGTTAAAAATCGTTTTTTAAATGATTCGTTCAAAAATATTTTTACACCATTATTATGATTTTCACACATTACTTTTACATAATAATATTACTTACTAATAATAAGAAATACTATTCACATTTGTCATTTTCACAAATGACATATATTTTTCTATTATTTAACCAAGTTATAACAATGGACTTAATAAATATACAGGGCCAGGCAAAATGATCTGACACATTTGTAGGTTAAATAAAAGGCAAATAACGTCAATAAACAATAAAGTGTTTTTATTTTGCAAAAGTACATATAATACCATTTTGTTTTATTAGGTTTTAAAAAAAACAATGACATTTACAGAAACAAAACAAAACGGCATTACATGTACTTTTTGAAAATAAAAACACTTTATTGTTTATTGACTTTATTTGCTGTGCCTAAAGTGTGGTTATTTTGATAAAAAATTATTCCTGATAAATTATCCCCAAATATGCAGGTGGCTATTATTCCCAGTAAAGTTTACCATTTGAAGGACTATATTGCCCCTTTCAAGGAACAATGTTCTTGCAGTTTCTTTTAAATAGATAATATTTTTAGCTTTTCCATTAAAAATGCAAGTTTATCCTTTAAATAAATATGCAAAGTTTGATCTGTCTAGTTTTAATAGTTTAGTGGCAAAAAATTGTTTTATAAAATCAAAAATTATATCTATATTTTTTCTTTTCTCTGTATCATTATTGTCTCAAAAACATACCACTTTGTTTGTTTAATTTAATTGAAATCCGTCAAATGTTTCGAGAAACATCGTGTTCACAATTTTTCCAATTTAGTCAAGAGTAATATACACATATTTTTTCCGTAAGACTTTTAACGAAAAGTTTTAATCCTTCTTCTGGTTCCATAATATCTCAAAAATTTCGACACTCTAGAGTTGACAGTTTAAAGAGAAACATGGTATCTAAAATCACGAAAGATAAGAAAGCTGACTTTCCATGCAGCAATGTTGCCTAAGAAATAAACAGCTCAGTTATACGAGAAGGGGTGTTGGTGGGTATAATATACAAAATGGTTCATCAGACACTGTGACCGTCAGAGTATTCAAATTTTAAGGACTTTTTCACGATAATAATGTTGAGTGTAATAATAATATATTTTTTTGTTGTAAGGAGGTGAAATGCGCTTAAGCACGTAGTGCTGGACTCCCAGATAAACCAGACTACCAACTAAAACACCCTCCTTTCTTCAAGCACACTATCCTGGAATCGGCATTACCTTAGACTGTTCCACTTTTCTACAGGTAAGGCAGTCTTACTTTAGAATTCGTTATTCCAGATTTTCTAACTGTCGTTTTTAGATTGTTCATTATAGTAATAATAATAAATATAATAATAATGACAAATAATCAAGCTGAAAAATAAATTAAAAGTCCATTCGAGTTTAATTTTTCCCAAATACCAATTCGGTTTCAATCATAATCTTTAATTTTACTAATATACACATTTTGTAATTCTTAATATGAATTTTTAATTTGAGTTCAAGTTAATTTTACATTTATATTATTAATATGGCAAACCGTCATACCTCGTAAGATGATCTTGGAGTCGTTGGAGTGCTTTCGGACGTTGTCCATCTTCAATGTTAAAAGTTAGTTGCAATTGAAGTTGGACAGCGTCCGAAAGCGCTCCAATGAGTCCAAGATCATCTTACGATGTATGACGGTTTGCCATATTAATAATATAAATCATTTTAACCTCAGTGGTAATAATAATATGCATGTATTTAATTTTATATGTTCATATCTATCATTTCAGAGTTCTACTACTTGTATTATCTTTACTTCTATTCTCTTTTCCTTTTCTATATTGTTAAAATATGATAAAGAATAAGGAGGTTTTATAAAATTTAATCATTTGAGCCGTTTATTTTGAAAGTGGCCTAATTCCATTTTCCAAAAAAATTTAGCTAGCTATTTAAATAATTACATTTTTACGTTATCTTTACCTTTTGCAGCAAATTGTACAAAATTTATTTAAAATTACTAAGAATTTTTATAACAAAAATTAGTTGATAAATAAAATGACAATATTTTTAAATTTTGTAAAACGCAAACCCTTAAATATCTCAATTTTAACATAAATGTAATTAGGCCACTTTCAAAATAAGCGGCTCATTTATGACTTTAAGGTAATTATAAATGTGACTAAGGAGAGTAAACTACTCCACTTTATAACTATAATGAACATCTAATAATAATACGATTTTCATTTGTAAATATAATGTAATAATAATTGTCCTGACAATTGTTAATATATAATAATATAATCTGAATATAATATAGAATGATAAAAAGATTTCACATAAACACGTGAAATAACAAGTTGGGTTTTTGACTCTGACGAAGACCGCTTGTTACGGTTGAAAGATCTTAGTCTTGTTTTCCCACTTCTTATTGTGGTTTGATCATTGATAATATAGAATGAATATACTTTGAATTTCTAATATTTTTTTTATAAAAAAATATACTTGTCCCTAATTCTATAGAAAGAAAAAAACCTTTTTACAAAAACTCGTATTCTTTGTTTGCTCATCAAATAAGTAAAAGCGAACTTATAAATTGTAATTACTGGATATTTTACCACACATCTTTTACTTTTCTGATTAGAACTATTATTTATAATAATTGGAGTTTAGCTTGTTTTTTTTTTAAATTTGCTTTGTTTATTTTATATATATATTTCTAAAAATGTTCTGTTTAAGTTTTTTTGTTGATTTGAGATTGAAAAATATATGGAAAGTTGGATTTCAAAATATATATATATCGAAATAAATTTGATTTCTGAGCCTTACAGATATAATCCAAGAAAGAAATTATATTTTTCTAATTGGACTGTGGTAGTATTAACGTATTGATGATATATTGTGCCTGATTGTAGCAATAAATCCAATATAATAATTTTAATAATCCAATAGTGATAGTTTTAGATAAAAGTATAAATTTTGTTCCAGAAAGAATAAAGTATCACATTTAAAAAGAACACTTTAAATAATAATAATATAGTTCTATTAAATTAAACATTGTGAAGATGTTTTATTATTACATCCACTCAAACTATATCTTTGATATAATTACGAATCACAAAGACAGAAGACATTAAAATTCATTCAATATTTCACCTTTTAAGCACACTGAAATTGCTAATAGTTGTAATAAAAACAAATACATATATCTCTATATAAAAAGTTCGTTAGTTTGTTTGTCGTTTACCCATTTTCCGTGGAGATAGAGACCTGAAATTATAATATATTTTTTTTATTACCTGAATAACGTTAAATAAAGGAAAATTATTATTTAATTCCAAAAATTGGAGCCAGGGTAGCTGTGGTGCTCGCCGATGACAGTAGTGCAAGTATATTATTAATAAATGTAAGAAAAACAATTTCAATTTAAAATTTGTATAATATAAACAATGGAAATAAAGTAAAGGAGTGGAGTTAGGGTAGTCAGTGGCTTGTATATATATATATATATATATATATATATATATTGTTAAAAGTATGGACCGTGGAATAGAAATACAACTAAAGTTTATCGGGACTCAGTCAGTTCTTCAGGTTCAAATTAAAACTCTCATGCCAACGTTTCGGTTTTTAATTAAAACCTTTTCATTGGCAAAAGTATAAATTTTGAAACAGAAAGACTAAGTATTACAATACAAATTATTTTACAAAGAAAAATAGTCTGTGGATTTCAACAACTGTAGTTGGAATGAACACGTGACACTGAACTCTGTTTCAAAATTTATACTTCTGCCTATGAAAAAGGTTTTAAATAAAAACCAAAATGTTGGCTATGAGAGTTTAATTTGAACCTGAAGAACTGACCCAGTCTCGATAAACTTTAGTTATATATACATATATATATATATATTGACCTTTTATCTTATCTTTATATTAACCTTTACTAATACTTTTAATCTATTAATACAATTGACTACCTCATTGAGTTTATTTAACATGTCACTTGGCCAACTCCTTTTCCAGTTGAACCCTGTTAGCAGGAGGTTAGTTTTTTAGGATCGAATCTCTCAGTCTTAAGATCGTGAATGCCGAGACTGCGGTTAATTTTAATGATACATGTTTCAAAGAGGATCTGCTGCCTATTTATACCAATATATATATATATATATATATATACGTTTCACGGTAAATATACAATACCATACCATGCCATACCATACACGGTTAAACACGAACAAAGGAACAAACACACTTACTGTCTGTAATTTTCGGTTGAACCGTAATCAGGAGAGTTGAGATAGGGACATCAAGCGCACTTGGTTCAAGAGACAGTAAGTGTCTCTTACTGACAGAACTTTGTTCTGTGTTAAAACCTGCTTTAACTGCTTTTTTATGTTGATTCAGCGTTATGATGTCTTACTCTTATAAAATTTTGGAAAAGAAAGACTGAGGTGATAGAGAATAAATCGCCTTCGAGACCTAGAACTGAGAGCTTGTCGATCAATTTTCTATTCTAAACTCTATCGAAAACTGTTTTTGAAGTCCACCACCATATCTATACAGTGCTTTTGCTTCTGATAAAAGCCATCTTTAATATTTTCCTATTCTATTGTTCCTCAATTTCTATGAAAATCAGCCTCTTTGTAGAAAACAATCTTATTTTTTTTTTCAAAAAAAAAACTCTAAGTTCTCCTAAAAATCATTCTCTTAAAAGGCTTCCGAAAAAAACGGTTGTTACGGACTTTGATCTATAGTGTTCCAGTTTGTCAGCAGTTTTTACCTTATTAAGGTAGATGATGAGACTTTTTCTCAGGCAACAGGATAATGATTCACTCATAATAAATTCAACAATTCGATAACAATTTTTCCTGGTTTACTTTGTAAGTAAAGAAGGAACTTGGTGATGTCATCTGTTCAGCACTTTTACCTTTAAGAGTGTTCCAACATTGAATTCAAGTAATTCATATTAAAAAGTGTTTTCTTCTTACAATTTTATTTACTAGATAGTCAATTGTGGTTCACCATTTTTAGGCATAAAATGGCTAACTTTCGCGTAGTATTTACAGAAATATTAATGTAACTGCAACAAGTTTGTTCTTTTTATTTACTGTAATGAATTAAATAAAATTTAATCGTTGAGTATTAAAAAAAAGCTTTATAGTATTGTACATTAAATATTAGACATCAATCGTTTTTTTTTTGAACATATTTTAAACCTAAGAGAAGGATAATAGTCAATAGATATAGAAATATTGAAAAGTATTGAATTACTATGAATAATTTTCAACTTAAAAAAGAAAGTGGTTTTGAAATGAAGATTAATATATTAGGAGTATAGACTTTGAAGGCTATTTCCTTTCAGTGTTGCCACTTCTGGTGACATGTTTTCCCTATTGAGTATAAGTCAGGTGACAATACTCACTTTTACAGCATATTTAATAGTGACATCTGTTCTCAACACTATAAGACTGTTATAACCTCATCTTTGTTTTATTGAAGTAAAAGTGAATTGTTTCTTACGGATTTTCATAAACATAGAGAGTATTAAAGTTCATAGAAGGAGTTCTTGAGTATTTTGGTCATAAAAATTCAACTTCTGATTATATGCCGACGTTTTGTCAAAAGTTGTTTGGCATTTTCGAGTATAATAAATTAATCTGTTGTTTAACACTTACGAATATAAAAGAAGGTTACATGTAACCTTCCTGTTATAATGCGGCCTAGACAAAAGCATGGACTGTTAAATAGTGTTTCCTCTAAAACAAGCCTTGAAAATGCCAAACAACTTTTGGCGAAACGTCGAGATATAATCTGAAGTTAAATGTTTATGACCAAAATACTCAAGAACCCCTTCTGTGAACTTGAAATATCACTGGTCGAGAAGCTACATCAATAGTAGCTATTCAAGTTAAATACTAAATATCATATATATTATGAGTCGAAATAAAGTACCATTCTACTAAAAAGATTTAAAGAAATCTTAAGTTTACTGCACTTTAGCTCCCTTTAAGAAAACACTTCAACATATTCATTGACTTAAGTGTTACTGACTCTGATGTTCAACTAGAATCATTATAACAATTAGAACGAAATTCATGATTTCTGGCTTTGAAAGAATAAAAACAATTTTAGCTTCTTGCGCTTGAGTGTATTCTTTATATAAATATTTAAAAACTAAACATTTTTTTAATTCTTTTTTTTTAACATCTTTATTTGCAAATATACAACTACGCATATTCTGCGTAACAGTCATATGTAGTAATGGATTACGCAATAACATCGATGCACATGAGCAAAGAATGGAACCCACTGGTTCAACTTTTCTAATTCTAAACGTCAAATTTATAAAATTATTTTAGAAATGTATGTACTGTTACAATCAAGTACAGTTACTAGTTTTTCTTCTTTATCAATATATATTTTTAGTCTCTTCGCGTTTATGAAATCGTTTAAAGTTTGGTAACAAAAAAATTTAAACTAAGTAGATTATTATCATACTAATAATATTATGTATAATAATCATACAATATTATTGAATAACAGTATGATATCTAATAATATTGTTATTTTTATAACAATATTGTATAGATGTCATAAGAATTTTCAACGATGTGTAATAGTTACTAGTGCGTATTGAGAAATAAATAGTTTTGTTTTGACATATAGTTCTTTTCTAAGATATGTTATTAACAAAAAAACTGTATAGTCTATCTTGAAATAAAATCGTTTAATACTGTTCCCCGTAGCCTTTTAACATGTTTAAATATCCATAGATACACACTTGACTATCCGCCTATCGGAACATGAGTTATCATAGGTACACATACACACACACACACACACGCACACGCACACACACACACACACACACACATACATACATACTTACAAAGATAAAATATGAAAATATTGAAAAACGGTTGTTTGAGAATTCAAACTTTAAACTTAAAGTTTAAAGTAATTAAAAAGTTTATGCTTATAAACTAGTAAATGGTATATCAAAAATTACGATAAAACCATTGACAGGTAGAAGTTTTTCAACGAACATAAGATTCTTGGAAATATTTTTTAAATCAAAGGTTAGATTTCTATAAACTTGACCTTTCAAAAGAGGAGACTTTGAATTTGTTTAAGAGATGTCCTGTTGAACTTTTGCAATAATGTTAGCTAATGAAGGTAGAAACTAAAGTTTCTACTTAGTTACTGTTGGAAACTTAGCACACTCGTAGGGTGCAACAGATATAATTTATTTGTTTAAATAGGTAATAGTCAGCACAATGCTGTCCTATATGGAATAAAAAGTATTCCTATAATTTTAATGGAACCTTTTTTGTATAATTTTTTTTTGTACTATATACACTACCTCTACGCCATCTTCCTGTATATATTCAGTAAACAAACAAAACTATTATTGTGTTGAGTCTGGCGTCATTGTATAACTACAGTCATTATTTTTATAGAGTATACTATTTATACATGCATATTGTTAGCTGTAGGTTTGTTGCGATCGAAGATGGACAACGACCGAAAGCGCTCCAACGACTCCATCATCATCTTACGAGGTATGACGGTTTTATCTATTTCTAATATAAATCATACTATTTATATATATATTCGTGTATGAGGGCTGCAAATCTTCATGTAGGCATATTTCATTAAAACGTACCGCAGCTTTGGAATTCACAACTTATAAACACAGCTGTTCTAGTCAGACTAGAACAGCTGAGTTTAAAAGTTGTGAATGCCGAAGCTGCGGTACGTTTTAATGAAATATATATATATATATATACTCACGCACACTCTCTCTGTCACACACAACACACACACACACACACACACACACACACACCCACATGTTTATTTAATGTTGATGTTTTAAATATCAGAAAATTCAATAAATATTTTTTTTACTTTCTGAAATTTTTTTAATAATATGTGCTATGGTAGAGTGAGTGAGATAAGAATTTGTACCTGCCTGTTCAAAGTGACTTCTGGATTTGACAATGTTCTCTGAGTTAGAAAGTTTAGTTTATCGCATGTATCTTGAGTTATCCATATTAGTCTAACCCGCAGTTATATTCTTAATAGAAATCTAAGTGTATTTTGTATGCATTGCTTGGTAGCTTGAACTTTCATAGCCTTTCATAGGACTAGCCCAAGCTCCTTCTGCCTTTATGAAATCAAGTCCAGATAATTGCCATCTCTTCAATAATATTTACGTGTTTTTTTGAGTGACTAATATAATTTCATAAAAATAACTTTATCATTATTATGACAAAAGTTTGAAATATAAATAAAACTCGAGTGTCGACGTAAAACTACAGCATACACTGCCACTTTTTTTGAGTAAGTACCAACACAGGTAGCACAGGTTTGATTGTTTGACGCATCAAATAAGCCATTTTAAATGGTGACCTCATAGTTCTTATACTGAAGATGAAATCTCTTTTCTTAAAAATATCATATTATTTCTGTATTTTCGACGTTACTTGCATTTATTCTATAGTTAGTGTAGTTTTTTTTTCATATTTAAATTAAACTCATTGAAATCATTTACAAAGTTTCAATTTGAACGTCGAAATGATTTTCTTGTTTTATCAGCTTAGGTCAACTTTTTTGTGCAGTTAAGAAATGGGATACTTCTATGTTACGATTGCTCAGCTGTCACTTTGGTCAGTATCATTGTACAGTACTATATCATAATGTCCTGTGTACTGTGTACATAATGTACTATCTACAACACTGTACTGTAATGTACAGTACAGTATCATAATGTACTGTATACAATACTGTACTGTACATTACAGTACAGTATCATAATGTACTGTATACAATACTATACTGTATTGTACAGTACAGTATCATAATGTACTATATACAATACTGTACTGTACATTACAGTACAGTATCATAATGTACTGTATACAATACTATACTGTATTGTACAGTACAGTATCATAATGTACTATATACAATACTGTACTGTACATTACAGTACAGTATCATAATGTACTATATACAATACTGTACTGTAATGTACAGTACAGTATCATAATGCACGAGAATACTTCGTAAATGTTTTCCTCATTTCCCCGTTTTCGGATCTTGTCCATCTTATAGAGTGAAATTGAACTTTTCAGCAAGCTACTCTACATTTATAACTGCGATCGATTATTTTTTTCACTAAACTATCCCAATATCTACTGCATGAATAAATAAACTTACTTATTACATATTTTATTTTAATAAATATATGTAAATTTGAATCATTGCTCTAAGGACTGCCTGGTTGGTTGACCTGTAATTGCACAGTTAGTTGACTTGACATCACTTGTGAATGTACAGTGTATCCCAGTGAGTGTTTTTATTGTAAATCAATGAAAGGACTACTCATCAATTGTCTGGTTTTAATAAAAACTAACAATAGTTTATTTGTCCTCCTTTCTCTAAAAACTTCCACATTGCATATATTACTTGATTTAATTAATGTTTAGTTTCAATAATTTGAAAATGCAACTATTTAGGAGAGTTGCAACTAATAATAATTAAATGCAACTATATAACATCGTTTTACATATACGATATTACTTTTTTATGAAAATGTTCACTTTACGTAGGTAGTCAGGACGAATTAATTCCTAAACATATATATACATAATTAACATGTTTGTTTATACAAACATATTGTTTGTTTATTATTATTGTTATTATTTGTTTGTAAAAAACCATAAAATTGCTTATGTTTTGATATTTGTTACCAATAACATCTACTGAGGGATTCTGAATTAATTTTTTCACATGAAAGAAATAAGAATAATTTAATGACAAATATGAAAAATTAATTATATCACCATTTTTTAAAACGACACAGCAAATATTAGTATTTTATTCCAAAAAAATTAAAACAAAAAATAAAAATGCTTTAAAAATAATTAAAAATATTAAGAACCAAGGTTTTTTTTGTATATGCTGTGATCTTTAGAAGTTTTATGGTAGAAAAAGAATAGGGATTTATGTAAAGAAAAAAAAATGAACCCGTAAGTAAAGTTTTTGTGACACTTCATGAAGCTTTGTTCAATTAATACGAATAGAATTTGTAATACATTATGTATCATTTATTGCGTACACAAGGAAATATATTTATTTTTTAGTTTTTTTTGAAATGTGTTTTTTTTAAGTGTCTTTAAGTAAGAAATATCAAATAACATAAGCAATTTTATGTTTTTGTCAAACAAACAATAATAATAATAATAATAATAATAATAACAATAATAATAAACATGTTTGTTATGTATATATATATGTTTAGGAATTAATTAGTAATATCGTCTATGTAAAACATAGGTTATCTCCTAAATAGTTGCATTTTCAAATTATTGAAACTAAACATTAATCAAATTTAAGTTCTGTATATTAAAAGTATATTTATTTTAATGAATCAGATAAAGTTTAAGTTTACTTTATTGTTTATGTATTTGGAGCTCAGTCTGAGTTTTGTGCGATATATTTATCATGTTTGAGAATATATATATATATATATATATATATATATATATACAAGTTATGTGTGGTAGATTGTCATTTTCAATTTGAAAATAATTATTATATACAAAAATTTGGTCTTGCTATGGGTAACTGTTTATCCCCCCTCCTAAGTAATTTATATATGGAGTTTTTTGAGAGTAAAATGTTAAGCTCAATTTTGCCCAAAAATGCTAAATGGTATAGATATGTTGACGATATTCTTTGCATTTGTCCCAATTCTTTAAATAAAGTTGATTTCCTAACAAAATTGAATTCATTAGTGCCGACAATCAAATTCACAATGGAAGAAGAAATAAGTGGTAATTTGCCCTTCTTAGATGTCCTGATCCATAGGTTACCTAATGAGTTACGCTTTAGTGTATATAGAAAACCTACGAATGTACTTGCATACGTTCATTTTTATTCATCGCATCCAAAAAATGTTAAAATTTCTGTTTTTAGAAATATGTTTTTGAGAGCCTTAAGAGTTTCCTCTCCAGAATTTCTTAATGAAGAGATTAATAACATTAGGTCAATTGCCCTTACATTAAAATACCCCTCTTCTTATATCGATTTAGCTTTGAAGGGTGCTAAAAAAACTTTCTCTAATACTTCAAAAGAGCCCCTTTTATTATCAAATTCTATAGTTTTGCCTTACCACGAATCATTGGACCCCCTTCCAAGATTAGCCAAACAACTTGATTTTAATATAGTGTTTTCTAATCGTAATAACGTGGGTAATATGTTAATAAAAAACTCTCCAAGCGAATTGGAGTCCGCTGGTATTTATAAAATTCCGTGCAAAAATTTCCATAAAATTTATATTGGTCAAACTGGTAAATCATTAAAAACACGTGTAAAACAACACCAATATAACGTAAGTAGACAGGAAAACAGTAGTGCCTTATTCTTGCATATAAAAAATGAAAATCATCATATTGATTGGACAGGAGCTAAATTTATTACCTATGAAAAATCAATGTTGTTAAGAAATATTATTGAATCGTCTCTAATTAAATTTAATAGATCTAATATTATAAACATTAGTAACGGTCTCTTCAAACTTGATACTTTCGTCACGAGGGCAATAGCCTCTTCAAAGAGGGTTGACAGCTAGCGGATAGTTTTTTACTTTTTCTTACTGTACTCCTTTGTTTCCCCAAACATCCCTTTCTGGACATTAGTCCTTTCCTGTGCTTTCACCCTTTTAAAATACCACTCTTCCCTCCCACTCTTCTCAACTCCTCACCAGATGTTTTCTGCATCTAGTGTTCAGTTGGGTTTTTGACTCTGACGAAGACCGCTTGTTACGGTTGAAAGATCTTAGTCTTGTTTTCCCATTTCTTATTGTGGTTTGATCATTGATTGTTGTTTCACGTGTTTATGTGAAATCTTTTTATATATATATATATATATATATGATTGTTGTATTATTCACAAGGTCTTCCCTTCGAATATTGGTTTTATGAATAGATTCAGCATGGTTTCGAGGAGCACCTCCGGCTAAGTGCATAGTAAGTCTCCGTGATAGGGAAGTAGTAGTCATGCCAATGTACGAATTGTTACTGGTTTCACAGTCCATGCCAATGTACGAATTGTTACGGGTTTCACAGTCCTGTGTTACGGGTTACAGGACTGTGAAACCCGTAACAATTCGTACATTGGCATGACTACTACTTCCCTATCACGGAGACTTGCTATGCACTTAGCCGGAGGTGCTCCTCGAAACCATGCTGAATCTATATATATATATATAAAATAAGGAGTTTTAGAAATTTTAGTGTCAATTAAAGTTATTAAGTGACAATAAAGAAATAAGTTTTTAAAGGAGTGAAATATTTTCGCTTGTCTGAGAATAGCTACCAATTAGCTGTTATATACTACTACTATTGCAAAGGCCAACTCAAAGGTAATAAATAGAATGAAATATCAGGATCAACTTAACATGTTAGTAAATAAATTAATAGAATAATTAAAGCATATAAACTATAAGTAAAATTGAGCAAATTTTTCGAACTGCTGGAGTGAATAAGTGTGCATACAAATATATTTTACGATTATAAAATAAAATAGGCTTAAAGAATTATGTTGTTGATATTTTTGATTAAAAAAAAATATTAAAGTTGAAAATGGTTTTAATGATTTAAGAAAAAAAAAAAAAAAAAAAAGGAAAATAATAATAATAATAATAAAAGAGATACTGTGGGTGGAGGGGGCGAAAGGGCGGATCGATTGAAAGAGGAGGGGTGAGGGCTCAGTCGACTCCAGACAGCTATGGATGTGTGACCGCTATGGGCGCCTCAGTTTCCTGGGTCATCATGTGGCTCACCATTGCTATTGCCTTTCATTCAACTCCTAGACCTTTTGCACATGCTGCGTAAGTAAAACTAATTACATTTAAAATAATTACATCATAAACCCCCCCTCCCTGCCCCCCCCGCCCCGCTAAAACCAATATATTTTCATTTTTTATTATTTCAACATTAAATCATTATTATCACTATATGTATATTCAGCATTGATTATTTTCAAACAACAATATAATGAAAAACAAATTTCTTTTTTTTTTTTTCAAGTAGAAAACTAACCTTCAACCGAAATAAAGATGGCTCCCGCCCACACCCTTCGGTCGCATTGTGCCAGAGCTGAAATTATATTACTACTCCTCCCATTTTTGATTTGATTCACCTTGCTTTACCCTTCCTTTTTTTGTGTTTATAATAGCTTTTAAAACAATTACAACAAAAGATTCGTTTTAGACAAGGGGTGTGGCTCAGTATTATTCTACATTTAACATTATTTACATGTTTATACTGTTAATAACAAGCGCTGTGATTTTATAATTCTTTCTTTTTTAATAATCGCAAACTGCTTTTATACCGCATACAACTATTTTGCGATAAATTTAAATACTATTTTTGCTTGCCTATAACTTGTTTATTTCAAATTTTAAAACATACATTCAATTTAGGCCAGGCACTCCTTTATACCGTATATGAGGAAATAATTTAATTTCTATCGATTCATAATTCATTGTGTTTAACTAAAACTAATTGAAGAAATCTTAAGAGTCGGTTTTATTTGAAAATGAATAGTTGTGTGTTTATTGCTGCAATGCAGGTATTAATCGTACATTGTAGGAGTTAAATAACCTTCCACGCAATCTTGAAAAAAAAAAACAGCTATATAAAGGGAGTCAACTAAAGTACTTTGAAAACTAAAGTACTTTGAAATAGAGTAACTTAAGTTCAAATTACTTAAAATATATCAATCCTATGTTTGTTTCTTATTATACATTTTTGTAAACTTATTCTTTGAAGTTCTTTAAAAATTAAAAGGTTGAATTTTTTATCACTTATAGTAAAAAAAACTTGTTAATACACTTATTGACAAATGAATTAGGTAGATTTGAGTAAATATTTGTAGATTGGGTCTACAAGTTGATCAAATCTGCTGTTTGTGTATTTTAAGGGTGTTGTCCCGACATACTTTTGACCATTTTTTTTTTTAAACGGAAATTTATATAATTCATAATTGATTTTTACCACGATATAATAAATACGCCCAAAACAAATTTACAATTCTGTCATTAAAAACAACATATAATGTTTATCAGAGTTGTTAAGACTTTCTTATTTTTCATGTCTAACGTACATAACTCTTCAAAAATCCATAAAATCCATAAAATAAAATTTATCTAAAACTTTTATATTATTTCTTTATCATCAAAAGATATTTTATCATTTTTATGTTTAAAAGATGAAATAGAAGTAGATTTTTAAAAACTGCATATCTGCTAAAAGAGATTATTGAAGATTGAGTAAATATACAGCAGAGTAAATAATTCTACAATTTAATTCAATATTTTCTAATATATTTCATTTCATTAGTTTATTTTAAAACTTTTAAGACGATTATAATATTACTTTGAAAAATATTTACATCTTTTTTAAATGTTTTTCGCATTACTTCAAAAGTGATGTACTTAAACAATTTATAAAAAAATATATTCTAAAAAATAACCTTTATTTTATAATAAATATTTCACAAATATATTGCTACTTTTTTAAACTTAATATAAGTTGTATTTTTTTGCAAATTAGTCATAATATTACTAAATTTTATCAAGATTTTAATATTGGGCCATTGTTTATTTAATAATTTTAGCAATGTTGTAAAAAAAATAGTTTTTCTTGTTTTAGTAAAAGATTTTGACTTTTTTATACAAAAAACTAATCAAAATAATCCTAAAATAAAGAAAGAAATTTAGTTTTATTCATTTCTTTTAAAAAGGTTGTTTTAATTCTGTCTTCTAATTTTCAATTTTTCCTTATTATTGAAATAAATTTTGAATTGCTTTGGATCTAAAAGATTTAATACTAGTTGTTTTGTATTTTTGAGCAAAGATTGTTGAAAATTACAGAAAATATTTGATTCATAAAAGAAATTATGAATAAACGGTTAATGTATGTTATTGGTATCAGACACTAGTGGACACCATATCCACTAATATTGTGGTCATACCCACTATATCCACTTCTAGTCGAAACTATGTCAACTTCTTATTGTGGTGTTTGACTACAAGTGGATACCATATCCATCATTAGTAGTGGTGTCCAACTACTAGTGGACACCATATCCACTAATTATAGTATCCAACATTAGTAGAGGTTTCCAACTACACTAATAGAGTGGTCATATCTACTTCTAGTAGAAACTATGTCAACTAGTTATTGTAGTGTTCCACTACAAGTGGACACCGTATCTAACAATAGTAGAGGTTTCCGACTACTAGTGGACACCATATCCACTAATTATAGTTGTGTCTCACTACAAGTAGGTCCCATTTCTTACATTAGTAGAGGTGTCCAACTACTAGTGGACACCATATCCACTAATTATAGGTTTGTCCACTACAAGTGGACCCCGTATTCAACATTAGTTGAGTTGTCCAACTACTAGTGGACACCATATCCACTAATTATAGTTGTGTCCACTACAAGGTGACCCCATTTCGTACATTAGTAGAGGTTTCCAACTACTACTGGGCACCATATCCACTAATTATAGGTATGTCCTACTACAAGTGGAACCAATATTCATCATTAGTAGAGGTTTCCAACTACTAGTGAATACCATATCCACTAATTATACTTGTGTCCTACTACAAGTAGACCCCATTTTGTACATTAGTAGAGGTTTCCAACTACGAGTACTATTGGGCATCATATCCACTAATTATAGGTTTGTCCAACTACAAGTGGAACCAATATTCATCATTAGTAGAAGTGCCCAACTACTAGTGGACACCATATCCACTAATTATAGTTGTGTCCTACTACAAGTAGACCCCATTTTGTACATTAGTAGAGGTTTCCAACTACTACTGGGCACCATATCCACTAATTATAGGTTTGTTCAACTACAAGTGGAACCAATATTCATCATTAGTAGAGGTGTCCAACTACTAGTGGACACCATATCCACTAATTATAGTTGTGTCCTACTACAAGTAGACCTCATTTTGTACATTAGTAGAGGTTTTCAATTACTACTGGGCATCATATCAACTAGTTATTTTAGTAGGGTTTGACTACAAGCAGACACTATATCCAAAATAGTAGGGATAGTAGTTCAACTACTAGTGGACAATATGTACACTACTCGTAGTGGTGCTCAGCTATACTAGTATATCTAATAGTGGTAGTAAGATGATGTATATCAGATTTCATTTCATCTTACTGTGCCAAAGTAAGTAATTTTACTCACAGTAAGACATAACTTTGTCATGTCTTACTGGCATTACTTTTTTCATTATCTGCTTATATAGTTTCAACTAGTCAATTATTTAACCTACCAAATTTTATTGTTTTATTCTTTTCTATATTCTATTTTTATATTTCACATTAATTTGCAAAGAATTTATTAATAATTATTTCAACAGATTCAATAATAATATCGACCGTTTGATAGAATAAGTGTGTTATCTAATCTGTATTCGGTCAATTTTATAGGATAAAAATTCAAACTCTCGTTGCCGATGTTTCGGTTTTATTTAAAACCTTTTTCATAGGCAGAAGTAAGAATTTTTTAACTAATAAAATGAAATTTACATTATTTAAAGAAACAACAATGTTATCGAACAAGGCCTTCGACTACAATATTATTTTATTTATATAATTATTTTTGTTTCTTCTATGTTTCGTTTCTTTTTTTAGTTCAACTCACTTTATTTCATTTACTTTTATTAAATAACTTTTATTGTTGTGTACTCCTTATGACTTTAATCGGAGTTATAACTTTTAATTTCTGTCTTGTAAAAAAATATATTGACTCATAAAACGAGTAAGAAATCTAAATATTAAATAATATTAAAAAATATTTATGTAAAAATGATTGGGACGTTTTAAAAATTCTCAATTCAGCAGTCAATATAATTATAAATGCACTAAGCTTGCAATATTGCTGAACTTTTTGGTTGTTATCTAATAAAAACTCAACTCCGTATTCTAACGGATTCTGAAAATTTATATTTTCATTTTCAAAGCTTTCAAAAAGTGTAGATGTTAAAACTATAGGTTCTTACTAATTTTCAAAATATTGGTATACAGAGTTAAGTTTTTTGACTAGGAAACCATCAAAAAGTCCAGTAACACTGGTTGCTTAGTATATTACAATTTCACTTGTCTAAAATAGAAGATAAACGAAATTTAATATTTGTTTCATGTAATGCTATGAAAACAAAATACTTTGAATTTGTTTTTATATTCATATTTGGTTGAGTCTTTTACAAATTCTGTAAAATATTAATAATCTTATCTTAAAAGTATTATACTAACTGTATTCAATCATAAATCTCATGTCAAAAGTACAAATTATTTCATAAGCAGTTGAATATTAGAATGAAGATATTAGAAATGAAGAGAATATTAATCTTCGGTTAATGATTTCATATTTATTAAAGAATTTCAAAAGAATATAATAATAATTTAGTATTTTATTTGTAAAATTAAATTATTCTTCAGATTATTGCAAATAACCATTCAAAAAAAAAGTTGTTTCCTTAAATATTACTTTTTTGAATCAAATAACTATATTTATTTTCTTTTTTATCATTTGTAAAAACTACAAACAACCCCTATTTGGCAGGGTATTATATTAGTTCTTCCGTTTATGATTTTGAATGACGTAATTGATGATATATTCGACTCGTAATATGTGGTGGATTTCTTTTTAATGTTATTATGTTCCTTAATATGAAATAAAAGGTATATCATAATTTATGGTGATAGGGTAAAACTTAAATTAAAAAAAATGTATAAAAATAGAAAATAAAATAAATAAAAAAATTAGTGTTTTAGTGACAAAGAAAATAGTTTTGGAGTTGACATAAATTACCGTGAAGTATGGTATCATGATGTGAATATCATATACAGACTCAAGATTAAAAAAAAAAACGGAATAAGGAATTTAAAACATTACTCTGTAAGATGTGGTATTGCCTACCATTGAACGATTCAAGTTTTCAACC
The DNA here is from genome assembly GCA_026182355.1 of Hermatobates lingyangjiaoensis. Lineage (NCBI taxonomy): Eukaryota > Metazoa > Arthropoda > Insecta > Hemiptera > Hermatobatidae > Hermatobates > Hermatobates lingyangjiaoensis. The sequence goes on along the minus strand of JAPFBL010000308.1, from coordinate 258,624 downwards.
TCATAGCTATGTTATTAGTTTTAATTCAGTTTATAACATATTTCGCTAAAGCCTATCAGAAAGAATAAAAAAAAGTAACTTTCCCGTCATGCATAGTTATTCCTAAACAATAGGGATCATCTACACTATAGGGCCTATTTTTGTGTAAAATATCAACTTGACCCATCAAAGATTCTGGACAGTAGCGTGATAACAAGTAATGCTAACACACTCACCCAACCACCCACCCATACACAATACACAGAAATCATTGCAAAAACATCATAAAACGACTTTTGAGACCTTAAAACATATAATTCTATCAAAATCTCGAGATGGATTTTTTTCACGATCACTATACTTTACTTACTTTACGTAGTTTTAACATCTTATTACAATAGTGGAGGGAAAACTATTATTTTAAGCTAAAAATCAGTTTGAGTTAGGACTCCGAGGTTCGTTGTTCTGAGGTTCTTTGTTTTGAGTTAGAGTTGGATCTTGAAGATTCAAAATCCAAGAAGCAAGAAGTTATTGGCAAAGGAACTATGAATAGTAAAATGCTATCTACATTCAAATGAATAATTAGAGTTTAGAGAAGGAAGTAGAAGACGTTTAGAATGCATTTAGTTTTCATAAACCTTTGCTTATTGCCCTTGACTTCAAAAAGTAATAACAAGCAATGCTAACACACTCACCCACGCACGCACCCACAGACTTTATATAAGAACTAGTAAGCTTCAATTACACGTCGACGCTCAGTATATAAGTCTCAAGACTTATATGTTTTTGGCCAAGGTTTGTGAGTAAATGTTTTCAGTTGTGGCTAGTGGATGTTTCAACTAGCATTATTTTACTAGAAGGGCATTTCATTTTGAAGTTTGAGTTTTAAGCATTTTGTAGTTATTTGATAGGCAATATACCTGATCAAGTATTAAAAGAGGCTTGAAAATAGCTCCTAGTCCATCATGGGCATGTAACGCGGAGGCACCCCAATCTCCTAGACACTTGGTGTATGAGTGCTGTTTGAGGGAACCACAAAGACTGGCTCTCATACGCAAGGTTTTGGTGTGTGGAGAGGAGTGGCCCGTTAGGCCTTCCTCATTAATTAAAAAAGGTTATTATAAAGAATTTGTAAAATTTGTGTACAGTATAGACATTTAAGAAGAAGATATTATAATGTTGAAATATGAATGAATGTAAAATAAGTTAAAATAAGTATTTTGTAGTATTAATGAAAGAAGTATTGCGTACAATTTGACGATGATGCATGTAATACACAGTGGAACATGCTGGAATAAAATACAACATAAAAAAAAGAAAAAAAAAGAGGCTTGTTTTCACCGATGTATTTCACTTTTTGAGAAATTCACAACATAGACTCTGTGATTATGTTGTGGAGTGCCATTAGGTACGAGGTGGTTAAAGGTGGTTAGAGGTGGTTAGAGGTGGTATGCACACCCAATTTTGTTAACAGTAAATTATAAAACAAAAGTTATAATTCTTCTGGATATATATATATATAATTTACAGCGTAGAATAAATAAAAGCTCCTGTAGGGTTTTAGCTTAATTTTATCTTTTTGAAATGATCTGACAGCTACATTAAGGAATGAAGGATAGCCCTATTATCAGATGAGGGAAAAACAGCAGTCTAACGGATATGCTTGGGAAACCTACAAAATTACCTCTCTACAAATATAACTGATTCTTCTTCAGTATAAAAAACACGCAGTTTTATATTATTTACCATTATTTTTATTATACTATTAAAAACCTTAAAAGGTATTTCTTTTAAAAACTTGTTTGATAGAGGCTAGATCTCATTGTGCGAAATGCAAAAATTACGTTCGGGAAACATGCTTTTTATAATCAACTTATGAAGTTTTGATAATCGCGGATCAAATTGATATCCATCCAGTAATTGGCTATGGCAAAGGAACCTATTAACTTAATTATGAAGTGTTCTCCTTAACTATTAAGTTAAGTTTATTGAAAAGGGACAGTAATATTGTCTAAAAGAGTTTTCTGCGATCAGATTGTGGTGACTTGAATTCTACTCTCAAAAGATGTTATAGAAACAAGATTCAATAAGGATTTTTAAAATTTAGACGAAAAAGGAAAAAAAATTTGAGTGAAAAGTTAAACTAGATTACAAATTCTAGAACAACTATTTCAAAGTTGTTGTTCAGATGAAAACTAAAAAACAATAGTATCTTTTGAATCAAAATGTCAACAACAAAAAACTAGAAAATTTGCACCCACTGAAATGAAAAGGATTTACTTTATAACTAAAGTATTGAACAGAAATTCTCTGAAATTTACAGTTAGAACAGCTACTTTCAATACTGATGTTGAAAAAACTTGTTCAATGGTTTAGGGAAATAACTTTAGCATTGCATCGTACCATGATTTCAACGTAATCATTGTACGTATGGAACGTACCATGATCGTACTATGAGATATGACATGGACCGGTCATTCATACATAGGCAGGCCATTTATACATTGACAGTACACATATACATGGACAGGCCATTCATAGCAAAACATTTATTCCAAGAGTGAATCACTTATGATATCATTCCAGATTTAGATTAGTAGAAATACACCACCGTAATGTTAAAGAAAAAGCATTTATAATCTCTGAAGCACCTATTTGATAGTATATCTTAATACCTTCTTATTAAGGAAGTTTTGTTTCTGTCCGAACTTCTTCAGAGATTACTTGAACTGACTGATCTTCAAAGTATAACTGAAGATCAATCTAATGACCCTGGCCAGTCCGATATAGGTTGGTAACAAGCGACTTGACCACTTAACGAAACCCGAGATATAAGCTTTAAAATTACAATAAATGAATAACTAAAATCATATTTGTATTTTACTTTAAATAAATTGTAGAGATTAAAAAAATTTAAAAAAAAACATAAAAATAATTCATTTCCGGCTTTTATTGTTTTTTTTTTGTTTTAAGGTTCCCAAAACAATCTTTAAGTTTTTATAAACAACAGAATTTATTCAATTTATTGTGGATGCGTTACAGATTGTACTATTTGACGGATCATATTTCATTAACTATTTCAAATTAGCAAAAAAAAAGTATATTTTTTAATACAAACATAGAATGAAAGGTTGAGTCTTTTCAACTAAGTTGAAATTTTCAACAATCCAAAAAAAAAAAGAAAAATTTTTTGTGATATAATTTCTTTACAAATATAAGTTCAAATGGAATGATATTTTTAAACTGCATTAGAAATCATTGGTAGTACTTTTTATTTGCTTGCTTCTTCATACATTTTTCAATTGCTCCAAAATTTTCTTTTGACGAGTGTCTCATTCTCCTCTATTCCCTTATGTTCAAGTATCTGTATGAGAGTTAACTTAGTTTTACTCGTTTCATATATAAGTTTTGATTAGTCTACATGCCAAACTGTGTTCGATTTCTTGAAATCAGGAAGTCTTCTTTCCCGTCATCGTTTGTGACTTTGACGCCCCTCCAGTAAAATCCTAAACTTACACTAATTTTTATTTCTCTTAGCACTCTATTAATCCATTTTGAAGTTATCTTCATTTAATAGATGCCAACGATGATCTACTAAAATCTATTTTTATAACAAAAAAGTCCAGTTATTTCTTGAAAGTTGTAAGGATTCTGTCGATTTGCTCCTATGGTAAGGACGAGAATATTGTTCCTGACGTAGATCCTTATTTACCTACTATTTCTCATGTTATAATATCAAAAATGTTTTTATTTTTAATCTTATATTATTCATCTAATACTGTATGCTCGTGAATTATTTGTAGTATATAAACAATTTCTATTAATAAATATATCATTATCAACCGTCATACCTCGTCTATCCCTGGTGAAGTCGCCTGGGATGATGCAGCCATTGCGAAACCGGTCGGGCGACTTCACCAGCAATAGACGAGGTATGACGGTTGATAATCATATCTTATTTACTAACCTCTGTGGCACTAATAATATGCATTTATCTACTAATAAAGTTTAAGTTAATAGAATTTTCTGAGAAGTGGTTTACAAATAGTAGCAATATTGTAATAAATAATGAAAAACAACATAACCATGTTCCAGTATTGATCAAAAAAATAATGGAGTTGTTATGCCACGAGGAATATATGTCTGACAATTAGTGATATGTTGAAGGGTACACATGCAGATTGATTGCAACATTCTCACTAGACAACCATCCTTCACTCTTGAGGCCATCATAAAATATATCGTTAATCCGTGTTTGCTTGTATAGTTTTAAGTACTTTGTTACTATTATATATCATATCAAATCAATAAAGCATCTTTTCTTCAAATTAATTGTATTAAACCTTAAAATGAAAATTCTGTTTGACTTGATTCTAATAAAAAAATTCTAAAGCAGTGTTAGCATATCCGTTTGGCACAATAGATAATACATTAGTTGAGTTTTCAGTTTTTATAGTTATATTTCCTTTTGCAGTAATCAGAATTTCTTAAAAATTTTTTTAATATATTCTAATTTATTGTTCAATTTTGTCAAAATTTTTAGTATTTATACAGTTAGTTGTTTAAATCGTAAAAAAACATTGCTAAAATAATAAAATTTATCATAACTTTCATTTTTGACTATGTTTTGTATTTAAAACAAAAAGTATTCTGGTCATGCAATCGTAACGCTCTATTTTTGGTTATAATTCAATAACAGTTGGTCAAACTGTGTGACGTTTATCGCGTCCAAAAGCTTTCAAAAATAATCATAATTCAGAATGTCTACAATTGCGAAAAATACATTTTGTATTATTGAAAAACGTTTGTTTTTTTTCTCTTATTACAGTTATTAACTTCATAATAATCCTAAAATTTTAAGACGATGAAAATCATAGTTTGGGAGGAAAGTTTATTACTTAGAATCACATTCTACCTAAAAATAGTGGTTTTTCCCATAATGACATATTGTACAAAACATCTAAATTAAAGTGTACATTTTTTTTTAAAATATAAATTTGGTTTATCAGATGGTGTAACCAGCAATCTTTTTGATACACACCTAACCTCGTACATGTAGACATCAAAAAAGAAAACCTCAAAAAAAAAAGGACTTTGGGACCTCAAAATATGTAAATCAGTTAAATTCTTGAGATCATATTTTTTTCATCATTACTATTCTGAACTTATACTTACTATTACTATTATGTACTTGAACTATAAATAATATTAATTTTCTATAATAGATATAAGCAGTTGACTGTAGGGTGGTAGCACTTAGCATTGTTGAAAGCGAGTAAGTTGTGAATTAATTAATAAATTGTTGGGAATAAATTAAGTTCCTTTCATACAGTTAACTGAACCTTTTGAGCTTATAAAATATATAATTTTTTTTATTTTTAAACGCAAAAATCTGTACATTTTTAGTCTTATAAGAGCAACATGCTCCCTGCAATGTCAATCTATGATTATGGTCAATGATAATGGTCTTTGATGGTCAATCAGAGTGATGTATATTCATAGAGAACGCACATAATATATATATATATATATATATAAAGGTTTCACATAAACACGTGAAATAACAATCAATGATCAAACCACAATAAGAAATGGGAAAACAAGACTAAGATCTTTCAACCGTAACAAGCGGTCTTCGTCAGAGTCAAAAACCCAACGACTCTGTTGCTGTTGTTGTTGGGTTTTTGACTCTGACGAAGACCGCTTGTTATGGTTGAAAGATGTTAGTGTTGTTTTCCCATTTCTTATTGTGGTTTGATCATTGATATATATATATATATATATATATGTGTGTGTGTGTGTGTGTGTGTGTTGCAACTGCTTATTTTCTGGGATGATAAGTGGAAGTAGTTTTATCATTACGTAAGTAAAATACATAAAAATTCCTTCCGTTTGATATAAATCATTAAGGAGTACAGCGCTTCCCCCTCATGAGGAAATATTGAAATTATATTAGTATCAGAGACTTTATAAATCAAACTACGAAATCTAAGATATATTTAGAAAAATAATTATAACAATTGAATTTTGTAAGAAGATGTTTCGTAAAAGGCTTCATTTAGGAAGGGGTCAGACACCACAAGCAGATGCTCTTGGTGTTGACCTCCTAGAGTGGTGAGAACGCCTAGAGTTCATGGCTGAAGAGTCACAGCTCTAATTGATTCTTTTAGGTAAGCTCTAATCTCTACTTACTGACATCATTTGTTTTCATTTACTGGCATAAATATTTTACACATTTTTTTTTTGTAAAAATCAAAAATTTTATCGAGGTTTGGTCTAGCTTCAATAATACAACACCTTTAAGCCGACGTTTCGTCTATATTTGTAGACCTATTCAGGGCTACATGAATACAGAATTTTAATTACAATAACATGAAAAGTAATTATATTACATTATTTAATTAATATACAAAATTACGTTGGTATTTTTCTATTGTGAGGAAGAAATTACATAACGGTTTTTTGTTCAAATCAGCTAGTGTGCTATCCCAATGACAGTTTTTGAACCTTCTAATCAGGCTCGATAATTCAAAGCAACCCTAAAAACTCATTTAAACTATATCAAAAAAGAACCAAGAAACTACAACCATATTTGTTAATTACTAAGTAATAGACTATATATTTTACTTAGGTTTTACTTTTCAGGTTATTTTAATTAAATTCTGTAATGATGTAGCCCCGAAGATGTCTACAAATACAGACGAAACGTCGGCTTAAAGGTGTTGTATTATTGAAGCTAGACCAAACCTCGATAAAAAAGAAAAACAGTGTTAAATATAAATGGTCGAGATAAGGAAAACATTCGATAAATATTTTAAATAAAGTACTACTTACATAAAAAAGTACTGCTTAAACAATACTACTTAACAATACTGCTTAAACAAATTAAGTGCTAGTCTCCAGGAATTTTCATTCGCTAAAGTAATGACGAATGAAGATTATTATGCCATTTTGACTACATGCTTATAAATGAACTAAACTGTGCAATTTATATACAGTTTAAAAACAATTCACACTTTTATTAAGAGCCATAATTTGTCGAAATGTTTTCACCAGGAATATTAATTAAATATCTGTATAAATACTTATATACTTCTAATTCAGCACTAGTTAATCATAGCGTTTAATCAATAATTATTCAAAATTTGAACATTTTAGCATCTTTGATAAATTTTAAATAGTTAATTTTAAAACTATTTAAGGGAAAACTATAATGAATGATTACCATATTGTTATGAGTGAAGTGATGGGTGTGTTTAATAGTTTCAATTATCATATACTTCACTTCTGGTTATTATTAGGATTTATACAAAAACTGACATTTTAGAAAACCGGTTTTGGAATAGTAATTTTTCCAGAAAACCGGTTTTAACCGGTTTCGAATTTTTATAAAAAAAAATTTTTTGCTCGAATATTCTGTAATTCGAACAAACAATTTTAACAAAAAAATTTAGAGTGATTAAAAGCAGTTTTTGACTGAAATTATTTACTGTTCAATTTTATTTATAGTAAAAATTTTTTATGCAATTTAGTAGATCAAAGAAATAATAGTTGACCAGGATTAAATAACTTTAAAAAGAATTATTCGTTGTTTATGCATAATTTTCACATATAAGGATGTAAATATTTTTTAACAGTGAAACGAGTTATTCAGCAAAGGGTTCGAATAAATAAAAACAATATATTTTCATATTTTTATAATAACCATATTATTTTATAACCATATTATATTTATAATAACCATATTATTAAATCGGACCGATATGATTCCAAGAACCAAACCGCTTGCAACAGTGTTTTCATCAATCTGGTACATTTGGCTACATTTGTCATTTTCAAATTCTTTTTAAGTGTGCATATTCATGCATTGAAAACCGATATTTTCTACAAAAAAACCGGTTTTTGAAGTATCATAATTTACTCCAAAAACCGGTTTTTTAAACCGACAAACCCTAGTTATTATGTACCGTCTACTCTCCAAACTACTTGCTTTTAGAATTATTTACAAAATATGATGAGTAACTTGATGATGAGTTACTTAATGATGAGTTAATAGACATTGTAACAAGTAGAATATCTGCTTTGACAGCATAAACTGAAATAAGCTGAAATTGTTATTTTCTCAAGACTCTATTTAATTGAAAAGTATTTACTTAAAAGAGAATGGAATAAGCGAAATTCGTGGAATAAATATTTACGCCAAATAAAGGAATATCCTAATTGGGAATTATCATTACTCGACGAACTAGACCGTTAAGAAGTAAAGAAGGTTATCTTTTAAGTTTAGTTGATTTAAGACTATGATTAGACTCATTTCTTTTTATAATACGAACTTTTAAAAGTGAATACTTTTAATTATCGTCAAGTTTATTACTATGAAAGCATTAAGATTTGTTATTAGAATAATATAAATAAAAGAATTAATAACAGCAATATAAAAATAAAAAACCCCTAAAGGTTTTATCCACTCAATATATAAACCAAACACATTGATTGTATATTTAACAACTGATGCTTATCTGCATACATATTATATTATATAAAAAGATTTCACATAAACAAGTGAAATAACAATCAATGATCAAACCACAATATGAAATGGGAAAACAAGACTAAGATCTTTCAATCGTAACAAGCGCTCTTTGTCAGTTGGGTTTTATATCTCTGACGAAGATCGCTTGTTACGGTTGAAAGATCTTAGTCTTGTTTTCCTATTTAATATTGTGGTTTGATCATGGATATTACATTATCTATTATGAAGAAATTTCATTAAATGATTTTGATCATAAAAATAATAACTACTATTTGAAAATTTACAATCTTAGAAATATTGAAAAGAATTTTGAATGTTGTAAATCTTGATTGATTATTTTCTGACACTTATTCAGAGTTACTGTAAACTAGAGCACTTGATGGGAATAAATTAAAGGAGAGTTAAGCGATAAATTTTAAAGAAAATATTATGATTATATGGAACATTAGAAATTAATTAATGAATTTACACTTTAAGAAACATCTAACATCTTTTTTCGTTAATTTTATCCTTCTCTTGACCTGTTTGAATCTTGTCCATCTTCTAGAGTAAAACTGAGAGTTTTTAACGTGTTACCCTATATTTACAGCTTTCTAACAATTATTTCTCTTAAATATAAGGCTTTTAATTTATTTCCTGTTTATTAAATATAACGTATTATATTTTCTAGTGGTTTACCTTATAGTTTCTTTTCATCTGCCTTTTGGTTTTTTCTTAAGATTTGTCAGTCTATTTTATCTAATAAATCTGTAATAAATATTCTTTTTGGTCCAAGGATGCAGCCCATTTTATTTACTTCTACAAATATAATTTGAAAAGTAATATTTATAAATCTTAAATTAAGTTCACTTATTTTTATTGTGGATTATAATTGAGGTATCATTATTGTATTGTACTTACAGTAAATTCGTCTGCTTGGTATTGACATATTGGTATTGATATATTGATCGGTATTATTGATCGTATTGATTGGTATTGATCGGTATTATTGATTGTATTGATTGGTATTGATCGGTATTAATGGCTCGATGTTCAAAGCGAGGAAATGATCCTACTTGTCATTCATGTGGTTGAACATTTATATATTTTCGTTCTTTATAGACGAAATAATCGTATTTCCACAAAAACTAATGTTAAATATATAGGGTGAAAAAGTTAATTAAATAGTTTCTACATATAATATAATGTTTAAGAGTATAAACAAGGCGTTTCGAACACGTAGTGTTCTTCTTCAGGCATAGAACCAAGGAAGGTTTATTTATTTCCGTTCTTTGTTGTCGAAATAATGGTGTTTCCACAAAAACTAATGTTAAAGATATAGAGGGAAAGAGTTAATTCCATATAATATAATGTTTAAGAATATAAACAAGGCGTTTCGAACACGTAGTGTTCCTCTTCAGGCATAGAACCAAGGATGAGTGTCTGCGATACAACTCGAAACGCGTGTTTATATTATTAAACTTCTATATGTGGAGACTATTTCATTAACTTGTTTATCCTGCAATGAGTAAATACCACACAATAACCTATTGCACTACCTTAGAATGTGAAAGATGTGTTCCCTAATAACTTGACTAGTACCTATTAAAAATTGATAACTATTAATTGAAAGATTAATAACTATTGATTAAAAATTGCTAAATAATGTAGTTTGTATGTATGTAAAATGAGCACAATTATAAATTAACTCTACTTTTTCTAGAACACTACTAAAGAATGTGTGAAAAGGTATATATAATGGAGTTGAAAAAAAGTAGAACTCAATGTTAACTCTATTTTAATTCAGATTAATATATAGTTAAAACATAATAAAAAAACCCCTGTTGGTGAATAATCTGTTGGTTTTAAAGTATAGTTGCTGACACTTTCACTATAGGTGAACCAGGTTTTTGTTTGTTTGAATTTGGTAAAGATGAATACTGTGACCATATTTTATAAGAAGCTTTGGTCATCATCTTGAAGTGAATTCTCAAGTCCTTGAGATACTACTACTCATCTCATTTGATTAAGTAGATGTTGTGTTCAATATTTTTTGCTTCACAGATAGGTTTGTGTAAAATATATGTTCATTAAAAGGTATTCCCATAGAAATGTGCGGTGGATAGAGAGACAAAATAAGTTGATTTGAATATATTTATTAAATGAAAAAAAAAACCCAATATCTTTACTTTGATCAGTAACATGCAACCAAGTATAAAAGCAATCATGCTAGTCAATTTTCTGTCTTCTTTTAACTGAAGCTTGTATGTTGAAAATGAGTGACAGTGCGAGAAAGAGGTGAAATATGGTTCTATTAAAAACAAAACATGTATTTCTTATACATAAAGAATGATATGTTGGTTTATGTACTGGTTAGTATGGAATGACACAAGTCCTCGTACTAGACAGTGCCTCAGAAGAATGCTGAAGCCCAATTTTGAATGCTTATATCATATTAAGATATAAGGTTAATAATATGGAATCTAGTAGAGCACAGGTAACTACGCGTTCTGACTGTTTTCTACTGACAACCCGTTAAAGTCCACCTGTTTTCATTTGTTTGCTTTGGTTTCTTCTTGATCTTATTAAAATTTTCAGCTATTTATAGAGGTTAGATATAAGTAATTTATCGCCCATACCAATGAACCCCAAACCATTTTCTACGGACAGGTTGAATTTAAAAAATACATTTTAACAGACTAATATAAATGTAAAGAACACGTTCTTTACAATTTTATGTCTTTTTTATTTTTTTAATTTTTGATTTTCCGCTGCTTTCTTTTGTTTTATATATATATATATATATATATATATATATATATATATATATATAAACAGATTCAATAATATATCGACCGTTTGATAGAATAGGTGTGTTCTCTAATCGGGGTTCGATCAATTTTTCTACTTCTGAAATATTTCTACTTGTAATATTCATAAGTTGTAACCATCCATTTTCATATTGTGTATATGTTTGATGTTGATATGTGATTTCTTATTATCCTTTGTTTGTAGGCCTATGAAGAAGGTTTTAAATAAAACCGAAACGTTGGCAACGAGAGTTTAATTTTTTATCCTGGAAAATTGACCGAACCCCGATTAGAGAACACACCTATATATATATATATATATATATATATATATATATATATATATATATATATATACTTCTAGAACATGTGTTGTATACACCGGCGCATATACATTACTTTAGAGAGAATAATCGTACATTGTTATATATTTTTTATCAAGTTTTTTTAAGATCAGTACCAAACGTCATAGACAGTCATAGTTGAGAACGTCTAGTTCACACCACTAGGCAGCTGATATCTCGGTAAATATATAAACTTTTTCTTATATTAAAAATCAAAATTAAACGATACTTTGAGTGGATCAGTAACATTTAGAAGTGTGATGCGTCATTTGCTCGAATAAACTCATCAGGTTGATGTCTGTTCTCCGGGTGATTGATGTTGATAGAGGACCCTCCTCGGTTTATCGGCAATTTCGATTTCTCCTTATTCAAACTTCTTCAGTCATAGCGTTACACCAACATCAACTACAAACATTATAAACATTTCACAGCTATTATGGATTTTCTCAGCTTTTGTAACTATCTCTGCATTTAACAAAACATCTAGGTAAAGTCATGGAAATTAATTTCTGATTACTACATTTCTTAAGCATACCATCTGTAACTAAATCTTCTGTTTATTAATTAATTTTCTATCAATATTCTAATACAAATATGGTTTTTTTATTGTACTATGACCATTGTATGATGATATACAAGTTTTGAGGTTATCTAAATATTTTATATTTTAATATTTACAGGATGAAAGCTGATGTAAGTGTAAGTGTAAGTGTGTGTGTGTGTGTGTGTGTGTGTGTGTGTGTGTGTGTGTGTGTGTGTGTGTGTGTGTGTGTGTGTGTGTGTGTGTGTGTGTGTGTGTATGTGTGTGTTGTGTGTGGTGTGTGTGTGTGTGTGTGTGTGTGTGTGTGTGTGTGTGTGTGTGTGTGTGTGTGTGTGTGTGTGTGTGTGTGTGTGTGTGTGTGTGTATGTATGTATGTGTGTGTGTGTGTGTGTGTGTGTGTGTGTGTGTGTGTGTGTGTGTGTGTGTGTGTGTGTGTGTGTGTGTTGTGTGTGTGTGTGTGTGTGTGTGTGTGTGTGTGTGTGTGTGTGTGTGTGTGTGTGTTGTGTGTGTGTGTGTGTGTGTATGTGTATGTATATATATATATATATATATATATATATATATATATATATATAAATCAAAATATTAAAACGGTCCAAACCGGACAGATATATAAATGAAAAAAGACAACAAATAGAAGAAGCGAGAAAACTTACTGGGTCGATATTTCGAACTGAAGTTCGTCGTCAGGGAGAAGAAGGGAAGAAGAAGGGAAGAAGAAGGGAAGAGGAAGAGGCACGTGCGTCCACTCGTACAAGCAGAGGGCTACTGAGTAGCCCTCTGCTTGTACGAGTGGACGCACGTGCCTCTTCCTCTTCCCTTCTTCTTCCCTTCTTCTCCCTGACGACGAACTTCAGTTCGAAATATCGACCCAGTAAGTTTTCTCGCTTCTTCTATTTGTTGTCTTTTTTCATTTATTATATATATATATATATATATATATATATATATATATTATTAAGGTAGTGTTTTTAAAAGTATATTTTATTATTAGTTATGTTTGATAGAAGTGATGTAATTGTCATTGTAAATAAGTATTTATTAGAATTGTTAAAAAAACCTTGTATATAGAATCCTTGAGAATGGTCAACGTAGGCCGAAACATCGGACATGTAATATGAAAAATACAATTAAAGATAAAAAAATCGGTGAGTTAATTTATATGATACCACAGAGATGGAAAGGTAGCATTCGAAACCTTGAAAAGGTATGTAGGAAACATACTAAACTTAATGTTGGCAAGATCTTTAATGAGGTTTGTTTAAAAGAAGGTCTGCTCCCAAAGTATACCAATAATATATATATATATATATATATATATATATATAATATATTTATATAATATATATATAATATATTATATATATATAAAATATATTTATATAATATATATATATAATATATATATGAATGATCAAACCACAATAAGAAATGGGAAAACAAGACTAAGATCTTTCAACCGTAACAAGCGGTCTTCGTCAGAGTCAAAAACCCAACTGACGAAGTTTCTGACGAAGACCGCTTGTTACGGTTGAAAGATCTTAGTCTTGTTTTCCCATTTCTTATTCTGGTTTGATCATTGATTGTTATTTCACGTGTTTATGTGAAATCTTTATAAATATATATATATATATATATATAATATATATATATATTTGTGTGTGTGTGTGTGTGTGTGTGTGCTTATTCAAAAAGTTTAATTTTGATTAAAAAACTTGTGAAGTATAAAAAGATGATGCAGAGCCAGTGGAAATAGTGATATAGTGATAGATATTTAAAGGAAATCTTTTAGGGAAATATGAAATAATATGAAAAACACTAGATCATCTGTGTTTGAGCAAAATCCGTGAATGATTTCAATTGTTAAAAAAAATCAATAAGATAAAACTAGTGATGAAGGCAATGATAAAGAAGAATTTGAATATATTATGAAGGTTAAAGAATAAGAAGGTTAGCTTTTCAACCAACTAATATGATTAGCAATATATATCATACATCCCTGTGACCATCATTAGCTGTAACTCAATCTTTATAAACTTTGTTACTATTTACTAAGCATGTATGATCTCTATGGATATAGCACAAGTATCATTTATAGAGATTATATATGATTAGTAAATGAAGTCAAACTTGAACCTAATGTAGATTGTTAAGGTGTTAGGAATGGTCAAATGGATTACTGAAATATATTGATAATTATGTGAGTTTTTTTTGTTACGAGTTTACGTATTTGATGTGATCACATATAATGGAATAATACCAAAGATTTTAAGTACGTTAGTGTCAGTGTTGGAAAAAATAGTTCTGTCAAATCAAAGCCTTTTCTTTACTATGATAATAGAGAGTTTTAAATTCAGCATGACAAATAAAATTACTTTAACTAATTTAATTAAACACAGATGACTGGATAAACAACTTCACTGTTAAAAACTTCAGTCATTTTTGTTGTTGTTCAAAATTATCATTTTGAACATAATTTTGAGTTGTTTTAGAAACCATTAAAAATCGTTTTAAACTTTATGTGTGCAATTGTTTTTGTAAATACACTTTGGATCAGGTTATACTTGTTAAATAACTTCTATTTAGGATATATTTGTTTTTGCCTAAAATGTGTGTGATTAATTTCAGTGCAACAGCTTATAAGTAACTGCTTATAAGCAACTTTTGTTTTGTCAAGTTAAGCATCCGTGTTGTAGTGCGCATGCTCTATTCTCAAAGTGGTCATGTGCTAACCCTAAGTAGAAGCTTTCATCAACAAGTTTACAATAAAGAAATATCATCATTACAAAACTAAATATAGATAATGTAAAGAAACGGCCAGAAATGATGGGAGTAAAGTGTAAATTGTAGTTACAATTACACGACAGCAGCGTGACTTTAGAGCGAAGGGTAACTATAACTAAATGCTTCATTGCCATCAGCGTTCAGTGTTATGTTGTGTAAAGCCTGAGAAACACCAAACCAGAGTAAGTAACCAATGGACTGCGAACGAGACTTAGCTCCAGAAATATCTTCGATGATATTTCTTAACGCGGTCACGTCAAGAAAAAGAGATGAGAAGTACCATCCATAGATTTAGGGCAAATGAATAGAAACATTGGTATATGCAAACGAAAGTTGTTACATTTTGATAATATGCATTGATTATATTTCGTACATGAAACGAAAAAATATAAATCAACGTTTAGATTCTTGAAAATTACGTTGTGAATTTTACAAGTTGATCATGTCTGGTTGAGTATACACAACAGAATAGTTTTTGCATCTTAAAAATATCAGATTCAACTTAATGTTCTGCTTAACGGTTAAAAGCTCAAGGCTTGCAGACGTGTTTCCAGAAGATAGTGTTGAACTAGGTTCTAATTGTTTTTGCAAGAAACACAAGAAATTTAAGTTTTTGATTTGATCTATTGTATAGTTTAAATTAAAGAGTAATGTGTCGTTTAATATTAATAAAACCATTGAAGAAGAGGGTTTGTTATGAAAATTTAGGGCAGCTATTGACGAGACGCTGAAAAAAAAATTTGAGAAGGTTCTTTGGTGTATTGATGTTAAGGAAAAGAGAAAATTGGCCGTTAGCTATGCTTGATAATGGCATCTTTAGCAAGGATGGAAGAACTAGAATCTTAGAGTTAAAGAGTAAACGGGGCATTTTATATCGGTCTTTGCAGGGAGTGCACTCTCTGGAGACATAAGCATCAGATGTTAGAAGGAAAGTTAATTAACCATAAAAATGATCGACACTGTTTGGCAGGGGAAAAATCTTATCTCAGCAAGACCATGATGCTTTGAATAATTGAAGAATTTATTTACTACGTTCTGAAGGTGGGAAAGCGTCGGTAAATAAGTGACAAAACCAACTGTAAGCGTGTACAAGTTGTAACACGACGTTAATTAGCAGAAAGTACGTTTTATTTTTCATCATTAATGCTATTCGTAAGTCAACCGTTTTCAAATTAACAATTTTTGGAATTTAAAATTCTAAAGTTATTTTCTTTATTTATTGAACTTTCATTTTTAAAAGGATTATGAACTAAAATGAAACATTTTAACTACAATAATCATACAGCATTCAAAAATTCAACATGACCATCTTTCTAAGAAGGATTGAATTTAACATTGATTTCATTAAATGTTATGTTGTTGAGAAGATTAAATTGAAATAATTCTATTCTTTAAAATGTTTTGTCTTACTTAAAAGTGCACTTAAATAGTTGTACTTAGTGCTGAAAAAATGAAGCAACTCTCTGGAAGCTTTGGAAATTTTCATTTTATAGATCTGTTGGTCAACTCGGTTAGTTTTAAGCCTTTCAGTTCGTTCTAAAAGTTCAAAAGATACCGGTGATACTGGACTAAGAGACTTATTCCATTGTTCCTGACAGTCAAGAGAATATTTCTATTAACATCTTTTTTCAAGTCAATGACAAAGCTTTTTGTACCACACAATGAGTGAATAGAATAATGTATTACGATTAGAACTTCTTCTTCATTTACAATATGCAGTTACTGAATATATATCTGCAGGCTAATAAAAGCAAATGAAGATATTTTCATTCATTTACTAAAAAGAATTAACTACTAGACAATAATAAATTGTTAACATCAGGTTTAATAAATTTCAAAAAATTGGGATCCCTGACAAATGATCACTTCGATTGAAAGCTTTCTGATTTCAGGCAAGAAGCTTTCGTCTGGTATACTGATGGATGCATAGGCAGTAAAATTAAGTTCATTTTCGGCTGGGTACAGGTTCATGGTACCCATGAACTTATTTCATGGTACCCTTATTTCATTGACTGTCAGGAACAATGGAATAAGTCTCTTAGTCCACTATCACCGGTACCTTTTAAACTTTTAGAACGAACTGAAAGGCTTAAAACTAACCGAGTTGACCAACAGATCTATAAAATGAAAATTTCCAAAGCTTCCAGAGAGTTGCTTCATTTTTTCAGCACTAAGGGAATATTCAAGAATAAGGTAGTGGACTGATAAGAGAAAGCTTGTACCAAACAAATTTTCTCTTTTGCAGAACACACATCAGATATCATAAGAATGCAGAATGAATGCAGAAAATGCAGAAGAATGGATAAAAAGGAAAACAGATTCAAACATCAAACTTCTTCATCAAATATCACCTAGTCATCCATTATTATTACCAACTATCAGATCCTTCTAAGCACAGATATCTGGCCTTTGGAATATAATTGAAACAAGAGAAATAATATTCCTATATAAATACCGTGGTTATACACAGGTTAGTACTGTATTCGCAATTAATTAATGCTATATTCACAAATACAGCATTGATTCGTCAGGAGTTAGATAGCTATGGAACGGTATGTAAAAGGAGAGGGGGCAGGATGGATCATAATCATAATAGCAATATTGAAAATATTTCCATTTAGTTTAATATTCTCGTGGCATAGTATTCTCGTACAAATGAATAGTACATACAAACTAAAATAGGAAATATTGATATAGCTTCTCGACCACTAATATTTCAAATTCACCAAAGGGGTTCTTGGGGATTTTTGGTCATAAATCTTTATATAAATATATATTATTAAATATAAATTATAAATAAATTTATCAATGATCAAACCATAATAATAAATGGGAAAACAAGACTAAGATCTTTCAACCGTAACAAGCGGTCTTCGTCAGAGTCAAAAACCCAACTGACAGGGTTTTGGGTTTTTGACTCTGACGAAGACCGCTTGTTACGGTTGAAAGATCTTAGTCTTGTTTTCCCATTTATTATTGTGGTTTGATCATTGATTGTTATTTCACGTGTTTATGTGAAATCTTTTTATATAAATTTATATATTATATAAAATTTTATGACCAAAATGTTCAAGAACCTCTTTGGTGAATTTAAAATAGGAAATATTTTCGAAATTCCATTTTAATAAAATTTAAATTTTCATGCCTTAACCTGTTTTACTTTACAATCAGTTAGGTATCTTCATCATAAAAGAAATCAATTGCTGGCTAAATTCAATGATGAAATTTCCGCAATCATCTCTGTGCTAGCTCTGACGATGTCTCTTCTATGTGAATGCGTTTCTGAGTACCTCAATTTTGTCATCACACTAAAATTTGAAGTACAATACATATTTATGATAAAATCACAAATATAGCATTGATTCGTCAGGAGTTAGATAGCTATGGAACGGTATGTAAAAGGAGAGGGGACAGGATGAATCATAATCATAATCATAATAGCAATATTGAAAATATTTCCATTTAGTTTTCGTAAATCGTAAGTAATTTAGTCGTAATTTAGTTTTCGTAACTACGATAAGCCTGTTGATGGAAAGGTTGAGCGGAGATAGTGTTTGAGGAGTGAGTTTATACAATACTTTATATGTTAATGTACTTATTATGTTTTGATTTGTATATACAGTTATGTTATGACTTCTAAAAGTGGTCAATATTTTTGAAACATTTCAAATAATGTATTTAATAAAAAAAAAATAAATATTAAATTAATAATAATGGCCTAAATGGGATAGAACAGTAAGGGCTAGTTGACTCTTAAGAAACATCAGCCCAGGGGTTGGAAGAATGAAGGGGTCGAGTGGTAATCGAGACGAAGGACTCGTGAGAGTGATGCAGCCACGGCTTTGTTGGCTGACTCAAGGACAAATTGCCTAGGGCAGATATCAAGAGCTAGCGTCAACAACACACTCAATGATTTTGACCTTTATTTTTTCTGATTTTTTTTTTTATAAGCGCTGGAAGACTGTAATTATTGTCTAGATTGAACATAAACATACATACATATAAGAGGAAACTCAAATCCGATGTTCAGGGAGTTTGGGGGGGGGGGGGGGTCTTTCAGACAGTTGACTCTTTGTGGGAGAAAAAGCTAATGAAATGGTCTCCACATACAAAAATTTAATCGTATAAACAACGCGTTTTGAAAACGTAGTGTTCTTCTTCACACATTAACTAAGGGTGAGTGTCTATGGTACAACTCACAGTCAAATTAAATTGTTATATGTAGAGACCATTTCATTAGCTTTTTATCCTACAGTGAGTAAATACCACATAGTAGCTGATTGTACTACGTTGGTGTTGACTCTTTTAGTAACTGTAGAAAGAATTTTATTCAATTTCATTCTAGAATTATTCTTTTTTTTTAACATATTTATTTGAATACACAACTATGCATATGATGCGTAACAAGCATATGTAGTATGAGCAATACAAATAACTTTGACAAACATGAGCAAAGAATGAAACCCACTGGTTCAACTTTTCACTTTGTTTCTTGATTGTGGATCATCATGGCAGTAGATCCCACTGCCATCTTCTCTTAAGTCGTTTTGGGGGATTCTGGGAAGGTGAGGAAGGTTTTGTACGAGTGGATTTGGGTGAGAGGAAAGTTTCGTATGAAACGACTTGTAACGATCAGTGGATAAGTTATGTATAAAAGCAATCTTTAGGTCCCTATGAAGAGTGTGGTTTGTGACATAATAAGGTGCATTATTGATAGTACGGAGGATTTTTGATTGTAGTGATTGTATTTTATAAATGATGGAATGGTACATACTTCAAGTCCGTAAGTCCAGATAGGTCGCAGTAATGTTTGATATAACAGTATTTTGTTGTGGAATTATTCTTACACTCACATTTGTAGTTCACATTATTCACCTTTCTTCAGTCATACATGACTTTCGTTTTCTTCAAAATATTTATTAATGTCAGCAAACAACAACTATATTAATGTGTACTCTTCATTCTTAGGTATATGTTAGATTGCAGTGGTAGTCCCACAAAGAACAGACATTGGCCCTTCTTGATATTGATAGGAATGTAAAATTGTCAACTTGTTCTAATCCTACTTAAGATAATAATCTTATAGTTATAAAACTAATGAGAGAGTCACATCTTTAAATCTCAAAATCAGGTGGTTTGCTGTTACTGCGTTAGAACGTATTACAGAAACGACATCCAATTTAAAGTAGAAGACCTCATTTTTTTGAAAATTTTGCCAGTCAAGTTTTTGTGCAAAAAAATTAATTCTTGCACAATTTAAGAAAGTGTTACATTATCAGAATTTGCGTTTTTGTTATTTTTTTTAATTGTTAAATAAATCGTACTCCATTAAACTAATAAACTAATAATTAAATTAATTATTTTATTATTATTAGTCAATTAAACTAATAAACTAAACAGATGTTTCTAATATGATCTTGAAGAGCATTGAAGAGAGCAGTTTTTAAATGTCTCTTCTGACAAAAGTGTAAAAGATAAAAGAAATGTATAGTAATATTGCTGCATTAATGAATGTTGATACCAAAATACTTTACGATTTTCTGGGTGCATTACTTTAAAAAAAAAAACTGAAAACAGAGAAACTAGAAATCATGACCGATTGATAGGGACTTGGTTAGCCCATTGGCAACGTGCTCGCGACTATCTTCTTTAATTTGTGGTGAGTTACCTGAATATTTATATCACGTGTTGTTGTGACAATTTTCTATATATATATATATATATATATATATCAATGATCAAACCACAATAAGAAAATGGGAAAACAAGACTAGATCTTTCAACCGTAACAAGCAGTGGTTTGATCATTGATTGTTATTTCACGTGTTTATGCAAAATCTTTATATATATATATAATATATATATATATATATATATAGAAAGGCATAAGGAGTTGAAAATTACTTCATTCCAACTGTTGTGTTGGACTAAGAGAACTGAACATTATGTGTGTTTGTGTGTGTGGGTTGTTTGGTAAGGGTGACAGTGTAGGTGGAGAGTGTTTGAAAAACATGTAATGTATTACAGATAAACAGGATATTTATGGATACATTTGGGATGTATTGCAGTTACATAGAATAATGGCGCACATGTATCTCTAGCACCCTTCTTCTTTCCTCCCACTTATACGCCTTCCCTTCTCCTTATTATTCAACGCAATATTTAATACGTAATTATTTCGCTCTCTATATCACTTTTTACTTTATACTTCAGTAAAGTATAGTGATCGTGAAAACATTCGATATCCAGGTTTTATCCGAATTACATGTTTGAGTTTAGAAAAGTCGTTTTATGAAGTTTTGTTGATGTTGATGATGTCTGTGTGTGTGTGTGTGTGTGTGTGTGTGTGTGTGTGCGTGTGTAGGTATGTATGTGTGCGTGTATGTGTGTATGTGTGCGTGGGTGTGCGTGTGTGTGTATGTGTGAGTGTGTGCGTGTGTGTGTGTGTGAGAGAGTGTATGTGTGTGTGTGTGTATGTGTATGTGTATGTTATACGCCTTCCCTTCTTCTTATTATTCAAGGCAATATTTAATACGTAATTATTTCACTCTCTATATCACTTTTTACTTTATACTTCAGTAAAGTATAGTGATCGTGAAAACATTGGATATCCAGTTTTTATCCGAATTACATGTTTGAGTTCAGAAAAGTCGTTTTATGACAGTTTGTTGATGTTGATGATGTCTGTGTGTGTGTGTGTGTGTGTGTGTGTGTGTGTGTGTGTGTGTGTGTGTGTGTGTGTGTGTGTGTGTGTGTGTGTGTGTGTGTGTGTGTGTGTGTGTGTGTGATGAGAGAGAGAGAGAGAGAGAGAGAGAGAGAGAGAGAGAGAGAGAGATCTTTAATATATTAAATATATAGATCTTTAATATAAATTATTATTATATTTGAGAGAGATAGTGAGAGAGAGAGAGAGAGAGTGTGTGTATGGTTTTTTCCCCCACGGGCAGTACCCCTGCCATAGGGAATTTATTTAAATAACAACATGTTCCACAAAATGTACTACATGCAATTTTCTTCTTATGGCTATAGAGTTTTACGTGCTTAATTCTAAATTTATTTTATAAAGTTGTAAATTTAAATTATATTTTACATAGCCTACATTTTCAGCTTTCACAACATTAAAATTTTCTATGTGTGTGTGTGCGTGTGTGTATGTGTGTGTGTCTTCGAATGTCTTCGGATTCTTCCTGGCATCTAGAAATCTCAGAAATAAATGAACGCTTTAATTTTGTCATTTTGTTTAAGTAAATCATAGTGATCATGAAAAAAAAGACGTATTTCAATGTCTTGAGGTTCCCAAAGTCGTTTATGACGATTTTTCGATGGATGTGTGTATGTGTGTATGGGTGGGTGGGTATATATTCAAAAGGTTGTGTACACTCTACGGTCCATAATCTTTGATGGATTAAATTAATATTTTACACTAAATTAGGCCGCATAATATAGAAGAACCTTACTGTTTAGCAACAATCATGCATTATGGTACATTTCATGTTTGCAGGAAATGTTTATTTCCAGAATATAAATATCAATATATTAAGCATTATGAATTTTGTAATTTATTTCTTTACTTAATTAATTAAGTTCTTCCTGACTGAAATTTTTAAATAATTATATTTAATAAATAATAATCAATTAAAATGAGTTTTTGAGAAAAAGATGCAATGATTTCAGACGTGACTCTATTGGATAAACATATAAGACTTTTTAAGACAACGATATAAAGTACACATTATTGATTTAATCAGAGAAGGAATGATTGAAAGAAATGTTCAAATTTTTAGAACATTAATAATTTAGTAATTATTTAATTTTTAATAAAATGCAAAAAAAGTTGACTTAAGATTGAATGAGAAAGGTTTTTTAAGAGGTCGAAAATCATTATTTTATAAACCAATTTGAATTATTTATACTTAGAGTGAAAGTTGAGTTCAACTCACACATCAGGCCACATCTTAATTTTTTCAAGAGACCTTATTAAATATTTCTTTAAAAACAAGTAGGTAACACTGTATAGGAAATAGTTTAGATGGCATTGCTATGAGTGACGTCACATGCAAATCATTGGACCTCCATTAATCTCAGTCTTAAATCAGGTGCCGGTAGTGTTTTAATTATTCCTTGAAAATTTGAAGAATTAATCTCTCAAAGAAATTATAGCCTTCAAAATCACTTCAAATAGTAAGTAAGAAACTGTTCTCAGTTATTCATGCATTTATTATTGTTGTTTAATTTTTTTAATATTAATAAAAAATGAAAAAATAAGCTCTGTATGTACTTTAACAATTGATTAACTTCCAACAATATGGCTGCTTGGAATATAGGTTAACGTTATGGTTAAA
This sequence comes from Hermatobates lingyangjiaoensis, assembly GCA_026182355.1. Lineage (NCBI taxonomy): Eukaryota > Metazoa > Arthropoda > Insecta > Hemiptera > Hermatobatidae > Hermatobates > Hermatobates lingyangjiaoensis. The sequence goes on along the minus strand of JAPFBL010000308.1, from coordinate 235,312 downwards.
CTATTCTTTTTCTTTTCAATTATAATTTATTTATATCAACGTTTTAAATATATTATTCTTTCTTTAAGTTTAAAAAGAATATTTTAAATAAAATATGTCAAGAAAATATAAAGCACACATGATATATTTATGATAAAAGTTAAATATCATATTGGAAAATATTTAAGTCGAACTTAATTTTAAATTTATACAAAGTTTAATTAAATTTATCAAAATTTGTTGCATTGGCTGTGCTTAAAACATTTGTGTTCACTAAAATAATAATATAAACTCAGAGTTGATTTAGAATGAAAACTATAAATTTAAAACTAACAGTATGTTGAATATACAATTCAAACTCTACTATATAATATACCTTTATTTGGTGGCGTTTGTATAATAAAGAAAATAAGAACAATAAGATAACTCGATTGAATAAAACACTTGTTGCATTGGTAAAATTCTTGTAAATTAAAACCATTAAAGGTTGTTCCCAGTTCAAATTAATTATACTTATTACAACACTTAATAAAGCTTTCAGATTCATTCAGTGATTTCAATTTATTTTAAAAATCTTTATTTAGTTTACTCAATATTAAACATTTCATGAAGTTAGCACCAATAATTACTGAATTATTTTATTAGGAGTAATTAATAACAATGATATTTATATTTCCTTGAGAATAAGAAAATTGCTTTAAAGTACTAATTTAAAATGAATTAATACAAATATTCAAACTTAGTATAATTAAATAAATACTTGGTACACTTTTTTGACCTTCAGTTTATTTCTATATTGGTACTTTATAATTCTGACTCAAGAAATGTTACATTTTTAAGAATGATATCTATATCATTGTTTCAATCAAATTTATTTAGTTTTTTAAGGAAATTTCTCTGTGAATCTTTTAGTATTCAGAGTATTTTTATTTAGTATTTTATTTTCAATTAGATAAAATAAATTACAATTGTTCACATTTCATTTTTTTAATTTCTCAGTTTTCTCAGGTTTTTGTTTAGTTGTGTTGAGTTTTATTGATTCTGTATATGATTAAAGTTCTACAATGTGGAAGAAATAACTGTAATGATTGAATTTAAAAATTATTTTGTTTAGAAAGATACTTTTAAGTGTAATAATTTATTTTAGAATGGTTGAAAGAGTAGATTGTTTGAGTTTTAACAGCAATTAATATCCAAATTGAAAATTTTTTAGGTTACAACCATTCACTAAGTTGTAATAAGCATTTATAACAGTTAATTTTATTAATTTTTTTTGTTATACCTTGAAAATATACAAGTATGTTTCAAGAATTCGTTGTTATAAGTGTTAATAATTCTTGAATTCTCTTAATAATTAATAACAGTGATATTTCAACATCAGAAAGAATAAGTATAAATTCTTTTACAGTATTAAGAATGAATTAATACAAATATTAAAACATAACATAATCAAATAAATAATTGGAATAAATTCCTTCAAAGTTGTACAGGTTTTGAAACTTCTGTTTATTTCTATATTGTAATTTATAGTTCTTAATACAACTATGCAACGTATTTCAATCGTAAAATTGAAATAACACAAATGAAAAACATTTTCATATTTCAAAAGTTATTAAAACTTTAATAGTTATTCTACTTCTTTATATTACTTGTAAGGTCTTGCTTAAATATCATTCAATAAAGTGATGTTATAGGTTTAACAAATTTGACTGAAATGTTTTATGAAGTTAACATTACAATTTTTTTTTTAAAAGAAAATATATGTAAACAATATATATGTATAGAGTTGCTAGTGTGCTATCAACCTCAAAGATAGACAAATTGTTTATTTGATTTTGGTAACTAAAATACCTGTGATTCTAACTAAACTTAAATATTAGTTAAAGGAAAAATTAACTAATAATAAAGCAAAAATGCTTAAATATTAGTTAATTTAGAGAAATATTATTATGAACTGAAAGTTTATTAATATTCAAGTGAAGGTTTATTTTTTTGACAAAATTAAGAAATCATTTGACCCTTGATTCACAATATTATGTTACTTTGTTTTCTGAAGATGATTACTGATAAGAGCATTTATAACCTAACCAAATGAACAACTCAGTAATGACACATTTCATTCTTATCATTAAAGTATGAAATGACCTTTCTATTGAATGTTGGTAAAACATGAATTGACTAATTTAAATGTTGATACTCCAGTCCATTGCTTCACAGTTAGACAGTTTAATAGTGAAGTGATTTGATTATTATCAAATAATTTAGACATTTATTTTATGTCTAAATGAAACATTATATACCAAAGAATTTTGATATGAAATATACTTATAGTAAAGTTAAGTGCAAGCCAATCCAGATTTTTTATATTTCTAAAGATATTTTTGTGGGTGTGTGTATCCAAAAGCTTGTGTACACGCTATGTCCAGAAATTTGAAGCATCAAATTAATAATTTACAAAAAAAAAATTGGTCTCATGGTGTAAATGAAACTCTTATTCATGATGGAGCAATTATGCATGATGGGAAAGAGATTTTTTTTGTCAAAATGTGTCTTTAGATATTTTTTTCTCCTAAACTACGAATTCTAGAGTTTTGAAATATATTTTTGAGGCTACACAAGCAATCATTGAAAAAAAACCTCACATTTTTAAAACATATGAAAATATATATTTTTTTTTCAATAAAATTTAAAAATGTTGACGTATCATTCAATCTGAAACATTTTGAGGACGATAGAAGCCATTTAGTTTGAATCAAAAAGAAGCTATACCTAAAAATACATCATTATGTTGGAAATGAGTTGACGTAAATGTTTTAAAAATTACTTGAACGAAAAGGACGTTAAGGTTAATTTTATATTTTCAGAAAATTTTTTTTTGACTCTAAATAGCTTATTAAAAAACAATGAAATTGGGCATTAAAATTAGCAATTTAGTAAAAAAAAATATTCATAAAATTGTAATATACCCAAAGAGTAATAACGCTATAAAAACTGAATATTCATCTTGGATTAATGGACCACTATACTTGACAGATTTGTTTACATTTGTTTACATTGTTTATATTGACTTAGACATTTTTTAACAGAATAAAATAAAATTGATTAAAACAAAATTGATGTTTAGAGGTTTAATGAAATAATTTCAAACTATTTAATGGCTTAATATATGATATAAAAAGAATAAAATTTTACATTTATAAAATCTACGCCTATTAAATATATAATTTCTGTGCTTCCATAGTAGGATGGAATTCTCAAACAAAATGCTTTAATCAATCTATATGTTTCACCCTTGCACGAAACTTAATATCGGATGTCAATTTTCTTCTGTTCTTTATTACAAGATGGATACTAATTTTAATCTAATTTTTCGGTGAGTTGATAACATTGAATTTTTTTTCTTATATGTTTCTGATATTTTTCAAGCAAAATTCCTAAAGGGAACACTTTGACTTTATTATTCAATGTAGAAGGAGCTCAGACAAACATGATTAAATGTAACAGAAATTTGAATTAGTGACCTTCATTACTTTATCAGTGTGCCATGTTACACTGGCCATGTAATGTTCCCAATGGACATTTATGTTATCCCTGGCTATGGAAACAAAAGCCATGTTCTCCTATACGAGATTGTTTTGTAACATGATATTTTTGTTGCTTTAGAAAATGTTATTACACCTGTGGTAATACTAATGATATTATATGATTTATTTGTGTGATATACCAAAATAAGCGTATATATATATATTAATAACTGGTTCAATCACTATCTGTACGGTCTCCAGGAATGATATACTAATAAGCATCTCCCATATGGACATTTATTTTATATCTAATTGAAACATTATAAACCCATATGGAAATTTATTTTATATCTAATTGAAACATTATAAACCCATATGGACATTTATTTTATATCTAATTGAAACATTATAAACCCAAGAACTTTGATATGATATTAACTTATATTAAAGTTAACTGCAGGTCAATCCAGATTTTTTATATTTATTTATTAATTCTAAGACTCTTCGGTAGTTTTTTTCTAGATGTAACCTGAATAAGAACTCTATGTGTTAAAAGCTCATTGTTTTTATAACATATTTCTATGTGGAGACATATTTTATCTTACAAGAGTACCCTTTTTATTTCAAAAGTCATTATTTCAAAAAATGTTATGAAAGTTGAATTAGTGATCTTTATTACTTTATCAGTGGGACCACTCACTAGCTATGCAACTGATTATTGTTTGGTATTATATTACTCATTATTCATTCATGATCAGACACGAGCGATTAAACTCATGTGTAATACTAAGTCTCCACGGAAAGATTTTATACAAAAGTCGACACGTTTCGAACACTTATTATTCATCTTCAGGTCACATCTACCTCAGTAAGGTGATGTTGAGTGTTCAACAGTCATAGGACACTATGACTTTTGATTGGTTAATGACTACGTGATAGAAGTGTCCTATGGCTCATTGAACACTCAACCTTACTATGTAACCTGAAGATGAACACTAAGTGTTCGAAACGTGACTTTATATAATTTTTTTTTAGACTTGGTGTTTCATTCCTTCATTCTAATCATAAATATAAGATTTTCTTATTTCGGTTTTGAACACTCAACTTTACTAAGGCAAATGTAACCTGAAGATGAACAGTAAGTGTTTGAAACGCGTCGACTTTGTATATTTTTTTTGTAGACTTGGTGTTTCATTCCTTCATTCTAATAATAAATATAAGATTTTCTTACTTTACTATGGCAGATGTAACCTGAAGATGAACACTAAGTGTTCGAAACGTCGACTTTGTATAATTTTTTTTTGTGGACTTGGTGTTTCATTCCTTCATTCTAATAATAAATATCAGATTTTCTTATTTCGGTTTTGAACACTCAACCTTACTAAGGCAGATGTAACCTGAAAATGAACTCTAAGTGTTCGAAACGTCGACTTTGTATAATTTTTTTTGTAGTTGGTGTTTCATTCCTTCATTCTAATCATAAATATAAGATTTTCTTATTTCGGTTTTGAACACTCAACCTTACTAAGGCAGATGTAACCTGAAGGTGAACACTAAGTGTTCGAAACGTCAACTTTGTATAATTTTTTTGTAGACTTGGTGTTTCATTCCTTCATTCTAATAATAAATATAAGATTTTCTTATTTCGGTTTTGAACACTCAACTTTACTATGGCAGATAGCACTAAGTTGAGCTATGTTGTAGTACCTGAAGATGAGCACTAAGTGTTCGAAACGTCGACTTTGTATAATTTTTTTTTGTAGACTTGGTGTTTCATTCCTTTATTATAATCATAATTATCAGATTTTCTTATTTCGGTTTTTACAATAATTGTTATTAAGGTATAAGGAATTTAATTTTGATTTAATGACCGTAATTTGATAAACTTCATTTACAATAATTAAAGAATAAAACTTGAGTCCTTGAACAAACTAATACAATTAGCAATATATTTCAATCAGACATGAGTTCATAATTCAAGCTTCAAATTTGTCGCTTGTGGATGATAAACGCCTGTGAAATATATCCTTAATCTCATTAGTTTGTCGAGGAATTAAGAAATATTTTTTAATTGTTATAATAAAGTTGTGAATTATATTTAATGACTCCGTGATAGGAGTGACCTATAACCCATTGAACACTCAACCTTACTAAGGCAGATGTAACCTGAAGATGAACACTAAGTGTTCGAAACGTCAACTTTGTATAATTTTTTTTGTAGACTTGGTGTTTCATTCCTTCATTCTAATCATAAATATAAGATTTTCTTATTTCGGTTTTGAACACTCAACCTTACTGTGGCACATGTAACCTGAAGATGAACACAAGTGTTCGAAACTTTGTATAAAATCTTTGTCATGCTTTAATACAATACAGTAACATATTTTTCTCTGTATATGTTTGCTGTATGAATTACGTTACAGTGATTCTTCTTTTGCAAAAATTTCTTAAAGGTAATAAGTCCAGGCAAGCAGCTATATTTGGTGATATGGAACAATATTTTATTTGATGTTACCCTAATTAGAAATCATTCTATTTTGCTCTTTAGAGACGATTTCTTGAATGATCCCATATCTCAGACCAGGAATCGACATCTAATTTATTCCTTCCTTTAAGATTATATAAAACCCATAGTCCTAATTTGCTATTTTTTTTAAAATTTTGTCTAATGATTGAAGCGTGCAATATGATAGGATTATATCTTTAAATTTTTTATAAACTTTAAGTTGGTGTTCCTTCCTCAGTTAAAATTTAAGGGGAAATCTCAGAATACGTTTAGCTGACCAATTATTTTATATACAATTAAACATTGTTATAACAGCTTTAGGTTGTCATTACATTTTGTGAACTCTGAAAGATCTATGTTATATATACTTATAACAGCTCCAGCTCAAAAATCGTGAGATCAGAAGCTGCTGCTACTTTTAACAATATTTGCATACAAGAAGATTTGCTGCTGATTTACACCAATATTAAAACTCACGACTGGGCAGTGCGTGATGTTAAAGAAACAATTGAGTATAGGAGGAAGCTTGTTACCAGACAATTGAAAATTAAAAAGGATCAAATTATTGAATTTAGCCTAAAATAAAATGGAATAAGAACGAAAACTAAAACCTGTACTCTGATTGACCAATAAGTCAAGTTTATTGGACCAATCAGAAATCACATCCACTAAGGAAGTTTATATAAGCATCCTTCCAAAAGGAGATTTTACCCAATGATGACCAACGTAATTATGGTCGAAAGCTCGTATGAATTGATGTCCCTTGGACAATTGATGTGGAAGCTCCAACCACAAGATAGAAGAATCGCCTGCAAGATTGAGGCCACCAGCTCAAAAATCGTGAGAGCAGAAGCTGCTGCTACTTTTAACAATATTTGCATACAAGAAGATTTGCTGCCGATATACACCAATATATAATATATTTACACCAATATATAATATAATATATAACTATTACAAGAAAAGAACTCACTTATGCAAAGTTCTTTTCATGTAATCGTTTGATAAGTTGTCCTAACAAACGGTTTCCTGTTTTGAATTATATCATATATATTAACTTTTAAACATGTAGTTCTTCCTCCACAAATATAAGCATGATTTCTATTTCAATATTAATCTAAAGATCCTTTGGTTTGAAGAACGTAATTAATGTATATTTCGAACCTTCAGTGGCAACTTATTCATGAATAAATTCAATAAAATTGGCGGAAGATTTTGAATAGTGCTGAAATATTTTGAAATAATTTAAGATTTAGTTTTCTGAGGTAAAATGGATCAACAAACAAAAGTCTCCACACAAATGAAGTTTTATTCAACAACAATAACGCGTTTCGAACACTTTGTGTTCATCATCAGGATGACACTTTAATACAAATTATATCTAATCAGTTGTAATGTATTATAGTATTAATTTGTATTCTGACAGTGTCTTCCTGATGATGAACACAAAGTGTTCGAAACACGTTGTTGTTGTTGTTGAATAAAACTTCATTTGTGTGGAGACTTTTGTTTGTTTATCCACTTTACCTCAGAATGAGTAAATACCATACAATTACGAATTGCACAATCAATGATTTGAGATTTAGTTTTGCATAGAAAACAGTTTGCTTAAGAAATCTCAATTACCGAAATTGAAAAAAAAACCAAAAAGTTGAGCACTTTTAGATTGTTTGCAATTAAAAGTTCGTAGCATAAATCGATTTAAAGGTGTTATCGTTTGAATGGGATCAGGAAACAAGCTTAAAGTAGAACAATGTCAGAACAACACAGAGGAGAAATCAGGCATACATTTTGAAAAAAAACTCTGAAAGAGGGAAGTTATCAAATGAAAAGGTAGTCTTGAAAAATCTGAGACATGCAACGTGTTTGGGTAATGGAGGAAGAGTGCGTGTATAAAAATGTAGACAGAAGATAAATGAAGGCAATAATGCTGCTATCTGCACGCCACATCTTGCAAATGCAGGAATCCAAATATTTTTAATCAAATCTTAGATAACTCTCAACTTTATGTCAGTTGCAATAAACAGTTCTTATTTTCGTCATCAAAATGTTTGTACTTTTTTTTTTAGAACTATTTTTGGAAGTTTTCTCGTTTTATTAGCAATAATTTATTTTGAGGTTATTTCTACATTAATCCTATTTTAGCTGAAGCTATTTCTTTATATAAAACCTTCATTACCTACGTAACATAAAAAAATGCAGAACTATTTTTATATTATAATTGTATTAACTTTTTATCTCATAGCTGGTTTCATGGTGCTCGTAGCAATTTAACTATGACAGATGTTCACAAAGTGAGTTCTGCGGAACCCAGGGGTTCCTTAAAGGGCTGTCTGGGGTTCCGTGAAAAACATTTAGTAAAAACATTTTTCTAAAAATTTTTTTTTTGGGTAGGGATTTATTCTATATTTCTTGTGAATCATGAAACCGAATAATGTTTATATCTACACATACCCATAAGTAGAAGTGGTCAAAATTTTATTCGTATTAGGGATAAATTACTAGTCAGTTTTTGGAACTATCTGATTCGCGAATTTCCTGCTATTGCAAAAGTAGCACTTCACACATTGCTGACATTTCCCACTACCTACTTATGTGAAACTGGATTTTCCCTTTAAACTGACATAGAAACCAAATACCGAAGTAGACTTAATGCTGGTGCTAACTTGAGAATCAAACTCTCAACTATAAAGCCAAAATGATTACAAAACAAATTCTATGTTAAAATTGCTAGTAATTTTCTTTTATGTGTTATGCACTTGTGGAAAATATGAAAATTACAATCTTTTAGTTTTGAATTTTCATTCGAAAAATACAGATTGCAGTAACATTACTTTTTTAATTATTTTTAAACATACATACAATTTAAAAAGACATATGAAAATATTTATATTATGATTGTATGAAATCATTAGAATCTGGGGTTCCCAGGAAAGTTACTGGTACCAAAAAGGGTTCCCCGTCGAAAAAAGTTTGAAAAACTTTGAACTATGATATTCTTTTCTTTTGTCGAGAATAGAATATCGTTCATGGAATAGACTATCGTAAATGGAATAAACTATCGTCCATTGGATAGACCATCGTAAATGGGATAGACTAGACTATCGTCCATGGAATAGACTAGACTATTGTCAATGGAATAGACTATCGCCCATGAAATAGACTATTGTCCATGGGATAGACTAGAATATCGTCCATGGAATAGACTATCGCCCATGAAATAGACTATTGTCCATGGGATAGACTAGACTATTGTCCATGGAATAGACTAGACTAGACTATTGTCCATGGAATAGACTATCGCCCATGAAATAGACTACTATCCATGGGATAGACTAGACTATTGTCCATGGAATAGACTATCGTGCATTGAATAGACTAGACTATTGTCCATGGAATAGACTATGTCCATGAAATAGACTATTGTCCATGGAAGAGACTAGACTATTGTCTAGGGACTAGACTATCGCCCATGAAATAGTCTATTGTCCATGGGATAGACTAGACTATTTTCCATTGAATAGACTATCGCCCACGAAATAGACTATTGTCCATTGAATAGACTATCACCCATGAAATAGACTATTGTCCATGGGATAGACTAGACTATTGACCATGGGATAGACTAGACTATTGTCTATGGAATAGACTATTGTCCATGGGATAGACTAGAGCATCGTCCATGGAATAGACTATCGGTCATGAAATAGACTATTGTCCATGGGATAGACTAGACTATTGTCCATTGAATAGACTATCACCCATGAAATAGACTATTGTCCATGGGATAGACTAGACTATTGACCATGGGATAGACTAGACTATTGTCTATGGAATAGACTATTGTCCATGGGATAGACTAGAGCATCGTCCATGGAATAGACTATCGGTCATGAAATAGACTATTGTCCATGGGATAGACTAGAGTATCGTCCATGGAATAGACTTCAGCAAGAATTACAATCATACTCGACACATTACCTGTCATGGAGCTCTCAATCAGTATCCCTTTACGTTTAAACTTACCAATAGTTCTACACGTACAGGTAATCCAGGAATATCCCCAACAGTCAAGCTATTTGACAGTCCTAGCCTCCAATCGGGGAGACCTCCTCTGAGTAGAGAAATCGTTTTTTCCACAGTAAGACGTTCGTCCAGAGTTTATTTGAATAAATTTTTACATAGCTTTCAATTGTAATTTCATTTCATTTAATTCGATTTGTAATTAAATTTAAATTTTTCACTTGATCTTTATAAATGTTTGTTTGAAATATAAATACCCATTTTATTATTAAATTAGTTTACATTTTATTCTGAAATAAATATTTTTTTTTCAATAAATATTGTTTTCGTGCCTTAATAACAAGAAACAAAAATTAAAGTTCTCCTTTTCAATCATGTTCAGTGAATTAATTTCAATAGCTATTGTTATAATTTGTGAGTGACACAAAAAGTCACGGGTAGTCTAGTCTTACAAATTCCAGAGCTTCTGTTATAAACTGATTTAGGCTAAAAAAAAAGTATTAAAATTAAATTAAGTTTAATTAAAAATGAATAAAAGAAACCGGAATGAAGTAATTCTGATAAAATAAAATAGCGTTGAAAGGTAAAGTCAAAGAGGTGAATTAGCATTGAAAACCATCTCTTGACAATGGTTCTGTTCTGAAACTGGATGACTTGAGAAAACTTCATATGTTAGATAATAAAAAAAAATTGATTGTTTTACATCACGAATGTATGATAAGTTTATTAAAATTAGAGTAAGTCAATTATATTTAATAATCTCACTTGTAACAAGATGAGTGGAGTTCGCTTCTTATTAAATTTTTAAAACACCTAACTTGTTATATCCGAAGCAACAGCTGTATTTAAATTAACACTATTATCATTGAAACAATTTTTTAAAGTAGATTTAACAAAAGAATCTACTTTAAAGAGTAGAGGAATCACCTTCTCAGCTAAAGCCGACCCCAATTTTTAACAGGGCTTTAGGATTTAATCCTTGAATGGGAAAACTTTCTACTTAACGAATTAAAACCCCTATTCTCGCATTGATCTCCTAAAACAGATTATACGTGTATTTCTCAAACAGAAAACAATCTCGAATAAAAGATTTCTTAATTTTCTTTTATTACTTTTATCTTTATTGGAACTTGGTTGAGCTTAAGAAGCCTGTTCTGACTTAATGATTTAAATCGCTAACCACTGATAACAATACATTCATATCTTGTATTATGACTCACTTTAAAATACATTTGTTTTTTTCTGGAATAGTATTTATACTTTTATTTACACTCAAGGTGAAATTTATAGGTATTAAGGCATTGCGTTCGCTTCCCGATTTTTTTTATGGAGTAATCAACAGAAATATATGATTCCAGATACCCTGGGTCTAGTAAAACAGGTTTCACAAATTAGTTTATATATATATATATATATATATATATATATATATATATATATTCAAAATATATATATAACATTTAAAAATTGAAGATAGGTAGCACACAAAGTAAAGAAAACACACATACAAACTCAAATTTTCGGGCAATCCGTCTTCAGGAGAAAAGAGAAACGGAGACTAAGAACGTTATAGACGCAACGGCAAGTAACCCAACAGGGTTGGTTTTACTGTGTAAAACTTTTTTTTTAGTGTTCAAAAATTAAAAAAAAAATTTGCTCTGTAGAATATAAAGAATTAACTTTTAAAAAGCAGTGATTAAATTGATAGGAATATTAAACGTAAGTAAAATACGAATAACATATACAATTTGATAAGATGAATAAACTTCTAACTATTCAATTTGTTTATGAATAAATTAGTACCCATCTTCTTAAATGAGACTCTCTTATAGTTGAATTGACTGAGTGATGATTATCAGATTATAAACAAACAACCAATTAAATGAGACGATTCAACAAACTAAATAAACAATATTCACAAAAAGTACACACAGAAATAAAACAGAAACTATTTCTGTTTCATTTCTGTGTGTAATTTTATTTAAAATAGTTAAATTTTAAACAAGTATATAAAAAGCAGGTTTGTATCTTTATATTTTCTGTACAAATGTAAATACAGATTGAGATATACTAAAATTTTTCTTTAATTATAATTTTATAACAGATATTTGGTATAAGGTAAACGAAAGTTATGTGGCGTCTCACATCAGATGTTATTTCTTTAGTTTTAACATGATAAACTGATATTATCTAAGTAGAGTAGTAGAGAAATGATTGTTTTCAAGAGAACGTGAACAATGACTTGGTTATTTTTAATTTTATAGTTTATATAAGAAACTAAATTTTTAGTGGTATTATTTTAGAGAATTTATTGATTCATATTAATTTTTATTACCAAGAATAGAGTTTGTGAGAATATCATTTATAGACTGATATATAATTGATATATAATGATATATATATATCATTTATAAATATTTTATTGAAAAATGGCTAAGCACTTGAAAAATGGCTTTAAGAATTGCAGTAATAACAGGAGCTGCAATTTGGCGATAAATTGTGTCTTTTTGATTACCCATGACTCAGACGATAAAGACTTCTGGGAGGGCCAAGGGTCGAAAACCCCATGACTGGGCAGGTTATGTAAATTATCTTACTCAACCAAGTCAGACCATGAAAATTATGGTGTTTCATTAAAGAGTTTTCAACAAACTTTTCTTAAAAGTTAGCTAAAACCACAAGTCTTTCTAATTGCTTAGCATGACTTTAGAATTAGCAATAAAAAACTTCAATTATTGTTAATATACAAAAAAATTATAGTTCAAGTTCTTTTATCATATATTTTTACCATATGTATCAAAGAATGAACAAGAAACAAACACGAGTTTAAAACTTCTGTCTCCAGAAACCGTATATATTTTTACAGTGGAACAAACCATAATGTCCAATAACTTGTCATATTTTAAACTGCTGGAAAAGGCAATATAGCCTTAAAAACGTAAACTCAATTTAAAATTACACCACCTTGTCTTTACCTGTTTAATTGTTCCCATAAACTTATAAATGATTTTTTTATCAGAATCAATCCAAATAGATTTATTTAACTTTATTTAAAAAAAAAATTGAATAAATTCCAATGAATTAGTCTGCTATTGAGTTAGATTAGCAATATTCTTAGATTAGGTAAAGTTGAGTACAAACAACTGCATATTTTCTTATAAGAAACTAGAAAGTGGAACATCATAAAATAATTTTGTTAAACTATTTATTGATTTTTAAACAAATCATTGAATTGTATCATTGTTATATTTGAGTGTTAGGGTAAGAAATTTAAAAGTATCTTAACCGCGGTTTAGTTAATCTTAAGTTATCTATAAACACAAGAAATCAACTTGTGCGAAATAATGTAAAAAACAGTAAATCAAAAAGGAGTTGGTGTTTCAAAAAGCAATAGAATTAGTAATTAATGTTTGAATAGTTTTTTTAGTAGGAAGAAAACAAAATACAATTAATAATGAAGAAGAAAAGCCATGAAGCAGTTGAAGGGGAAAGTGGTTTGAGGACTAAGTGCGGTTAATTTCGGCTAAGTGTGGGTCTCCGAGACGAAGCAAGCTAGTCCTAACCCGTATGATTCATGATTAGTCAACTTTGCAACTTTTGCTTTAACTTGATGCTCCAGTTGGCTCAAGAGATTTGCAACATTCTAATAACAGCGTCTCGTGAGTATTAATTTTGTCTTGATCACGGCTCTGTACTTAACTTTATATAGTAAAATTGCTCATCGTTTCGGTAGCTCAGGCAAATTATTCTGTATCTGCATGGAAATCAGTAACAATAATATTGTTTTAAATTACAATTTTGATTTATTATAAAATCTGTATTGACTATCATCTATGCAAATCAAAATCAAAAGACATTTTCTTTGATTGAAACTTTGATAAAACTATTTCTTTGATTGACTCATTTAAAGAAAAGTACATTTCAATTATCAAATCATCTATAAATTATGATAGGTTGAGAACGAGAAGACAAGCAGTCCACCTTTCCTAATCCCACGAGCCTCAAAGTTTCATAATTAAACTAAAAATTACGACTACATTACTCCAAAAGTATACAGTACCTCAAAGAATGCAAAGCCTGAAGTCCAAACGACCACGAAGAGGATACATTCCTTGACAGACTGACTCTCCCATTCTTGACAATGTTTACTGATGAGGCCCAATCTAGCAGCAGTGGTCCGGAACTGCTAGTTCAGAGAGCTGAACTAGTTCCTCTGGTTCGGAACTGCTATTTACGACATGCACTGTTGTGCATGGTAAAATTTGTTGGTCGTTGGTCGTTAGAAGCAGTCCAAACGCCCTTAACAAACTCAGACAGCCGGTCTGAGCTCATATTAGGGGTTGTAAATGTTACACTCTATAGTATGTATCAATTAGAACCTAATATCCATCAATTAACGCAAGAAGAATGCAACCTATGACTGGCCGACTCCTACAAAGGTCTACAGTTTTAGGACTACCATAGGATCACTGATGATTCGATCGTCCCTTAAGAAGAGGAAAGTTTCCGTTATCCCGAGATCAGGGGTTGCAATGATAACATTTGGAACAGATAACTCTGGGCTCCACTGTGGGTAATCTTGGTATCATGTATGATAAGAGATAGAGATTAAAAATCTCTTGTAGACCATCGTCACTTGGCGGGTAAGGACTAAATGTCAGAGGAGATCTAGGTCTCTCTCTTTCGTTAGAATAATGCTCGAGAGGGGTTCCATTCATACCCACCCTGAATTCCATCAAAGCCAAAAGGATAAAGCAACTACCAGTATTCCAGCCCACTTATATGAGATCGTGGTCCGTTCCTACAGGTAAAGGTTGGGGTCTAGCTCCCCTGGATGCTAAGCAGGCATCCACTCGAGAAGATACTGCTCCTCACGCAGCGACCACAAGGGTCTATCCAACCTGGGTGAGAACACACAGCCACTACGAGTCCGACCTCAAGGGCGGGCTGGAGAAAAAACTCTCCATGGGCCCCAGCCGCCCGTAGTACCGACTTATTTTAAAGTTTCGGATCAAACTCCGGACCGAAGTCCTACTGAACCTGCTCAGCTGCAGGTAGTGTCAGTGGCCCTTGTTAATGCAACCTATGTATCAATTTGCGTTTGAGATAACACACTCTAAAATTGTTAGTAAAAATATATTGGTCCTGCCTGTCTACACTCTAACACTCTCCTGTCTTAGCGCAAGAGTCTCAAGAGGATTGTTTATGATTTTCCGACACTTTTTCAACCCTCTCCTTTTTCCAAGCCTAGTCATGTCTAGATGATTCAGCAGTGAATAAGTTTTGAGAAATCAGGAATCTTCTGATTTTAAAAGAGCTTTGGGTCATTCTGGCAAAATGCCATAAGAGTGGCATTTATAAAGTAGTCATGGTTTTAGGAAATGGAAATGGTATCAATGGGAAATAGTTTTAATTTCAAAATTGAAAATTGTTTTATCTGAAGAGGACAACATTCCTTTTTTAAGGATTCAATTTCCAATTCACTTAGGATTTGCCATGACTATTCATAAGTCTCAAGGAGAGACTGTACAGAAAGTTTTAGTTCATTTATGTTAAACAGCATGTCTGTATGGTGAGTTACATGTTGCTCTCAGTAAGGTTAAAGAAAACATGAAACGTTTTTTTTGGAAAATTCAAATTGTACAAAAAATTTTAACATAGTGCAATCAGTTATTTATGTGGTATTTACTCATTGTAGGGTAAAAAGCTAATGAAATGGTCTCCACATATAAAAATGTAATGGTATAAACAACGCGTTTCGAACACGTAGTGTTTTTCCTCAGTCATTAACTAAAAAATACAATGACACCAGAGAGTTATCTATATTGTAAAGTAAATATAGTACAAAATAAAACTAAAATAAAATAAGGAAGAGAATACGAACCTATAGGTTATTACATTAGCTTTTTACCCTACAATGTACAAAAAACTATTACAAACAAATGTAATGTAATACTACAATTACAAACTATGTAATATAATACCATAAGGCAAGGAAACTTAATTTTTTTAAACATTTCCAAAACATTTTTTTTATATTTTAATGAAGGGAAGTGCCATAAACATGGAATTCCATGTTTATAGCACTATTAGTTCATTTTTAATCTGCGTTAAATGTGTCAGTCATCAGCACTATCTCTTTATATTAGCATAAAATACATGAGGAATGGTCAGTATTTCAAATTTATATCAAACTTTCATAGTTGACGTATTTATTTTGTTTTATTCCTTTTTTGTATACTTCCAACGACAAGTAGTTTAAAAAACCGTACAATATAAAACATATACCACCAGAAGCAAGATTGCAATATACTAAATATTACAAATGCAATATTTAAATCATTAGCTGTGCAATCCGTAATTGTGTGTGGTATTTACTCATTCTGAGGTAAAATAGATAAACAAAAGTGTCCACACAAATGAAGTTTTATTCAACAACAACAACGCGTTTCGAACACTTTGTGTTCATCATCTGTTGAATAAAACTTCATTAGTTTAGAGACATTTGTTTGTTTATCCATTTTACCTCAAAATGCAATATTTAAATTACTTATACATAACTTAATTAAATTACAGTTGATATTGCATTTGTAACTTTGTGTCTGGCAATGAATGAATGAATGAATGGCAATGATTGAAGTATGGCTAAGAAAAAGATTTTCAATAAAACTGAAACATACTATTTTTAAGTTTAATTTGAACCTCAAAAAACTGACTAATTCCTGATATACTTTATTCTATTATATTGCATACTCGATATTTTATCTAGGTATAATACATTACCATAGATATGTGATTAATCTTGTCTTTTTATAAACTAAATGTATTTTATTTTTATTTTTGTCTTTGTTTCTTGATTGTTTGAATTAATATTTAATATAGGACCATTAAAATGTCTACGGTTTCTCTCTAATAATAACGTAAGTCTAAAAACTTGCTTGTTTCATTAATATTTGTTAATATAGAGTTAATTTAATTAACTGTTTCATTATGGATAAGAAGGAATGTTATTTATGATATAAAGTGAGCACATTGTTTATAAAACCTTTGAAATATTTTAGAATTATTAGAGTAAGAGGTGTGAAAAATGCACTTCAAAGGTGGGAGGTATCATTCTGCTCTTTAATCATAAAAACGTTTAGTTATTTAAATGTCAAAAGGGTGAAATACAACACAGGACATACCAATTAGGCGGGAGTTATGTTTGAAATGCTTCAAGAACCAGGACACAATATGCGTCATTTTTTTATTTAGTATGTTTATCTAAATATCAAGGATGTGATACTCTTGAAGTTTATACCTTTGAATATATTAGAAGTAAGAAAATAAATATTTTTATATAAAAAGTTCCAATTTCTTTTAATAGAATCAATTGAATTAATTGATTTGACTGTTGAATTAGTAATATCCTTTCACAGGAAGTTCAGCGAACACTTAGTCGTCATTAATACCTATAACACAACATCTTCTTCATTGGGAAGGCAACAATGATCATATCAATTTGACTCATAGGAAATCCAGTGAAAATGGCAAGATGATGGCAATGGTCACTAATTTTATTTTAAATAGTTTATGTATAATTTATGGTTTTTGAGTTTATTGAGCATTGATTGTATGCAAAATGACAAGAATTTAGGAATAGCTTTTTTAACATCAACTCTTATAATTATAAGAGTTATAATTCAGACTTATACTCAGTTATATACTCAGTTATAAGACTTATAATTCAGTTACTGGTAAGCATTGGTTTCTTTTATGTGAACTAATGTGGAAAAGTGGGTATTGTCTAAGTCAATGAGGCGTTGAAGTTAATTGCTGGGGTACTTTAGTACAGAGGGGTTAGTACGAGTACAATCAGAAGGAGGAAAGTACAATACTGTTTAAGACGCAGTGCTATAGTCACCCTCAAAATTTTTTTTTTTTTTTTTTTGGTTAAGGAGGTGAAATGCATTTACGCACATAGTACTGGGCTCCCAGATAAACCAGACTACCAACTAAAACACCTCCTTTTTCACCTAGCACCTAGCCTGGAACTGTTTTCCACATTACTTCAGGCTTGGTCGTAGCTTACCTTAGGTGAGGCATACTTACTTTATTATTCTTCTAGATCTTCCAAGTATCGCTTTTTCGTAATCAATATCGTTCTGACTAGGTCATCTAACATATTCCATGCCCCAGAACTCCGGATCATCACCCTCAAATAATAAAATAATAATAATAATAATAATATTAATAATAATAATAATATTTTTATAGTAGTGCTATTAATTGTTGTAAAACAATCGCAGTTCTCACGCTAAATACTATGCATAATATTTTTTCATTTTATTGGAATATGAACAGGTCTTAACCCATTTTCATCTTATTCTTAGATAAAGTTTTAAAGAGCTCTGGGTCATTCTAGCAAAATCCCATTAGAGTTAATGATAATAGTATTGAATGTACTAGAACAGGGGTTCTCAAAGGGGGTGAAATTCACCCCCAGGGGTGAATTTTGGATCTTCAGGGGGTGAATTGTGACCACAGTAGGTTTACAGAGTGAGGAAAGCTATTATAGGTTTTGACCTCTTAATTATAATTTAAAAAAATTTATAGAATTAATATTTAATATATCCTTCAATAATTGTAAATAGCATTTGATTTGTACAATTCTCTTATAAATATAATCACTGTAAAGTTGTAAAAGTGTATATACTACCTTGGGAAGAAGAGGGGGTGGGGGAATGGCATT
Source organism: Hermatobates lingyangjiaoensis (assembly GCA_026182355.1). Taxonomy (NCBI): domain Eukaryota; kingdom Metazoa; phylum Arthropoda; class Insecta; order Hemiptera; family Hermatobatidae; genus Hermatobates; species Hermatobates lingyangjiaoensis. The sequence goes on along the minus strand of JAPFBL010000308.1, from coordinate 216,549 downwards.
GTGGGAAATGGCGAGGGGGTGGATGGGCCAAGGGAGGCTGAGAACCCCTGTACTAGAACTTACTCATTCTAAACAGATTTGTGCTGTACTATGCCTGAAAATCTGTTTTGCATATAGACATCTCTTTGAACTGTCATTTACGAGGTTCTGAAAACAATCAATCAATCAATCAACTTGTTGTTATCTATGCTGATTCCCATAGTATATTATTTAATTATTACAACAGTCATAAACTACTAGTCTGTCCTGCTGTCCTTCCAAAATGTTGTTCTTACGTCTCCTTCTTAAATCACGTTTGAAACAGATTTATTTCATTTCATGTTCATGTTGACTTAGACAATGCCCTCCATTGTCTAAGGGCATTGTCTAAGGCAGGGGTTCCCAACCTTTGTTTGCTTCTGGACCCCCTAAAAGCTACTTGTGGACCCCCACTCCTCCGGATACTTAAAAAACATAATTATACAAATTTATAAATAAATATTTGTTTTTAGGTAAATGAATATCGTTAATTATGAAATAATTTCATTACATCTACAACGCATGCCGAAATACAAAAATGTTTTTAAAACAATAACAAAATATTTCTTTATTAACATTTTATAAAGTACCCTGAAATAAATTGTAACAGAATCAATTTTGAATGTACCATAAAGAGAAGTGCAATAGAAAATTTTAAAACATTGGAACATCTTAACAAACTGACGGACATTTTAATTATGTTTGAATATTGTACGGCCAAAGCTTACTACGCTTTTTTGTTTACCACGTATCATGGACCTTCAGAATACTACTTTTCTCATGGACCCCCAGTAATCCTCTGTGGACCCCTGGAGGTCCATGTGGACCACGTTGAGAACCACTGGTCTAAGGGAATTGTCTAAGGACTATCAATTTCCTATGAGTCAAATTGATATGAACATTGTTGCCTTCCCAATGAAGAAGATGTTATGTTATAGCAATGACGACTTTCCAATTCAGTTCACATAAAAGAAACCAGTGCTTACCAGTAAGTGAATTATACGAATTGATGTTAAAAAAGCTATTCCTCGATTCTTGTCATTTTGCATACGACCAATGCTCAATAAAACTCAAAAACTATAGATTTAAAATAAAATTTCTTTATCGGTTATAATCACTGGTCTGGACTTAGTAAATATCTGAGTGATATCTCTTTCTAAATTTCTACTTATTTTCCTGGTTTTCATAAGTAAAACACTGTTATAAACAAATTAAAATAAACAAACAATATTTTGTGTGAGTTATTGGTGTGTGAGCTCTTCATTTTATCGTTTATCATGATTTGACAAGCAGCTTCAAATGAATCCTAAGCGTTTTGCTTTTAAAGTCAATATTTATTTTTAAATTTCTTTAAACAACAGTAATTTATAGATATTCTTCTTAATTACGTATAAAATTACCTTATTATATTTGCATATCTTTAAATATTTATTTCTTCTTAATTATTTAAGGTGGATTTCCAATGTTCATTAAAAGTAAATTAGATTGGTATTTGGAATTAAAATGTATGATGACGTAGAAGTTAGTCATACAGTATGTACAACTTGAAATAAATATTCCTTGGTTGTAATGATTTAATTTAGTTTGTATAAATTTAAGCTTTTTTTTTTCAGGATACATAACATAAGATTAGAATTAGTAATAATACAATCCATCAGACCTCGTAAAGTCTCAGAAAAGCTCGACCGGTTTCGGGTCCGTTTGGATCGGAAACCGGTCGAGCTTTTCTGAGACTTTACGAGGTATGACGGATTTTTTTTTTCGTCGTAGGATGTGGAAAAATCTGTTCGTCAGATCCCTTAGCAAGACGTCTTGCTTAGGGTATGTGGGGTTGGGGGTTCCGACCCACTAAAAAACCACATCCTATTTCCTGGCAATACCCGAAACGGAAACCGAGGTATGACGGATTGTATTATTACTAATTCTAATATTACTTACCTCAGTGGAACTAACCCATTAACTATATTATTTTTGTAATAATTGTTAATTTTCTATAAACAAGTGAAGTAATTATGAATAAAAAAGATAGATGAATGAGAATAATTTTTAATAAGGTTTCTCTGTGAATTGGCACTATTTGTGTAAATTGTATCGGTATTAAATTGAAAAGGAGAAGGTTGGATATGGAAGGGGAGGACTGTAGGTCACGTACCGGCTCATTATTCCCCGGTCTTACGTGACCACCATACATAGCTTGTCATTCACAAGAGAAATGAAATAACTCAAAGCCCAGTGAAATCAATCAGCATTACGGGGGGGGGGGGCTGGAGGGGGGCTAGGGGGATGCAGTGGTCCAGTCAGCTTGAATTAATATTGCTTCTGCAGATCATTGATTCAGAAATAATTGCAAAAAAAAGCCTTCGACCATAATCAAGTAAAATTCGCCTATTTCTTACTTATATTTTATATTTTTATTTTATTTTATAAATTTATATAATTTATAATTTTATATTTTTTGGTAAATATTTTTATAGTCAGTTATCAAAAAAAAAAATTAGGTTTGAAAACGCTAAATATCCCAAATAGAAATAAAAAAAAAAGAATCAGTTGTAATTAAATTACTATTTACATATATTTATCATTTAAATAACATATTACTAATATTATAATATAATTTTTGGCTAATAGGACTGTGAATATTGCTAATTCTCACTTATAAATATTGTTTTATGCTAAATCTTTCAAAATTTAAGGAAGAATTGTAATTCATCAGGTCTATTCAGGGTTTAAAGATTTATCTTAAGATATAAATCTTAAGATATAAGATTTATATTTTAAGTTTTCAAGATTTATTTATATTGTTTTATGCTAAATCTTTCAAAATTGTTTAAGGAGCTAAAAATGTAGAAATCACACTTTCTTAGTATATACACATCGCTTGTATTTCATCAAAGTTTGGACTTGAGGTGTCTTCTACTCTCATTTGTGGCCCCTCCCCCCTTTTCATATTAAAAAAAGAAAAAAAGCTGAAATCCTGGAAATATTTCTTATAGAATACGTGATCCGTATGGTATAAAAGCAATAAATAATGGAATTATATCAATTTTTTTCGTGCCTCATTTTAATCTTTAAACCCTTAAAGTTGATGGTGATTTACAAATCATCATTGCCTAGTATGACATATATATATATATATATATATATATATATATATATATATATATATAAATTTTTTGATAAAAATGCGATCCGAAATGAACAAATACAGTTCAATGTACATAAAGAACATAGAGAAATTAAAAGCACACACAGTCTCTAATTTTTGGTTGGACCGTCTTCTGGAGAGATAAGAGAGGGAAACCAAGCGCATTAGTACAGAGACGGTTGGAGACCGAAGAGGGTTCAACCGAAAATTAGATACTGTAAGCGTGTGCTCTTAATTTATCTATGTTTCTTTTTGTACATTGAACTATATATATATATATATATAAAACAAACACTTTTTCTTCTTCTCGGAATTTGGTCAGGGTAAATATATGGAATCACCTTTTTGCCCATTGCACCTTTTGGGCTATATATATATATATATATAATATATATATATATTATATGTATATTATATTATGGTGTATATTATATTATGGTATATTATATTATAGTATAGTATATTATATGTGGTGCAAGAAATTCCCCTGGTCTAAATTTAATCAGATGATTTTTTTATTTTATTTTTATTTATTTATTCATTTATTTATTTATTTATTTTTTTTTCTCGTTTAATTTTAGTTAGTTTTATGTTTTTTTCCTTTCCTTTCTCTTTTTTACTTTTCTCCTCCCTTTTACTTAAATATCACTTTTATAATTTTTTTAACTCACAGCCTACACTGGTTCACGTTGGTAAGGTGGCTGCACTGCGTGTCATTGTATCGCGCCAGTTTACATCGGCCAGTGGACGCATTTACGTCTCCGTTCCTTCATTCTTTCTCCTTTTATTTTATTTTCTTTCTTTCTACTCTCCTGAAGACGGCAAGACGCCGAAATAATCGAGATTCGTGAGTGTTCGTCCTTTTTCTTGTGTTCTCTAGCTGTAACTTTAATTATATATATATATATAAAACAAACACTTTTTCTTCTTCTCGGAATTTGGTCAGGGTATATATATGGAATCGCCTTTTTGCCCATTGCACCTTTTGGGCAAAAAGGTGATTCCATATGTTTACCCTGACCAAATTTCGAGAAGAAGAAAAAGTGTTTGTTAGTAATTTGTGGTCAAGAAAACATGCAGTTCGAGGTGGCCTCGATCTTGCGGGTGATTCTTCGTGGAAGAATCGTGGAAGAACGATCTTGTGGTTGGAGCTTCCATATCAATTGTCATTGGAAATTTCTATTTCCATATTTTATTGCTACTTTTAACAATATTTGCATACAAGAAGATTTGCTTTCGATTTACACACACACACATATTATATATATATATATTATATATATAAAGCTTTCACATAAACACGTGAAATAACAATCAATGATCAAACCACAATAAGAAATGGGAAAACAAGACTAAGATCTTTCAACCGCAACAAGCGGTCTTCGTCAGAGTCAAAAACCCAACTGAGTGCTTGTTACGGTTGAAAGATCTTAGTCTTGTTTTCCCATTTCTTATTGTGGTTTGATCTATATATATATATATATATATATATATATATATATATGCTTTCAGTTCCATCAATTGGACTATTTGAATTTTCGTAGAAGTCTTTTGTTCTCTTTTGTGCTCTTACTTATTAAATTTACAAAAGAAGGTAAAATCTTGAAAGTCAGTTTTTTGCGTTATGAAATATATAAATTGTTTTCATTTCATCGAAATTGGACGCAAATAAATTTTCTTGAACGTCTTTTGCCCCTTTCTTTGACCTGATCAAGTTATTGATCTCTGAGAAATTGCTAAAAATAAAATCTAACCGTCTTCCTTTTAAAGATAATATTAATTATTAAATTTACTGAAATAATAGTAATTTATAAATATCTTTTCTTAATTACATATAATAATAACCAGGTAAAGGAAGAATTTTTAATTATAAATCTAATTAAAATGAGTGCACCCTTCTACACTTTGTTCATATTTACCTTTTCTGAACGTTAGGCTACGACCTTTAAAATTAAATTTAGCTAGGTCTTTTATTTGCCTTCTACAATTACTTGTGATATTTAAACATTTGATTTGATAAATAACTATTTTTCTAGTGATTATTTCATTGGCAAAGAGTAAAAATGGTATAATTTTAAAATGTATCCAATTTTTTTGTTTACCTAAATTGACAATAAATCACAACCGAAATATAGTTTTATTTCAAATTACGATAGATATTTGCATTTATGGAGACGAAAGGAATCCTTTCTTAAAATGAGTTATTAGTGAACTAGATATAGAAATTTCACAAAAGTACAACTAGGAACAATAGATCATGGTATGGACGGTAAGTTTGTGCTTACTCTGGAATATTCACTTAATTCATTATGCAATCTGTTATAGTGTGGTATTTACTCATGTTAGGAAAAGGATTAAGTCCCCCCACAAAAAAAACTATGTTCTATAAACTAAACAACGCGTTTCAAACACTTAATGTTCTACTTCAGGTCCTTGCTTGGTCTCACCTCTCGAACAACCACCCCAGCAGAGCAGATGTTACCTGAAGAAGAATATTAACTGTTCGAAACGCGTTGTTTAGTTTCTAGTAATAAACTTTTTTGTGTGGAGACTAATATTCGCTTACTTGAAATTGCTCAAAAAAAATTAAAAACTTAATGAAGGTACTGTAGAAATTAGTATGTACCCACATATTTATGGGTTTTGTAAAGATTATTACCCAGAATGTATATTATTACCCAGAATGACAAAGTCGGACCAATTATAGCACTTTTACCATCACGGAATTTGTAGTTCTTTGTTAGCTTCAGTCAATTGACATTATTAAACAAACAAGTTATTCATGAACTTTCATTCCAATTAAAGTAATCTATTAATAAATATATAAGCTTGTAAAAATTATTCAAACTGAAATTAACAATTGTAGAATTGAAGGAAAATTACTTTTTTTTTTATCAAAATATGATGTTTATTTTAATTTTTAATTGAAAATAAAATCCGTTGAATGGGATAGTATTAAATTATAATCCGTTTCAGGAGAAACTCAGACAAATTCTTTTTGTTTGAAAAAAATCACCTTATGAACTTGTTGATTATAATTATTATATATTGATAAAAGTATCGACCGTGGAATAGAAACAAAACTAAAGTTTATCAGGACTCGGTCAGTTCTTCAGGTTCAAATTAAACTCTCATTGCCAACGTTTCGGTTTTTATTTAAAACCTTTTTCATAGGCAGAAGTATAAATTTATTGTACTTTACAAAGAAGTATAATTTATACTTCTGCCTATGAAAAAGGTTTTAAATAAAAACCGAAACGTTGACAATGAGAGTTTAATTTGAACCTGAAGAACTGACCGAGTCCCAATAAACTTTAGATTTTGTTTATAATTATTGTATATAGAAATAATTAAAAAAAAATTTAGGCGTACAAAAGTTCATTAATGTTGTTAAATTTTAATTAGGAAAATAATTTTACTGAATGAATGAAAGGATTACTGAAAAATGAAGTAGATTATTGTGTCAATAATGACGGGTTCAATTTCAAAGTTTGTAATTTAAATGAAGAGATATTTGGAGTCGTTGGCCTACTTTGTAAATATGAATAGCGAGTCCTAGTCAATTGAGCGATTATGTTCCCTTTCTGATTAAAGGTATTCGGTTATTGTGTTCATTTAATTCATCTCTCTAGGATATTTCGTATTCTGACCTGTTTTTTTCTTTAATCCATCACTTTGACATCCATTTCATTTGCATTCCATTTTCTGAATTAATCCCAAACAATTTACTTTTAACAATTTATTTTAAGTGGTTTTGTACAACCTAACTTATAAGTCTGAAGTCTGATATCATTTATATTTATAAAGCCGAGTCACTCTACTTCAACGAATGGCTGACATCAATTTATGTGCTTCTTAACACAGCACGGCTTTAATAATACTAATGAAAATATTTGGGGGGGGGGGGGGGGGAAGGAGGTGAAATTCACATAGTAGCTAAACCAGACTACCAACTAAAACACCCCCTTTTCTTCTAGGAGAGTAGCGTAGAACCGTTTTCCACATTCCCTCAGACTAGGCTATTCATTTCCTTACGTAAGACAGCCTTGCTTTAGAATTTATTATTCTAACTCTTCTAAGTGTCCCTTTTTGGTTGTGAGAATATTTATTTATTGTTTAACCGATCCCCTAGCGGGTGATAACGTCAGTCGTTTACCGCCTTTTTGTTTGATTCTACAGATTCTACTTTGGGAGTCCTAAATTTTACCTAACTCAAGTGTATTTTAGTGATTTTTAGGTACGATTTAGACTTGAATGAAGCTTAAAGATCCTTCCGGACGGACGTACTCAGATTTATTCACCTGCGCTGAATAATTGAGCCAGGTGGGGATCGAACACCGGACTAACAGCCCACGAGGCGAGTACGTTAACCACTGAGCTAACCTGGCCCTATTGTGAGGATATGCTAATGATAATAATAATAATAATAATTTTTTTTTTTTTGGGTAATGGAGATGAAATCATTTACGACATAATCAGGGCTCCAAGGTTTAGAGGACCAGTTAACAACTAGCCTGAACCTGGTTCCACTACTTAGGCTTGGTCGTCTTACCTAGTGATGATACTAATACTTATTATATATTTAATTTTCCAATTCTTTTTCTTGGGTAGGAGTCAAATCGTTTTATCTCTACATAGTTGCTAGGCTCCCAGATAATCCGATCGATTTTTTCAATGATCGTTTTCTGGGGTGAATATGCCTATTCTTTGTATCAAGTCTCTCCTCTGGCTGTTCCATTTGGGACAAGAAAAGAATGTGTGTTCCACATCATCTACGCTGGAAATACAGCACTCGGATGTTTGGTGCTTCCCTATCTTGCATAGGTAGGCGCGGAAGTAACCATGTCCACTCAGAAATTGTGTGAGGTAATATCACCACCTCTCCATGACCTCTCTCAATCCATGATCGGACATCTCTAATTAGTTTGAAGGTCCAGCGCCCTCTAGTGTCATGCTCCCACGCCTCTTGCCATCTGTCGAAGGTACGTCTCCTCTCTTCTAAGCGAGAATTTTCTCTACCAATTTCTTCCTTTCTTCAGTAAATGGCCTCCCTTTCTCTCGCCAGTAGGTCGACTGGAATGATGCCAGCTATCACCAGCACTGCTGAATTAATAATAATAATAATAATAATAATAATAATATAATGACATGCCATTATCATACATTACCATAACCTGTCATTCCTGACTTATAATGAAGATCAACCTATACATCTCCTCTCAATGTGTTAGTCACTATAATTTGTAGCAATTGTACATGTTGCCATATTGTTCTAAAAAGAGGTTTAGTCAAGATTCTAAAATTATGAAACTATTTATTCTTAAAGATATTTGATTTTAAAGGCAACATGCTAGTGGTATTCTAACAAACACTACACGTTTATAGATGTTTTATGATATTTATTCCTAGTTAAACATTTACTGACTAGTCGGCATCAACCTTAGCTGAAAGAATAGCTTATTTTTATTTCACGCTAAATTACGACGATTAATATAAAAATATTAAACTGTTTCGTGAGTTTATCTTATTAAGATTAACAAAATTTAATAAAAATATTTCATATTATGAAATTTGATATTTCCTATTTTTTTTATTTTCATAGTTGTAATTTCATAATTCTCTGGTCTATTTCTTGAAGTATTGACAGTGCATTAATATATCATTGCGGTTTCTTAATTTTGGTTAAACCTTCATCAAGGGATTAAGAAACAAAAGACCCACAAACACAAGCAATCAGAAGTCTATTTGGATGCTACTGAAATTTCTCATATTCACAAGAAAAAATGTGGTTAATAACCAAAAGAATGTGACAATATATTTATTTTGGAGGATATATTGTAATATATATTATATAAAAAACTATTTTATAATCATATATCTATACTATAAAATTGAGTTTTCGATAAATTATGAGTTCAAAATTGTAGTAAAATAACAATAATTAAGTATCACTTATAAATTTGTCTTCGCGGTTCTTCCTAAAAAATTATATATATTTAAAGGGAAAACAAAAATTTCCCAATATTTTTTTCATTTTTGAACTGTAAAATATAAAGGAAAGAGAACTCTATAAATACTGAATAATTTATATTATTTTATTTTTGAACTTGAATGACTTCAGTGTGTAGAGGAATCTTATTTTTCTAGAAAACTGCACCTCTGTGATCTGTTCGAGTCCTTGTTTATAAATATAAAGGTTGGCTATTTCTTTGTATATTTCCAATCTGTTAGCCAAATTTAACGAGAGCTTTTATGTTTAAATAATGTCGTCGACACAGTAGTCTTCTAAAAAAAAGGAAGCCATTCATGACTCACAGTGACTGTTTAGAAACAGTAAAAACAGAGTTTTATCATTAAAAATCGTGAATGAAGTATTAGTACATTATCAGTGATATATTAGTACCGTATACTTGTAATGTAGTCTCCTTGAATTAGTAATAGCACATAGTCTTTTAAATATTATTTCTGGAGTAAATCAGGTAATATAGCTCCTATAATTTTTTTTTAAAAAAAATCAGGTCAGAGGGTTACGTAACAGAGGGTTACTCTTAAGGGTTACTCGTAAGGATTACTCGTAAGGATTACGAGTGCAACATTTTCATAGGCTAAAGACAATAGCAGTCTATCTATTGTGATATATTTTGGATCTTTGGAAAGAGATTTACGTTTTGGTCTCAAACTCTATTGTTAATTAACATTCATTGTTATCATTAAAGAATAATGATAATAAAACTTATTTTATTTTCTTTTTAATATTAACCTTTAGACGAATTTTTTTAATCATGTTTCATTCTTTAATTTTTATTTTCAATTTCCCTTTCCATAAACATTTTTTTCTGTTTTGTTTTTCTCTTTTTTATGTAGCGAGTTTCTGATTATATTAAATCTACTTATATATATAAAACTATAGACACAAAACAAAGATACAAACACACTTACAGTCTCTAATTTTCGGTTGAACCGTCATCAGGAGAGTTGAGATAGGGACACCAAGCGCACTTGAGAAGCCACGGTTAGAGACCGAAGAACGGAGCATATGATAATATTGCTATAAACTCCCCCCTAGTAGGGGTACTACTTTGGAGGGAATATATATATATATATATATATATATATATAATAAATATATAACACTAAAAATCAGAAAAACGATCTACACTGGATATAATCAAGATTAAAGAAGAGTAACTCACAGAGTAATGGAACACAATCAAGAATTTAAAAATTCGGAAAATCCGTCTTCAGGAGAAAAGAGAGAGGGATATCAAGCACGCCGGAGTTGCAACGACAGACTGCCACGCGAGCTCAGTCTAGAAGTAATGAATTATTTTTGAGTTAGCAAGTGTGTTTCTTTATTCTATGTGTTGCTCTTCTTCGATTTTAAACTTGTATATATACTCGCACTGACCATTAGAGATGAGATTTGTAATTTATCATATTCAACATCTTTATTTACTAATAGAATTGTATTTTTTTTTTTCAATTTTGAGTACATTCAGTAACATAATCTTTAAATGAAGGAAGAAAATATTTTAAGAAATGTCAGAAAGGGAAAAAAAGAACATAGTTTTATAAAAAGAGTTGCAAATAAATACAGTAAAAGCATTAAAAACAAATACTAACATGCTTTGAAAACGGTATCCAAATATATATGTATCTTGTATCTGAAATATCAAGTCAGAATATTTTATGCTTGTTTACAGTTGTTATAATAATTAGAACATGAGCTACTCATAAAAAAAATCGCAATTGGGAAAAGATCACATAAAAGTGAAAGTTAAAACAATTTGTTAACTTTTTTTATTAGAGTGTTTTAAAATAAAATTTCATTTTTACAAAAATACTGTCAACAAGTGAGAGATGGTAAATTTATTTCTATTTTTGTTTGAAAGCCTGTTTTTTTTATTTAGTTATGTGTTATTTTTATGTTTTATTATCATTCGGACTAATAATTTTGATAGACTTTGAATAGTTGAAATCATTCAAATGATTTGAAGCTATAAAACTATTCCTTTCGTAAATTGAATGAATATACTGCTGGGATAATAACAATAAGTATATTTAGGAGATATTACAATATATATCCTCTTTACGGTAAAAAAAAAAAAAGAATCTCAAAATGTAAAACAAAATAACAAAAAAGCAACTTTACTAGACCCTTGAGTAATGCACTAGCATTAGAGTATCCAGAATATAGGATTCCATGCTTACGCCTGTGGGAAAACAGCCTCATTTTGGATGGGTGGGCTTATCAAAAATTCAGTTGGCATGTATCCACTTGGGAATGGTTAATAGTTAATAACAATGTGTAATATAGAGATCTCTCGCTGTTTGCTCCTTCCCTTTAGTGGTTCAGAATTTTTTTGAAATTTCTGTTATCGTTTCAAAATGAACAAGTTGTTACTAATCCATGATTTAAATAATCCTTTATGTTTTTAAGATCAAAGTAAATTCTTTTTTCTTGGGTTTTTCGTTTTGAAGATAGTTGAAATAAGTAGTTACCTGTTTGAAATAATTGACCTTAATCTATTTTAAACCGTTGATCCTTTGTTAGTCCACTTTTTTCTTTTGTTAATGAAAAATATCTTTATTCTTATACCGAAAAACATAAATGAAATGAAATGCTTCTTTTTTTCAACCAACGTCGTCAGTCAGATTGCTAACTGCCAGTGATGGTGCTGATAGTTAAGCAATCTAACATCGAGCCAACCAATAGAGCTTAGCTCGTCCCTCCAGGGTATCGTTGTTGGGACTTCGACCTGAAGCCGAGCACACTTTGTGAAACGTCCTGCGGTCAGAGCTTTACAGAGGAGACGTGTAGGTGATCTAGAAATCCCCATGCCTATGTAAATGCCTCTGAAGATAGTCATATCTGGTTAGCATTCGAAACGTTACTGCCACAGGTTTCGGCAGGTCATGGGATATCCTACCGTGTTTAATAGTTAAAGCAAAGATATGCGATACATAAAGTGTAACTTTCAAACTGCAACTCACCTCCAAAAGCAATCCTTTAATCACTTATATGTTTCTTTTCGTGTTTTCGTGAATTACGAGTTTCAAAAAACTGTAAATATAAATTATTTTTTAATGCAAAATGATTTTCAACATATACAATACAATTTTTTATACACCAGTAGCGTTAAAAGCTGAAACGTCGTTTTATTTCTCTGATTTCGTAGTTTTAATTCCTAATAATTATTCCATGCATGAATCTGTATAAATTTTAAAAGTAAATGAACAATTGTCTTGTTGATGCAAACATGAACTCTACTATTGCTATATAAAAAAATCTGGAGTGGCCTACACTCTACTTTACTATAAGTAACTTAATGTCAAATTTCTTGAGTATATAAAACATAACGTCTCATTAAAGCATAACAAAAATATCTAAATGGGATATAATTATTAGCATTTCATTCGTGAGGTAGTACAGATAGTGATTGAAGGACATATCAATTTATAAGCTTATTTTTGTACATCACAAATAATTTCATTAGTATAACTACAGCAGTAATAACATTTTTGAAAAACCAAAGTGAACATTTCTTGAAACGAAATATTATCCTAGAAGTGAACATGGCTATTGTTCAAATAGTTGTAGATTTCTTACATCGTTTACTTGACATCCTTCTACATTGATTATTAAGGTAAAATTTTCAAATTTAAAACAGGAAAATACCCTTTTTTTCTCTGAAAAACATCTTAAACAGCGAAGAAAATGTTGTTTTAAGTTGATTTGTTAATTAAAGATGTAAGATAATTACAGTTATTAATCTCTAAATGAAAGATTTATATTTTGAATTATCTTTTACATTTTTGGTTTTTAACAGAATTATTATACTGGGAATTTTATGGCTTCTTAGTATTTAATAAGATCATTTTCCTTCCCCTTTGTCAAATAACATATATACAAATTTTTTTTTAATGAGTGTTATCATTTACCTGCACAATATTATTACTCTTACATCTCTTATAAGTCAATAATATATTTTCATTTTTCCATTAGAAACATCAATTTTATCTCAGTGGATTCGCTCAAAAAATTTCTAAGTCAATGTAAACAATGTAAAAAAATACAAAAAATTCGACAAGTATAGCAGGTGATCTCTTAGTCTAGGATAAACAAAGAGTTTTTATATCGTTATTGCTCTTTCCCGTAATTGAAACTTCATGAATTTTTTTTTATAAATTGCTAATTTTTTGTTCCATTTTTGGTCAAATTTTCATTATTTTTTAACGAGCCGTTTAGCGTCAAAAAAACATTTTCTGAAAACACAAATCGTACTGTAACGCCCCTTTAGCGAATGTAATTTTAGAAAAAAATATCTCAACACATTTTCTATATAATGTTCTACTTATAGGCATAGTTTCATTCTTGTCCGTCAAACAGTATGGCTTGTATCGCTCTCACAAGTTTTGAGATTGAATTATAAGTCAAAATTTTTACATTTTATTGAAAAAAAAATATTTCCTGTTGTTTTAATATTCTGAATATATTTTTCGTTTGTTGCATTTGAAACCTCAAGGATAATGTCAAAATTTCAAAACTCTAGGGTTATCAGTTTAGGAGAAATAAATGTTTTAAAAAAAACGGTTTTTGGCAAAAAAGTGACTTTCCCATCATGCATAATTCTTCCCAAACAATAGGGATCTTCGACTTTATGAGGCCCATTTTTGTGTAAAATATCAACTTGATCCATCAAAGATTCTGGACCGTGGCGTGGTAACAAGCAATGCTAACACACGCACCCACCCACCCACGCACCCACCCACCCACCCACCCACCCACCCACCCACCACACACAACACGACATCATCGTAAAAACGTCATAAAACGACTTCTGGTACCTCAAAACATGTAATTCCGACAAAATCTCGAGATCGAATTTTTTCACGATCACTATACTTTACTTATAGTAAAGTAATATCAATTATCAATAATTCAGTTGGCATGTATCTACTTGGGAATGGTTTATAGTTAATAACAAAGTGTGATTTAAAGATCGGGTGCAGAGATTGGGTAAATATCATTTACCCAAATAATTACAACAGGGCTTGACATTAATAAAGATAACAATGTAATGTTATTACTTGTGCAATCTGTCATAGTATGGTATTTACTCAATTAGGGGATTTCAAGAATTACGTCTTCACAAAAATAAACTTTAATATGAAACTAGCAACGCGTTTCGAACACTTAGGGTCTTCTTCAAGTTAACATCTGCACTGAAACAAGTAAAAGTTTGAAACGCGTTGTTGGTTCCTTTCTTTGTGTGGAGATGTAATTCTTGAAATTCCCCAGTACAATGTAAAATGAGTCGTAATAGTACCTACACATTTATTAAATACCCTCTTTTTTAGAAATATATTCAAAAACTAAATCACGCTTATGTATCCTGAAATAATATATTCACTCTAGATTCATTCTTTTATATATAAATCATATTATATAAAAAGATTTCACGTAAGCACATGAAATAACAATCAATGATCAAACCACAATATGAAATGGGAAAACAAGACTAAGATCTTTCAACCGTAACAAGCGGTCTTCGTCAGAGTCAAAAACTCAACTGACTCTATTGGGTTTTTCACTCTGACAAAGACCGATTGTTTCGGTTGAGGGATCTTAGTCTTGTTTTCCCATTTCATATTGTGGTTAAATCATATTATGTAGGCTATTTTTGTTTAGTTAATCATTTCATGAGTTTATGTTTTAGTGTTAAAACTTTAAAAAACTTAAGTAAGTTTCGAATACGAATAGGACAGACAATTTAGAAAATAATGAAATATTTTTCTAATTAAACATTGCAGGCAACAAAATAAATTATAAATATCTTTTTTAAGTTTCATTTAAGCAAACACTGATTTTTTTTACTTCAAATAATTATTAGTGCTTTGGCACTACAAAGATAAATCAATAACAAGGAGTGAACCATCGTCTTTGTTACTGATAAAGATTGAACTTTCAACTTAAACAACATATGGACCTTAGAAATGCAGTTTATAGATCAACATTATATAGTTAATAGTCAAAATGTAAAACAAATCTGCGATTGTAAACGAAGATTCATACGTTCTGGAGAAAGGCATGTGCTAGCGTAATAAATAGACACCACGGAAACAGTATTGCATTATCACTGTTATCATTATTATGTGACAAAATTAGTATCACAAGTCATTGAATATTTTTTAGAATCCAATATTATCTCATTTTTAAATCATCTACTATTTATCGCAATGCACTTAATATAATCTCTTAATTTAAGAATTACGAGAAATGTTCTCATCAGTAGTTCAGCTTTTTATTAATCTTGATACAGAATTTCAATAATGTTTGTCTTTGGATAAATTATTTTATAAGGCAAAGTAATAAAAAGTGTTTTTATTTTCGAAAAGTACATATAACGCCATTCTGTTTTATTAGGTTTTAGAAATTAAATTAGTGAAATGGAATCCGTTATTGTCCACACACACTTTTGAAGGTGTTTACGAAAGTTGTATATAGATGAATGGAAAATTCTTTATTAAGGTATTGCTCCCAATGTACGTATTTTTGGGGTAGCCGTAAGGGGACACTAAGTCCACCGAGCTTTTACCCCTAGAGTACAGTGTGTCTTACAATCGAATAACTTAATCTTAAGTCTGATGCTTACAAGGTTCCTCTAAATATTGAAGCATAGTTCACTCAGATATTATTGTTAGGACAGTTATAATATTTTTTTTTCTGAGTAAGGAGGTGAAATGTATACAGAGTGACCCAAAAAAAACGGGCCTCAACTCTAATTAGGCCCCATTTCTTAGTGTTTTGTCTGAATGAAATGAAACTTTGGTCATAACTAGTTTATTATGTTCAAAACATCACATCAAAGCACTAGGGTTTTTGGCCTTTTTTTCTCCGTTCTACAGCATGTGTTCTAGATGGCCTCCATTTAGCTCCGTGCATTTCTTGAGGCGCAGCACGAAGTTGTCCATGACGTTCTTACAGACTGAATTGGTAATGGCTCTTATCTCCTCTCTGATAGCTTTCTCGAGTTCTGTGATGGTTCTTAGTTTCCTTGCGTAGACTCTGTTCTTAATATAGCCCCCCAAAAAAATCTGGGGAGCTTAGGTCCGGGCTATGAGGTGCCCACTCAAAATCAGTCTTGAGACTGATCACTCGGCCTCCGAAGTTCTCTTTCAGCCAATCTCGGGACAGGTTTGAAGTGTGAGAACTTGCTCATGAGCGACGGGTAGAGGGTCTGGAGCTCACTCTTGAAGTGAATAAATAAAGGAGATATCACATAAAGTGTACACGGGGCCCGTTTTTTTTTTGGGTCACCCTGTATCTGGCTCCCAGTTAAGCCAGAATACCAACTAAAATACCCTCTTTTCTTCTAAGACACTAACCTGAAATCGAATAATAATAGTAATACTAATAGTTACCTAAAACTCGACAGGCCATTTCATGTGGAATGGCGACTATTTCTTGTCGAATTGCATCTTTAGGTTGTTCAATAGATTGAAGGTGATTATTTTCTACTTTTAACTTCACATATCTCCAAAGAAAAAAAATCACACGAATTTAAATCAGGTGAACGGGTGGGCCAACTGATGTCAGCACGCAATGAAATCAAATGAATATCTCCCTTGAAATTATCATCGCTCGTACAGAAGCGTGGGCTGTTACACAATTCTTTCACCACATTTTATAGCATCTGAGAATATCGATCACAGTTCAAAGCCACTGTAACCTTGTTACAATGGCAATTATGCAATTGCAAATGACATTATAAAGAAACAAAACAAAATGGCATTATGTAAACAAAAATGCCATTATATGTACTTTTCTAAAAGAACAACAGTATTGTGTTTCTATACTTTATTATATATAAATATGTCATATCATTTTGCCTGACCTTGTGTAATATGCGAATATATTTTGAATTGGTTTATTTATGTGGCGCATATATCAACAGTATTATTAACAATGTAAGTATTAAACTGAAGCTCGGAGGGTGTGGGGGATTTGTATAGGTTTGAGGTTTTTGGTTTGAGAATTGCCCGAGGTGTTAATGAATCGTAATGAGGAAGGAGAGAGTTCTTTGAGCAGTAATTAAATTGAGAGAGATAAACACAATTGAAGAATAAGCATGAATTGGCGAATCTCTCGTAAAGACTTGGATAAGAGTTTCTTCACTGCATTACCAGATAATATTGGAAGCCAGAGAAGGAGGAATGGAGCAAGTTTAAATTAATTTCTAGACTTCTATTTTAATTAATTGCCAAAAGCTAAACTTGCCGATAGTAGTTTGCCGGAAGATCTTGGCATTTATGGAATCTAACCAGCTGTAGAATTTAACGTCATATATCCTAGCTTTAAACTTCATTGTTTTTAGCGTCCTTGCTATGAAAATATGTTTAGTCATTTTTGTCTATTTTGTTATAAATTCAGCTAATGATTAATTAGTAATGATTGTACTCTTTCAAACCCGTATGTTTCTAAAAAAGGTAAATATAAATTTATAACTGTTAGTTATAATAGTTGGGCAAAAATGAAAAATTAAAGCAGTGGATTAGAATATATGAAATAAATTAAACAAAAAAGAAAAATATTAAAAGTTAAAAAATATATCAGGTGGAATAGATAAAACTAAATAAGTAGAAACATGGAAATGAGTGGTTTATTGATTTTATCCAAATGGGAAGTGCAAATAGTATAATATCAACACTGCAACCAATACCTGTCAGCTAGGTCAAACACAATTACCAACCACATTCAAATAATGCAATATATATATAAATATACACTTTTTCGATGAAAATACGATTCGAAATGGACAAATACAGTTGAATGTACTTAAAAAAACAAAGAGAAATCAAAAGTATACAATTACAGTCTCTAATTTTTGGTTGAACCGTCTTCAGGAGTATTAAGAGAGGGAAACCAAGCGCACTGGTACAGAGATGGTTTGGAGACCAGTCTCCAAAGGGAAATCGAGATGGTCTCCAACCGTCTCTGGACCAGTCCGCTTGTATATATGTAAATTATCAGAGAAACTGTGAAAACAATAACAGAGATCACTTCTATATTTGACATACATCATGAACAAGAGAAAATAAGTTAAGCTCAGATAGCCAACACAGACCCATATATAATATATAATAATACATTATTATAATATTATAATAATATATAATATTTATATATTATTTTATATAAATGTATGCTATATTTTCTTATCTCTACTGCATATATCCTACACTATTTTACTTAATCGAGGTTTGGTTCAGCGTTAACACTTCTCAGTAAAACACCTTTTTTATATTTCCTTAAGATGTTATAAATTAAACGAAAATTTGGCTTAAAGGTCTTTTATTGACAGATGTTTGACGCTGGACCAAAAAGAGTGTAAAAATAGATGCAAATACACACAAAAACACACACACACACACACACACCACACACACACACACACACACACACATATATATATATATATATATATATATATTGGTGTATACTGGCAGTAAGTCTTCTTTTAAACAAGTGTTGTTAAAAAGCACAGCGGCTTCAGCATTAATAATCTTTTTAGAAAGATGTTCTATTTGCCTTATTATTTTCTTGTTACTTCACTGGTAGCTCAAAAATTAATCTACCTAATTCCATAACAAGAATAGGAAAACAATCTTGAAGAAAACTAATGAAACAAACTATATTTGATACTACACAAACACAAACTGGGTTAAAAAACTAAAGGGAAACAAGCTTTCGGCCACATTGGCCATCATCAGCTAAACAGTAAACAATAAAACGAAACAATTAAAACATAAACCAAAAATTAACAACAAACTAAATTAGCGCAGTTCAAATAGTGGCAGCGTTTAACTGTCAAAGCAGCGCTACATGCGCGCACCCACGCGTTAGACAGTTGAATCACCCCAGCACTTCTCGCCTTCGACAGGTCACAACATGGGAGAGTTCCGAACAAATTTTATTTTAGGTTCGAAGGTCCTAGAACTCTAGGAACTATATTATATATACTTTTTCAATGAAAAAGTCTTCTCTCCTGAAGACGGTTCAACCAAAAATTAGAGACTGTAAGTGTGTGCTTTTAATTTGTCTATGTTTTTTTATGTACATTGAACTGTATATATATATATTTATATATGTATTATATTTTGAATGAATAGAAAATGAACCCGTACGACGGCTTGATACCAACTATGCATTACTGCGTTTTTAAGGTTTTGGCTAGTATACTTGTCAATGATTTTTGATTTTGGAATCCACTCGGCTCACACTCAGGATGTGTTTCTAGAGCCAAAATATCAATGGTATGTTATGGACAAAGGTCGAAATGGTGATGGTAAATCCAAAATAAAGTTACAGCTGAATTAGTTAAGTACAAGGAACTTTGAATTATGCTAAGTTACTTACATGGTAAGTAACATGATAACTTATGCTAATTTACATGGTATCAAGAAGTAACCAGGGACTACGAATATATCAAATGGATTGGTAATGTATTTGTGAGTGGCATTTAGTCATAGCTGGTCCAAGTAACAGGGTACTAAAAGATGACTAAGAGCTCCTACGGAACTATAATCGCAGACTGTCCTTAACCAGCCGTCACTTTGTGAAACAGGGGGACTACTAAGAAATAGTAAATACGTACATTTGTAGTAAGAAAAGTTTCCCTGCAACAATAAATGTTCATAGGCATTAAGTTGTATCAATGATACGTGTTATATGGGGAATATTTGCACATTATTTCAATATTCTACTGAAGGATTATAATTTCTTTTATTTTTACATGGGAAAAATATTTGCAAATATTAACCATGCAAAAGGAATTTTTAAAATAAATAATACATTTCCAGTTTGTATGATCTTATTAAATATGCAGGAAATGAATACAGTTACCCAACTTGGTCCCCTGAGAAATATGAATTTATGTTTAATTAAGGGTCAAGCCAGCAGACATCGCCATGAATATGCATGTGCGAGTGGACTTTATTAAAATGTGTCGATACGGAGACATGCCTGCCCCTCCACCGCACTCTTATTTTCTCATAATAACATTATATACATATATATATATATATATTATATATATATATATGATCAAACCACAAATGAAATGGGAAAACAAGACTAAGATCTTTCAACAGTAACAAGTAGACTTCGTCAAAACCCAACTGGGTTTTTGACTCTGACGATGACTACTTGTTTCAAAGATTTGAATGACCTAAAATTAAAGAAAAGGTTTCGAAGTTTAAGTAAAGGGAAATCAGACATAAAGTTTTTAAAAATATATACATATGTATATAAATGAAGTTACTAAACAGTCCAAACCGGACATATAAATAAATGAAAAAGACAAACACATAACAGAAATGAGAAAACTTACTGGATCAATATTTCGAACCATAGTTCGTTATCAGGAAGAGAGTAAGTAGAAGAGTGAAGAAGAGATACGTGCGTTCAAGAGTGTCGGTGGAAAGCAACTCTTGTTTCATTTATTTGTTGTCTCTTTTATATATATATATATAAAACCAATTAAAAAGAAGGTACAACACAGATAGACAAAGAAATAACGCACTTCTATATTTCGACCATCGTCGTAATCAGGAAGTGAAGATTCCTGCAGGAAGGCAGAGAGGTGACTCTTGACTCTCTCTCTCTCATCATACTATCATCTACGTTTATATATATATATATATCATATATATATATAGTCATATTATTCAACAGATTACAATAATTAAATCTGTACCGTTTGGTTTTATTAGAACTTTCAGTGCATGCTTCTCATTCGAAACTTATCGCAACGAGAGTTTAATTTTTTATCCTGGAAAATTTGACCGAACTCCGATTAGAAGTTAACACACCGTATATATGAATTATATTATATATATATATATATTAAATATAATATATATATTATAATCAAGAAAACGATCCAAAAAGGACAAGAAACGTTTCAGAGTAAACTATAGGCAGACAGTAAATAGAAAAAAACACTTACCATCTCAATTTTTTTGTTTAATCGTCATCAGGAGAGAAGAGATAGGGACACTATGCGCACTTGCGAAGCGATGGTTAGATTTCTTTGTTTACAAAGCTTCATATTTATATCATTTAAATAATCATAAATATATAAATAATCAAAGTATCATTCATTCACAAATTGTAATAATTAAATGAAAACTATAGGTAATTATTGAATCCCGGAGATGATCTAGCACCAAGTAGGTATTTCTCCTCTGAAGTTCCTAAGATAACTGTCTTGGTTTGTATATTAAAGTAGGAGTTGTTTTGCCGGTTTTGAGTGTTGTCCATCTTCAAGTTGATACAAAGTTTATAAAAATATTTCACATAAACACGTGAAATAACAATCAATGATCAAACGACAATATGAAATGGGAAAACAAGACTAAGATCTTTCAACCGTAACAAGCTGTCTTCCTTTAGAGTCAAAAACCCAACCGCAATATGAAATGGGAAAACAAGACTAAGATCTTTCAACCGTAACAAGTGGTCTTTGTCTTCGTCAGTTGGGTTTTTAACTCTGACGAAGACCGTTTGTTACGTTTGAAAAATCTTAGTCTGGTTTTCCTATTTCATATTGCGGCTTGATCATTGAAAGTTTATAAATAGTTAGAATAAAGAATAAGCGTGTACTGTTTTTTTTTACTCTATAGAAAATATAAGCGAATGTAAAACAAGCTATATTTTAAAAAAAAGATATGGTATTAAAAATTCTTTAAAATATTTAAATAAATCGAATTGAATCCACTCTTGATTGACTGTACGAGTTAAAAATTACAATTGATTCACTGTCTGGGAGAAGGCAATCAATTTCCATATTCCCTGTCAAAAGAGTCTCTAAAACATTTTTTTACCAGTTACCTTTGTATTGTGTTTGCGAGCAGGTGTTAAGGTGACTTTGTTGAGATTTATTTTCTAAAAGAAACAAAACGTAATATTATAAAGGCAACAGTAAGTTTAAGTTATATTGAAGTTATGTTCTTATTTTATTTTATTTATTAAACTACGAGCATTTCAATTATATATTTTGCAATTATTTTTTCCTTCTCTTGCCTTTACAAGCACTTTTTTTTGCATTGTTATTGCAAACAAACTGCACCGGATATTCTGTGAAACTCTTCAGTTAACTGACATCTTATACTAGTACTTCTCCTGATGATGGCCATTAGAAAGGTCGAAATATTGAAAGTGTGTCTTAGCGTTTAGTTATCATTACACCGGTCATTCTGTGAAACTCTTCAGTTAACTGTCATCTTATACTAGTACTTCTCCTGATGATGACCATTAGAAAGGTCAAAATATTGAAAGTGTGTCTTAGCGTTTAGTTATCATTACACCGGTCATTCTGTGAAACTCTTCAGTTGACTGTCATCTTCTTATACTAGTACTTCTCCTGATGATGACCATTAGAAAGGTCAAAATATTGATAGTGTGTCTTAGCGTTTAATCCTAACGTAGTGCAATCAGTTATTAGTTGGACTATTGTAATAATGTTTGTCATTTCTTCATTGTTTAGTTCATTCTTCTCTTATTAACCACCTCTAACCACCTCTAACCTGTTTTGATTCACCGGCGTTCCCAAGCCTTCCGGCTACCACACCGTAACGTCAACTCTTTATGGTTTTATTGTTTGATCGGTGATTCTACATTGGGAATCCTAAATTTTGCCTAACTCAGGTGTATTTAGAGTACGGATCTTTAACGAGTACATGACATCGTACAGGCTCGGGAACGACAGCTTAACGTCCTCTCCAAGGAACGACGTGAATAAATCGAGGTCCAGGTGGGTATCGAACCCCAGACATACCAGTTCAGAGGCGAGTACATTAACCATTGAGCTAACCACCTCTAACCACCATTTTCTATCATAGATCCAATGGAGTGGTTCATCACTAGCACCCTCCTCTGCATTATTGCAAGTCACCGCGCTCTTCCTTCACAGCGATCGGTAATCCGAACAATTTTTACATGTGGAGACCATTTCATTAGCTTTTTACCCTACAATGAATCACATCGTTTAGTTATCATTTGAGTTTCTTTCTCTTTTATAATAATTATATATATATTCTATATAAATAAATTATGTATATAAATTAATAACCAATTTTACTTCATAAATACTAAATAAAATAAATTAGCCAAGCTTTTTTTTTTTTTTTTTTTTAATAATGTGACCTTATCAAAAGTACTTGACATTTTAAGACCGTTAGGAAAATGTCAGAAGAAGCAGGGTGAGAGATATTAAGGAGTGTTTAGATTATATTTATTAGAGGTAATAATCCTTTCTCAAGTAAGAAAGCCGCATTTTTAACCCACGTTTAATCACCTTGGTGAAGCTAGTAATTTATTTTTGATGAGAAATCCTCTGACTATATAATAAAAATCTTAAGCACAATATCATATTTTTTTGTTTACAAAAGAATTAATAAGTTTAAAATCTATGATGTTACTAATTTAATTTTGTCTTATTATATTATTCTTGTATCGAGATATTGATTTATTCAATATAACAGAATAAATGATTTTACAGGTAATTTGTTGTTCTTTATGTATTACACAATTTTTTACGACATTTTAGCATTCAAAACTTACCTTATCTCATTTTAATATCATTTTTTCATGATTGAAAGATTAGAAATTCCAACTTTATAATTAATTTATGAATGAATTTAGTTTTCCATAGTTTTTACAATACGTTACTTTATAATAAAAGTTAGTAAATAGATTAGTGTACTATGTATTTAGTAATGTATCTATCATCTGAATCATATCCAGATATTATGACTTATTAAATGTTTTTAAATATTCAATTTTCCAAAATATTTTTCGATGTTGCGTATACATAGAAATAAATGAATGAATTGAATGTTTTAAATAATCTAAATGCAGTTCAGAGTAATTCTTATAAAACTTGAACAGTTTTCTATTTTATCAACCAAACTTTTTGTCAGGAATGGGCAAGCTTTTCTTGGAATAACGGCATGTTAGCACCGTCAACTTCCCAAAAAAACAACAGCCAATGGATACGCAAATTCTTATATAATAGTTATATTGCAGCCGTTATGTTGCAAAATCCTTGAATCTGTCTCTATATTCCTCGACCAGTTAATCTACAATTGTTTTGCATCTTTCATTAGATTTACAAGTGTTCCTGTTTCCTTCGTTTATTACCTTTTGTCAATTCAGGAAAAAGATGTTCTTAAAACCATCGAATTTCCAAGTAATGATTAAAAAAAAACGCAATTTTTAAGTGCAAGCATAGTCTGATGAGCAAGAAGTGCATTAAGTGCAAGAACTTCATTAATTGCAACAAGTCTATAAAGTGCAACAAGTATAATGAAATAAGTACAAGAAGTGCATTAAGTGCAAGAACTGTATTAATTGCAACAAGTCTATAAAGTGCAACGAGTATAATGAAATAAGTACAAGAAGTGCATTAAGTGCAAGAACTGTATTAATTGCAACAAGTCTATAAAGTGCAACGAGTATAATGAAATAAGTACAAGAAGTGCATTAAGTGCAAGAACTGTATTAATTGCAACAAGTCTATAAAGTCCAAGGAGTATAATGAAATAAGT
This sequence comes from Hermatobates lingyangjiaoensis, assembly GCA_026182355.1. Taxonomy (NCBI): domain Eukaryota; kingdom Metazoa; phylum Arthropoda; class Insecta; order Hemiptera; family Hermatobatidae; genus Hermatobates; species Hermatobates lingyangjiaoensis. Next base: position 191,774 of record JAPFBL010000308.1, on the reverse strand, counting down.
ACAAGAAGTGCATTAAGTGCAAGAACTGTATTAATTGCAACAAGTCTATAAAGGGCACGAGTATAATGAAATAAGTACAAGAAGTGCATTAAGTGCAAGAACTGTATTAATTGCAACAAGTCTATAAAGGGCACGAGTATAATGAAATAAGTACAAGAAGTGCATTAAGTGCAAGAACTGCATTAATTTGTAAGAAATGCATTTAGTGAAAGAAGTACTAGAATTGCATTGAGTGCTATATTTGAATTGAGTGGTAAAAGTTTAAGTAATGCAAAAAGTCTACAAGTGCTTGATTGTTGCACTTTTTACAATTCTTTCTCTTCTAAAACTTCTTGCATTTTTTGTAGTTTTTTGAAATGTTTGCATTATCGATTTATTATCTTTTTGAATTTTTTTTTTTGCATTTTTGCATTTCTTTGCCTTTTTTTTCCTATTTAGCATTTTCATCATTCAAAACATTACTACTTTAAAAAAAAAATTCAAAATTTCTAGTAATTTAGATAACTCAATTCAATAGTCCATTTTAAATAATTACATTGAAACGGTAAATATAACAACTCAGTAGGTCTGTTGCTTTCAAAGATGGACAACGTCCGAAAGCACTCCAACGACTCTAAGATCATCTTACGAGGTATGACGGTTTCGTGGTATGACGGTTTCGAGGTATGACGGTTACAAGGTACCTATTCCTAGTATAAATCAGTAAATAAATATTGAATTTTATATTTACTATTGCTAAATAGGCAATGAAGTATATGTAAAATTTATATTCCTACGTTTCCTGTAAAATATGAGTTTCTACGTATATTTATTTTAAACTGTGTTTGGTTATTACTACCATTCATAATCTTCGTGCTTTTTATAAAATATTCACCATTAAGGTGTTTGCAAGTATCTTAAAATTGCCTTCCTCTTTCAGTGTTTTAGGTTACGATTCAACACTGCTACACGTCTTATAAAAAAATATCATACTGCAGAACTTTGAAATTTTGAAATATTACATAGAAGGAATTGAATACTTTTAAGGATTAGAATACTTTGTTCAGGTTAACAATTCCGTCGTAGTAGTTTACACTTTTTATTCTCAATTGTTTATTTTGACAATTCATCCAATAATTGAAGTAGATGTTTTGTTGCATCTCCGTTCTGTTTTTTTTTTTTTTTTTTTTTTGGTCATTTACATTTTAAAATACAATTTGAAAGGAAAGTTTTGAACTTTGAAATGAATTCAGAGATTTCTGTGTTATTAAAGTTAAAAGAAGAGTTGAGTGGGCAGTCGGTCTACTGCCAGCCAATGCGGAAAGGACGGCTGACTTTGGTAATTACTGTCAAGTTTTTCTTAAACTTTTTTGACAAAAGAAGCTCTTGAAATAAGAAAATGTTTCCACCAAGCCCACAAACATGCTGGTTTTTGTTTTTTTTTTATTTAAGAAAAAGAAGTTTAAAGAAAACATTAATTAAGTTTACTCTTTTCTTAATTTGTTTATCTATAGATTTTGAAAACATAATTACAAGCACAAATAATCCATTTTAGATAATTAATTTTAAGTTCGGTTGATTTGACTTTATTATAACTAAACGGATTACAAAACTCCTTGATAATTCATTTTTATATTTTACTGGCACTAATGTAACGCGCTTGTAATTTTTAGTTGCGTCATTCGGAAGGTTTTTTTTTTTAAACACTCATTAACTCTCTCTAAAGGAATGCAGTTTAATGTCAAAGGTCATAGTTTTACCATTTCATGAGTCATTGAACCAACTTCTTCCTCGACTTGCTCGAAATCTTGACTTTAATATAATGTTTGAAACGGTAATAACGTAGATAATTTGTTAAATAAAAAAAAATCTCTATAAATGTCGTAAAATCAAACATGATAATGATAAATCAAACAGGTAAATCATGAAGTTCATGATTATGATCAAACAGGTAAATCATTAAGAAGTGTTTTAAACAACTCCAATAATAACGCAATTACAGTGAACAAAGTAGGAAATTATTTTTGCGTATAAAACAATGAGAATTGTCATATAAATTGGTTAGATAGTAAAATAAACTTGTATAAAAGTTCGCTTTTGTTAAGAAATATCATCAAGTACTCTTTAATTAAATTTAACAGATCAATGGAAGATTTTAGTCAAATTTCTGAATTTAATTCTAACATAGTGCAATCACTTATTATGTGGTACTCATAATTACTCATAATAATGTGGTACTTATTATTATTTACTCATTGTAGGGTAAAAAGCTAATGAAATGGTCTTCACATATAAAAATTGAATCGTATAAACAACACGTTTCCAACAGGTAGTGTTCTTCCTCAGGCATTAACTAAAAAATACAATATCATCAGAGAGTTATCTATAGTACAAAGTAAATGTAGTACAAAGTAAAAATAATTCCCAGTAATTATAAAAAATAATAATAAAAATTCCCAGTGTCTGTGGTACAACTGACAGGGAATAGGAAGGACGTGGGTGAGGGTATGGAGTGTACATCTGTTTCATATTGAAGGCAGGTACATTTCTTTGTTATTTTTTTGCCTAAAAGATTAGCATGAGCCTTTACAAATGTTTTAAGACCAAGTGAAGGAAACAATATTGAAACTATAACACAGAGAAACTGTAAGCGAAATACAAACAACAAATATAGATTCTGAATTTGTTATCGTAAGTTGAAACATTCATGTGGTTTATTTTTGGGTTTACAGTGAAGTATTCTTATATATACATATATATATGTATATGTAACAAGATTTCACAATATCCCAGGTCACAATATGAGTTTCAAATTGAAGAAAAGAAACACACAGAGTAAAGAAACACACTTACAAGCTGAAATTTTCGGTTAATCCGTCTTCAGGAGAAATGAAAGTTCGTATCTAAGTACGTTGTAGGCCCAACTGATCCCTATTTCAGTTGGGTTTTTTACTCTGACGAAAACCGCTTGTTACCGTTGAAAGATCTTAGTCTTTTTTTCCCATTTTCTTATGATGACATAAATTGAAAAGCCTCTGAGCATTTTTTCTATTGTATTCTATTTTTCCTTGTGGTTTAATTTCTTTTATTGCAGTACGTGTTTGTTTATTGTAGTTTTTCTGCATATATATATATATATATATATATATATATATATAACAGTTCAAAATTGAAGATAGGTAGCGCACAAAGTAAAGAAACACACTTGCAAACTCAAATTTTTGGGTAATCTGCCTTCGGGAGAAAAGAGAAAGAAAGACCAAGCACGTTGTAGACGCAACGGCTAGTCAGTGTATACATATATATAAAGATTTCACATAAACACGTGAAACAACAATCAATGATCAAACCACAATAAGAAATGTGGAAAACAAGACTAAGATCTTTCAACTGTAACAAGCGGTCTTCGTCAGAGTCAAAAACCCAACCCAGTTAGGTTTTTGACTCTGACGAAGACCGCTTGTTACGGTTGAAAGATCTTAGTCTTGTTTTCCCATTTCTTATTGTGGTTTGATCATTGATATATATATATATATATGTAAAAGTTGGAAGCAGTCCTTCATTTAAACATATATTGTTAAATAACGCCCCATATTTGGCTTGTATCTGCTTCTTACACAATTTCTCCAGTTTCCGGAATTCCTTCCTCGTCTCTTCATTAAAACTATAAAGTCTATCACCAATATTACTAGTCGACATGTTTCGAATGTACCACATTCATCATCAGGACAATAATGAGAGTAATAGTAGGAAAGCTAGTTATATATATAGAGATGGATTATTAATGGAAAGTTTACAGGGCATCGCCCTGTATCACGGCGCATTATGGGGGATTAAGGTAGGGTGGTTGGGCTCACCTACTACCTGGCTAATCTGGGTGTTTCTGTTTGCAAATAGTTTTAAAATTCGACAAGAATTATTAACTTGGATATTTATGGCTGGTTGCTTTTCTTGAATAATTATTGCTTCTAATAGTTGTAATTTAAAATGATTTCTTTCTCGAGCGATAATTTTCGTGGAATTTACCATCATTTCTCTAGTGAGTTTTGTCTTATGGACTGCTGTTGTATGGCATTTTGGCGCGCCGGCAGAAAGGTGCATAGTAATTCTTCTAGATAATGAAGTCGAAGTCATTCCTCCAAGTTAATATTAAATAGAATTATCCAAGTTAATAATTCTTGTCGAATTTATATATACCAGAAAAAGAAAGGGGTTCTTTTACTGATTTTAACGATAACAGGGACTTTAAGTCACCTGAGTTTCTATAAGCAACCTTAAAGCCATATTTTTGCAATAATTGTAATACAAGTGTTTTGCAATAATAATTTTGCAAGAAACTCAGGTGACTTAAAGTCCCTGTTATCGTTAAAATCAGTACAAGAACCCCTTTCTTTTTCTGGTATATATAAATTGTCATGTGCTAATTGCCCTGCACGTTATATAGGGATGACAATAAGGTCATTCAACAAAAGAATAAAAGAACACATGCAAGAAGTAAAACAGAAAACCAAATCCCCCAACAATAAACAATTTATGTCCCATTTCGCCAAGCATTTAGTCACCACTAACCACCAATTTTTCCCAGACCAAAATATAGAAATACTACACAGAAACAATAAATTCCGGGAAATAACTATTTTAGAAGGCTATGAAATCAACAAACTAGTGCACGATAATTCTTCTACTTGCCTCAATGAGCAAATCCCCAAATGTACAACGTTTCTTAATTTATTTATATAAAAATAATAATAATATAAAAAAAAAAAAAAAAAAAAAGTTCTACTTCCTCCTTATACATATATTTGGTTTATATTTCGTTATAGCTCTGTGTGTTATTTTTTCAATATGTTTCCTACACTTAGTCTAAAAGAAAATGTAAAGGCTCAGCCTAACTTTAGAGAAAACTCTACCTGCTCTAATAAGAAACAGATGTACCCTATATACCCCCACCCATGTCCTTTCCATTTCCAGTCAGTCTTATTCAGAGGCCCTCACCATTAGGTTCGTACTTTCTGCCTTATTTTATTTTATATTAATTTTTGTACTTATTTACTTTGTACTATAGATAACTCTCTGGTGTCATTGTATTTTTTTTAGTTAATGCCTGAAGAAGAACACTACGTGTTCGAAACGCGTTGTTTATATCATTAAAAGTTTTATATGTGGAGACCATTTCATTAGATTTTTACCCTACAATGAGTAAATACCACATAATAACAGATTGCACTACATTAGAATTCCCAGTAATTAGAAAAAATAATAATAAAAATTCCCAGTGTCTGTAGTACAACTGACTGGGAATAGGATGGACGCGGGTGAGGGTATCGGGTGTACATCTGTTTCATATTGGAAGGGAGGTACATTTCTTTGTTATTTTTTTGCCTAAAGATTAGGCTGAGCCTTTACAAATGTTTAACACTAAGTGAAGGAAACATATTGAAACTATAACACAGAGAACTGTAACGAAATACAAACAACAAATATAATATTTCTGAATTTATTATCGTAGTTGAAACATTCATTTTTATTTCTTGGGTTTACAGTGAAATATTCTTATATATACATATATATATATATATATATATATATATATATATATATAAGTCCTGAATTCCTACTTGGTCAATAAGGAAAGAAATACCAATAATGACCCAGACGGAACGGTATACCAGCTGTACTACAGAAACCAGTTCACAAGGGAGTACAAAACAGAAGAAGCCGCACTTAAGAATATTATACGAAGAAACGTAAAATTCAAACAGCCCAACGACAGAATAAAATTACATATTTATTATAAGGCCCGGACCACAACAAATTTAGTCATAAAAAACAGCCCCATCACCGCAACCAGCAATCTGCAGAGAGTCAACGTCGTGTACGAATACAAATGTAAAAAAGGAGAGTGTGAGCTCCTGGCTAACGCCAAGTATATCGGCATGACGAAGACTACGCTTTCCAGACGCCTCACCATGCACCTTCAATCAGGAGCTATAAAGAACCATACCAGACAAGCACACAATTCCGACCTATCCCGCCAGGACCTTACAGAAAACACCACCATCATCAGGCAAACCAATGATTACAATAGACTCCCAATCTATGAAGCAATAGAAATATCCAAAATAGCCCTATAATCAATAGACAACAAACTGGGATGTCAAGAGTACTCAAGCTACTCGGAGAACAAGCTCCAGCAATAGGCCAAACCAATAACCAATGAGAAGGAAGAACCACAATAGCACAGCCAATCAGCGCTCACCCCCCTGACTCTCGGCTATATAAGGAGACCGGTAACCACCTGTTTTGTGTCTTGAAAATGACTGCAGTAGACAGTCGAAACGCGTCGACAAGAAGAATTCATTCCTTGAACCGTTGTTCTCACAACGAAAAATTAATTTTCCGCAAACTTGAAAAGTTGGAGAAGAAGATCATCGATCGACAATATTCAGTCGTGTATAACCAATCATGTATAAAGGAAGGACTGCTACCGAAGTACACTAATATATATATATGTATATGTAACAAGATTTCACAATATCCCAGGTCACAATATGAGTTTCAAATTGAAGAAAAGAAACACACAGAGTAAAGAAACACACTTACAAGCTGAAATTTTCGGTTAATCCGTCTTCAGGAGAAATGAGAGTTTGTGACTAAGTACGTTGTAGGCGCAACGTTGTAGGCCCAACTGATCCCTATTTCAGTTGGATTTTTGACTCTGACGAAAACCGCTTGTTACCGTTGAAAGATCTTAGTCTTTTTTTCCCATTTTCTTTTGATGACATAAATTGAAAAGTCTCAGAGCATTTTTTTATTGTATTCTTTTTTTTCTTTGTGGTTTAATTTCTTTTATTGCAGTACGTGTTTGTTTATTGTGGTTTTTCTGCATATATATATATATATATATATATATATAAATAAAACAGTTTAAAATTGAAGATAGGTAGCGCACAAAGTAAAGAAACACACTTGCAAACTCAAATTTTTGGGTAATCTGCCTTCGGGAGAAAAGAGAAAGGGAGACCAAGCACGTTGTAGACGCAACGGCTAGTCAGTATATATATATATATACGAGTTCAAAATCAAAGAAGACTAACACACAGAGAAAGGGAACACACTTAAAACTCAAATTTCGGTCAATCCGTCTTGAGAAGAAAAGATAGAGGGAGATCTCTCTACTTATAAGCTCTCTATTTACCGTTGCGCCTACAATATACTTTGTCTCCCTAAAGACGGATTAAACAAAAATTTGTGCTTGTGTGTTTCCTTACTCTGTGTGTTACTTTTCTTTGATTTTGAATTCGTATTGTGTCCAGTTTTGATTGCCTTTCCAAATTTATAGTGAATATATAGTATATAAATGTATTAATAATCATAAGAAAAACACGTGATGTAAATTGATGAAACATTGAGTCTAAATGAGAGAAAGAAAAGAGAGTGTAAGTGAGAGACAACGATTGAGTGAAAGAGGGAGAGGAAGTTGGTAGATGGTGGAGAAAGTGTGAAAGAGGGAAGGGAGAGAAAGAGAAAAGAAGGAGGAGTATAAGTGAGAAAGAACGAGTAATGGAATGGGTTAGAAGAGGTGACAATGAGGGTGAGTAAAGTGAGAGAGAAAGTGTGAAATGCTGAGGGGGGGTAGTGAGAAATAGGATATGTCGAGAAGAGGGGGAAAGGGAGAGACGAAAAAGGAATGCGGAAATAATGAGGAAACAATTATTGAGAGGGTATGGTGAGGGAGGGAGGGAGATAGGGAAGATTGTGTTTTATCATCAACAATATTAGCACCCTCAAGTCCTTATAATAAGTTGACACTAGTTTAGAACCATGGAATGATTATCAATAGACCTTCTTATTTGTTGTGATTGTAACCACTAAGGAGGTAAAAAAGTCTTGGTTCTAACAATATTATATCAAAGTTAACATTAACCAGATAGAGTGATGTTTTCATTTTAAATTACAGATTTTTTTGTCAGCAGATTTATAGATAAATATTTATAGAAATAATGTTTTGTTAAACAGGCCTCATCGAAAGACTGATTTGCCTGGGGCCCGAAGAAACTCCGGCAGGCAAGGATACGTGTGTGTGTGTGTGTGTGTCCGCAGAGCGACCTTTCTGCACTAGCTTTCGCAGCTTGTTTTCCTTTTTTAAAAAAAAACACCTTCAGAAAAAGGAACACTTATGTTTTTTCTCTTATTCTGTGTCATTCATCACGCTTTTTGTCTTTCTATGTTATTCTAAAAAGTTTTTCAATTTATTTTTGTTTATTTATCAGATAATTTGTTTCTTCAAGTGTTTTTAGCAAACAAGTCAAATATGAATACTGTTTTTTTTTCTTAATTAAATGTGTGTAGCAGTTTTATTTATGTTTAAAATTAGTGATATTTTACAATTTAGACACAAAATAGAATCAGACGATGATTTAGGTGGTGAAATTATGATTACCACCATAAGGTGATAATCACCACCTAATGGATGTTACCATCCTATTAGGTGGTAAAGATACTTGTATTATGGTGGTAATCACCACCTAATGGTATTTTACCATGGTATACTAAATGTTACTAAATGGTATGTTACCATACTATTAGATGGTAAAGATACTCGTATTATGGTGGTAATCACCACCTAATGGTATTACCATACTATTAGGTGGTAAAGATACTCGTATTATGGTGGTAATCACCACCTAATGGTATGTTACCATACTATTAGGTGGTAAAGATACTCGTATTATGGTGGTAATCACCATCTAATGGTATGTTACCATACTATTAGGTGGTGAAGTTAATCGTATTATGGTGGTAATCACCACCTAGTGATATCTTACCATACAATTAGGTGGTGAAGTTACTCGTATTATGGGTACCACCACAATGGTGGTGGTAACTCCATGCAAATTACTTGCGGGGAGTTCTCAGTTTCAACACGTTGAAACTGTTGACCCACTGTCTTTCTAATACTGTGTTGTAGAACACCAGTTTACTTCGACAGACAGTCAGGTTTACCTTCGAAAAGGCTCAAAAATATATAACTCTTTGTAAAAATATATGAAGGTTGTATTTCTATAAATGATAGCATACATTATCGTATATGTTGGCATGCAAGCCCTATTTCAAACCTCGTCACTCACTAGAGCAACTCTTTCAGAAGAGTTCTTGAAGTAATGAGCTTTGAAACAAGTTTGAACACAAAGTACGAAGTATAAGGGATTACAATCTATATAAATGGAATGAGTAAAGTTCGTGTGTCTGTGCGCTATATCTTATCTATTGGTAATTGATGGTTTTATAACTGATATTTCACTAAATGAGACAAGAACACACTCATAGTTGAGGTTGCATAATTAGTTTTAACATAGTATATGATTGTTTTCCTTCCAATATTAACACTTGTAGTTTTACGCCATATACCGTCTTTTTCCGAAAATAAGCCCTAGCGTGATTTTCGGGCTTTCTAAAATATAAGGTAGCAGTCTACATAGAGTGACGGTGCAGGGTCAACGTTTCTGTATTTCAGTCTTGTGAGTTTGATATGAGTCTAATGAGTCTTACTCATTATTTATTGTAATTGAAGCCTTAGCACGTATTTTGGACATAAAAAGAAAGCAAGACAGTGTCTTATTTTTGGAAAAAGACGATATGTATCAAAGGGGTAGGCTTGGTTCACTTTTGACACCCTTCACCGTGAGCGAGCCATCAGCACGTCGTTTCACCCAACCAACAATAGAAACTAACCAGTTTTTATACATATTCGTAGTCAATAATAAGTATAAGTTGGACCCAGTATATTTCATTTTGAAGTCAACATTGTTATCACCATTATTTAAATAAGATGACTGGTAATTTGCAGAAAACAAGAACAATCTGTATGTCTGTGCTGCTTCCAAGAAAGCAGAAAATACTGTGTAGAAGGAAGTTTATATAATAATATGTGTTTAATTTTAAGGATAACAATAAGAACAACAAAAGGAAATATACATACTGTAAATAAAAACCACCTCTTATTCATTTTTCAAAAATTCATTCTGCGTAATATATCTGCTCAGGTACCAAGGAATATAGTTGTATTCGGTTAGAGAAGAAAACATTACATATAACTGAATAACCGATTTGTCTTCTGTGAATATTGTTCTTTACGCACATTCCCGTGAAATGATCATTTTGTTGATTCAATACCGAGAATATTAGAATTTTCTGAAGAAATTAGTCGTGCTTCTTACCCGAAAATACTTTATTAATGTTAACGTTTATCTACATAGATCCTGGAACCACAGTTTCTACTATTGTATCTTAGTCAATGTGGACGAAGTCACGCTCTAGTGTTTTTATAATTCAATCCAAATAATAGTCACATTTGAGTCTTATTGATACCCAATAGGTTACACTAGTTCTGTACTATCTTTTTTTGGATGTAACTCTTTTTGGAGTCATTTCATTTGATTGACTATTAATAGCAAAGTAGTTAAATAATTCATATTGAATCTAAGATGGCATTCATAATTTACAAATTTTAGTAAATTTTTCATTATTGCATATTTCGAAGGAAGTGAATATACCTACGAAATATGAATATATCAAGAACGTACAGATTCTTTTACGAAAATATGGCGTAGGAGGGTGTATATATATATCACTTAATAAAACAAAACACGATCCAAACTGGACACAATACGAGTTTGAAATTTAAGAAGAGCAACACGCAGAGTAAGGAAACACACTTACAGACTCAAATTTTTGGGTAATCCGTCTTCAGGAGAAAAGAGAAAGGGAGACCAAGCAAGTAAGCAAGTTACTTGCCGTTGCGTCTACAACGTGCTTGGTCTCCCTTTCTTTTGTCTCCTGAAGATGGATTACCCGAAAATTTGAGTCTGTAAGTGTGTTTCCTTACTCTGTGTGTTACTCTTCTTGAATTTTGAACTAGTATATATATATATATATATATATATACTGACAAAAGTACCTACCGTGAAATAGAAACAAAATTAAAGTTTATCAGAACTCAGTCAGTTTCGTACTGACCTTCAAACAATAGTAAAGTGATTTTTTAAAAAAAAATGGTTTAAAAGAGTTAAAAAATATTATAGAAAAAAATGACTGGTGAATTGTTGACGTGGATATAACATATTCGAAGCAGTAGCAATAGTTTCATGCATATTCTTAGTGGCACAGAGGTTAGTAAAGATAATATTATTATAAACCTTCGTCGTACTTTGTATTTTGTTCGTAGAGTCACCCGACTGAAGAAGAATATCTTGCCTCATAATTTTGGAATAATCGTACTTGTGGACTCTAGGCGTACAATAAATACCAATAGTACTAGTTTATACCTACATTTCCTATTGTTCATATCCCTTCAGTTTTATTTCATTTTTTTAATATGCTTTTATTCTTTTATAATTTAAATTGTCGTTGTCCTGTCCGTCCTTTCGTCTTTTCATGTTTATTATTTGTTTCAATATTATATCTGTTTGGTGGTTGATTTGTTAGTTTATTAGGATATTTGTATTTCTGTGTTTAAATAGTTCTATTTTTTCTGTTATATTTAATATCTTTCCTTTATAATGTTGTAGAATTGCAAAAGTGGGTATTAATTGTAAAAATATTTAATTATAACTCTTCAGTCATTGCTATAATGAGAGTAATTAGAATTATCCTTGAAAGTTTAGGATTCTTATATAGTGGATGTAAATGATAAAAAATTATCTGAATTTTGTATAAGTGAATGATGATTATTTTTTACATATTATAAATTGTATGTAAATTTCAATGTATTCAGATATTATGCCATATAATATTTGAATATATACTATATATATTTCATAAACAGAGTGCTTAATTTGTACATGGAGCACAGTGAATACATTTATTTGAAATACAGATACACACAACACACAAATATATAAAAGTATTAAGTTCAATATAGATGAAGAAACATAGAGAAATTAAAAACACATACTTACAGTCTCTAATTTTCGGTTTGAACCGTCATCAGGAGAGATAAGAGAGGGAAACCAAGCACACTGATACAGAGAGGTTTGGGACGTTCCGGAGACGGTTGGACCAACAGCGTCTGTACCAGTGCGCTTGGTTTCTCTTTTTTATCTCTTCTGAAGACGGTTCTAGAAACTATAAACGTTTGTTTTTAATTTTTCAATGTTTATTCATCTACACTGAACTTTGTTTGTTTTCGGATCATATTTTCATTCAAAAAGTATATATGTATACTACCAAACGATTAAAATAAAAAAAATACATAGAAACAACACACAACTCACTTCAATATTTCGACCTTATCGTCATAAGAAGAAGGACAAGAAGAAGATGATGAGTTTTACTCAGCTGGCAAGTAGCAGTTGTTTTTCAGTCGAGCAGAACTTATCTTCTTCTTTTCAATTTCCTGATGACGACGCAGTCAGAATATTGAAGTGAGTTGTGTGTTGATACTACGTGTTCTTTATTCTAATCGTTTGATACTTTGTCCTAACGGACCGTTTAATTTATATATATATATATATATATATATATATATATAAAGATTTCACATAAACACGTGAAATAACAATCAATGATCAAACCACAATAAGAAATGGGAAAACAAGACTAAGATCTTTCAACCGTAACAAGCGTTCTTCGTCAGACTCAGTTGGGTTTTTGACTCTGACGAAGACCGCTTGTTACGGTTGAAAGATCTTAGTCTTGTTTTCTCATTTCTTATTGTGGTTTGATCATATATATATATATATATTTAAGAAAGATATGTCCGCATTATTCTTCACTAGTTGTTTTTTGAATTTCTCGAGTCTTTGAAAACACTTCCTAAGTTCAAAGTTCTTCAATTCATAAAGAAGTCTACCATATTTTTTTTCAATTGTTTTATTCTTAACTATCAACATGTTTCAGTGTTAGTTCACCATTATCAGGATACAATTAACATTAAGGCTATATAACTGCCCTGGGTTAAAGTATTGAAATACAACCGTTAAGCTGATTATAACCCTATAATCATTAAGGTTATAAAACTGCATTGGACTAAAATATTGAAATACAAACATTAAACTTGTGTTAAATATAGTTAATGGGTTAACACAATGATCCAGGCGGACCCGAAACCGGTCGAGCTTTTCAGAGACTTTACGAGGTATGACGGAATGTATTATTACTAATTCTAATTAAACTTGTGGGTTACACTGACTGTTGTCATATTGACTGTTAGTTGCAGGTTGTGTAGATTTTTTCTTTTCCCTAAAAATTCCCTCACATAGGAAAACATTGGATATTTCATCTATCACATAAAACAATCAAGGCTTATGATGAAGATTGATCCTATAATCTTCAGTATTATTTTAGACCAAACTAGTCTCTTAATTTCTAGATGAATTGATAGAAAAGAATCGTTTCAGTAGTTTACAGTTTAGGCTGAGGAAGTTACTGTGAAGGTTGAAACGAAAAGAATAATTGTAAGGAGCTTGCTTTCATTTCTGTTGAATAAAAAGTGTGCTCTTTGAACTTGCAGATAGTAATTCCGCCTTTTCCATTACTAGTGCCTTGTGCCCAGGCTAAGCACCCTTCAAGAAATTATTTTCAGTCAGAGAGAATAATAAAATAATTAAAAAAAAAAAGAAGGTGTCTTCCACTTAGAAATTGTCAATAAATGAACACAATACCAGTCTTGGAATGAATTATTTCAAACTGAAAGTTTTTTTTTTTAAAAAAAAAGAAAAGTTGTAAATACCATGTGTTTATAGTTCGTTAATAAAATCAATAAAATTGATATTAACGATAAAGTAATATAATTATCGTATTAAATAATATAGTTTTAACAGAAATGACTTCATCATTGTATCACTGATTAACACGAAAAGTGAAATAAACATTAGAGAATTATAATAAAATAAGAATATTTAGAAAATTTAAAGGAATGTAGGGAAATCGAACTTGTGAAATCAACATTAGAGAAAAACATTGAGAAAATATTAGAGAAAAACATAGTGAAAAGTGAAATAAACATTAGAGAATTATAATAAAATAAGAACATTTAGAAACTTTGAAGAAATGTAGGGAAATTGAACTTGTGAAATAAACATTAGAGAAAAACATTGAGAAAACATTACCGAAAACATAGTGAAAAGTAAAATAAACGTTAGAGAATTATAATAAAATAAGAACATTTAGAAACTTTGAAGAAATGTAATTGAACTTGTGAAATAAACATTAGAGAAAAACATTGAGAAAACATTACAGAAAACATAGTGAAAAGTAAAATAAACGTTAGAGAATTATAATAAAATAAGAACATTTAGAACATTTGAAGGAATGTAGGGAAATTGAACTTGTGAAATAAACATTAGAGAAAAACATTGAGAAAACATTAGAGAAAACATAGTGAAAAGTGAAATAAACATTAGAGAATTATAATAAAATAAGAACTTTTAGAAAATTTAAAGGAATGTAGGGAAATCGAACTTATGAAATAAACATTAGAGAAAAACATTGAGAAAACATTAGAGAAAAAAAAGTGAAATAAACATTAGAGAATTATAATAAAATAAGAATATTTCGAAAGTTTGAAGGAATGTAGGGAAATCGTACTTGTTATTTTATATTTATTTTTTAATAAGTCAATAGATTGTAGTCAGTATTTGATTGTAGTAAATTGAAGCTATGCACAAATATGGAATGACTGTGGTGAGCTATTTGGCAAAATGATTACAACTTATTATTCATTTTTTTTTTACAACTTTGAGACTTTTTTTAACCTTTAGTAGTTCTAAAAATAGAAAGTGAAGATCAATCGTTATTTGGATTTTATTTTAGTACCATTTGCCAGGTTGATACTGCTTCAGGAATCTTTGATGACATCATTCGGAGTATTATCAGAGTAGGGCTTTGTAGGCAGTGCCGTTTTAGGCCGTAGTGGGTTTGCCTCTGACAGTTTTCCATCCTTCACTTTATAAATCTAGAATAATTCAAACCTTTCAAAGTTTTCGCAGAGCACTCTAACCACTTGACTTTGCCTGTATCACACCTGACTCCATCTGACATTTCTACAGAGTTTCCTTAATGGTGATTAAAATTTTCTATTCAGAACGTCTCATTTTTGTCCAGATATTATTTCCAAGATTTCAAATTGTTTAAAATTTCCTTGCTACAAGAGCTCTTTCCTCAAGATACAAACTGTAGATCAATAATAATTCAAGAGAACCTGAAGTGGTTCAGGTCACTTCAGTATTTAATCATCTACCATCGTTATGGTACTATATGGAATACTTGATGACGTATGTATACGTTTCACAGTAAACCATAGACACTATAAACACAGAGAGATAGTAAGTGTGTTCATATCTTTGCTCTGTATCTATAGTTTATTCTCAAAATTATAATTTATAGTTATTCTGAAAGCTCAGAATATTTCATATTTCAAAAACCAGTTATCTGATTTTAGAAATATCTTTAAAAATTAGAAAAAATAGGAAGTAAATTTCTTTTAAATTTTCATTAATTTACAAAGGTGTTAATAATGGAAAGAAGTAATATAAAAAATTGAGTGTGTAACATATATCATTAGGCTTCCCCTGTCTACCTTGAAAGAGCAGAGGAAAAAAGGGAGTAAATGTCAGAAATCAGATTTAGAGAGATTCAAATGTGATTAACTAACACATTTTTCCTACTCTTTTATCTCTTTTCTCATTTTTTGCTTAAAAAAAACGCAGAATTTATTGTTAATGATATTAATAAATTACTGGCGATTTTGGCACTATGCCATGTTAAAAGGGAGAGTTAATATTGACACAATTATTACTTAATGTTATTCTAATCCTTGGTACATTCTGATTCATATAATCGAGCATTGTGTCTTTTATATATATATATATCAATTATAACGAAACTCACCGCCCTGCCTTTCTGCGAGAGTCTTCACCTCCTGATGACAACGATTGTTGAAATATAGAAGTGATTTACGTCTGTTTCTATCTTTGTGTTGCTTTCGTTATAATTTTTATCTAAAGTCCTATGAACCGTTTCATGTGATACCTATACCTATATATATATATATATAGTAATTAAATGAAACGGTTCAGTGGACTTTTAAATAAAAACCAATTAAAAAGAAGATAGCACACAGAAAGACACAGGAATAACTCACTTCTATATTTCGACCATCGTCGTCATCAGGAGGCGAAGAGTCCCGCAGGAAGGCAGAGCGGCGACTGCCTGATGCAGTTTGGATTGAGTCTGTGTGTTTCTTTATTCTGTGTGTTACTCTTCTTGAATTTTGAACTGGTATATATATATATATATATATATAACTAAAGTTTATCGGGACTCTGTCAGTTCTTAAGGTTCAAATTATACTCTCATTGCTAAAGGTTCGGTCTTTATTTAAAACCTTTTTTATAGAAAGAAGTATGTACATTCTATCTATTAATTAAAAACCTATATTTATTAAATAAAAAACCTTAATTCATTAAAAACCTATGAAAAATGTTTTAAATAAAGAACGAAACGTTGGCAATGAGAGTTTAATTTGAACCTAAAGAATTGACTGAGTCCTGATAAACTTAAGTTTTGTTTCTATTCCACGGTCGATACTTTTATCAATATTTATATATATATACTTAAAATAAACTGTGACCGTAATGGCGGTCGAAATATTGAAAAGTGAGTCTTTGTTATGTTTCAGTCTATGTGTCACAGTTCATTTTAAGTGTTATCTGTTCTGCCGGACCGTTTTTCGTTTATCACGGTGTATATATATATATATATAATATATTAGTGTAACTAGGTAGCAGACCTTCGTTTAAACAAACATTATTAAATTTCTTCCCAACTTCTCTATGTATTATTTTTCGATACAGTTTTTCAAGATTTCGGATCTCACATTTCTATTTACTTGGTACTAAGTACAACAGTTCACCAAAAGATTTGTTCGTACAATCCATTTAATGATGAAAAAATTACCAATAAAAATACAGACCAACATTTCGGTCCTCATTGACCATCCTCAGGGTTTGATAATAGATAAATCCAAGATACTCACTATACAATTAAAAATTGAAAACATAAATAAAAGTTATACATAACGTATTTCCATGAGTTTAAAGTTAACAATCGTTACAATAGTGCAATTTAGTAAACATAACAAAATGATATGTTACATTAGGTTTTACACTGTCAATGCTGCCATTTCATTCCGATGTCCCTAGGATATCTTCACTCGGCAACTCCAACTGCTCTCTTTGGTGTTTATGTCCCGTATATAGCTTTAACAAATTGTTGAAGTCTGCGGTTTGATAATTCATGTTTGGTCTTCGTTCCAAAATGTTCAGGGCTTCTAATATCATTAGCCTGTTTTTATCTTTTTCGTAGTACAAAACCTCTGTGTTATTGACTAACATTTCTCGAGTGAGTGTAACATTATTATATATATATATATATATATATATATATGTAATTATATATATATTATATTTATATATATATATCATCAACTGGAAGCTTCTGAAAATGCCCATATTTCTTTCCTTAAAACCAAAACTACTCTAGAGCTTGTATCTTTATATAGATTTTTGTTTTCTTATTAAGTTTTATTTTTTTGGTGTGTTTTTTTTTGGTCATTTCATATTTTCGTATTTTCTAGTTTTCCTTTGTTATTTGTTTAACATCTTTCATTTTTCCTTTTGTTCTTTTTTCATCTCTCGTTAGTTGATGGTCAAGCTGTTGATCAAGGCTGGTGTATGTAGGGTTGACTGACCTGCAATCTGTCTTTGTTTACTACTCAAGTCATGACAATCGCTTCCTTTTCATGACCGATTTCGATATATTAGAATAAGTTGTTTTCAGTGTTTTTCTACATGTCTTTTTGCTGTTTACTCATATTGTAATGTGTAATATACATTATTAAAACTATTTATTTATTAAACGGATTGAAAATTTTGTCAAATTTTTTTTTTAACTAAATTTTATGTTTTTAATACAATGTTTTATAAAGTTTGTATAAATTTAGAAATAACTAGTTGTAAAAGCTATTGTTTTTAGATAGAGGGGTGAAAGTTGAAGGAGGAAGGTTATAAAAAGGTTGCGGTGGCGGTGGCGGTGGTGGTGGGGGAGTGTGATTAGCGTTGCAGCGGGTCGTAAGGGGGGTTGATTGGTGAGCTGTAATGGGTCGTCTTTGTTTGAAAACTTCTTGGGGAGAGTCTCCTAGTGCTCCACCTGAACACATCTTGAGACCCCCTCTGCCCACCCTCCCCACCCTCCTTCAAGACACGCTCATTTCCGCGCTACCCCCTACCCCAAACCCCATTACCAAAACGCCTTCAAACTCTAGTACCTCCATATCGATGTCTCTTTTGATATCTTATTAAAACGGATCACGTAGCCGGTAGAGTCCTTCACACAATCTGCCTGCCTCCTCATCTCAATGGCTATCCTTACAATCAATCCAATACATCTTTTAAGTACACCTAAATAGTCAAATCGACTATCTTTATTTGACTATTACTAGTTTATTTATTTTTATTTGACTAAATAGTCGATCAACTTTCTTTATTTACATTATTAACATTATCCAATTTTATTCCTTAATTAATACAAGCTTTTTACTCCTATAATTATTATTATTAGCAGGGTATAGTAATTATGAACATTATTAATCTTTAGATGAACACAACTTTTCTTTCTTATAACGTCAATTCCAGGAATTTTTGACATTTTTGTAATCTCATATATATATATATATATATATATAGATAAAAAGATTTCACATAAACACGTGAAATAACAATCAATGATCAAACCATTGCTTTCCCATTTTCTTATTGTGGTTTGATCATTGATATATATAGATGTGTTACCTAATCGGGATGTTACCTAATTTGATGATGGTCAAATTTTCTAGGTTCAAAAATCAAACTCTTTGGTCAAGAGTTTGATTTTTGAACCTAGAAAAATTTGACTGAATTCCGACTAGATAACACACCTATTCTATCAAACGGTTCATATTCTCCAACCGTCGCTTCACAAGTGCGCTTGATGTCGCTATCTCAAGTTCAACCGAAAATTAGAGACAATAAGTGTATTTGTTCCTTAGTTCTGTGTTTGTGATTCATTGTGAAAAATTTGTTGTCCTTTTGGATCGTTTTCTTGTTTAAATATATATATATATATATATATATATATATATTGGATATTCAACTGTCTTGTCGCAATTGGGGTACCTATCTCTTCTCTCATGATGATGGTTAAACCAAAAATAACGGTAACTCGAAAAACTTGTATGTCCATTCACTCCTAAGTCAAAGTTCCTCTGTATATTGTAACAGCATATCTTTTTGTTAACTTAAAAATCGTTTTAATAAATTCTTATATTTGTTATATTCTTTAACATCAGGGTAATTAATTACCTTGAAGATGACTGGAAGCCAGTCGAAACATGTCGGTTCCCACTTAATTAACATTCTCCAACGTTTGGATGAAAGAAAGAAGAAGGTATTCAGAAACCTTGAAAAACTGGTGAAGAAAATGACATCAGTGAAATACGGTCAGTTGTTCAACGAAATATGCTTAAATGAAGGACTGCTTCCAAATTTTACAAATATATATATATATATATATATATACAATAAAATAAAAAACGAAGGAAACACACAGAAAGACACAGACATAACTCACATCGATATTTCGACAATCGTCGTCATCAGGAGGTGCGAAGAGCGAAGAGCGAAGAGTCCCGCAGGAAGACAGGGCGGTACTGAAGTCGGAAACCGCAGCCAGTACCCCACCACTTACCACCAAGCGGGGGAAGGGAGGGAAGGAAATGAAGAGCCAAATTAAGACGTAAAAGGAACGAGTAAAAATTATAACTATAAAAAATTATAAAAAAGTAGATAAATCAAATTAAAATTAATAAAAATAATAAATAAAAAGTAAAATAAAAAATAATAAATAAATAAATAAAAAATAATAAATAAATAAATAAAAAATAATAAATAAATAAATAAATCATAAATAAATTATCGGTTGAGGTTGAGTCCGGGGGAAGAGCGAGCATCAAGTAAGCATATGTATGCCTCCTCTGAAGCTCTTAGGGTAACTTTATTGTTGGATTCGGGGATCTGTTTCAGGATCTGAACCCTGAAACAGTCATTGAAACTGAGTCCATGCGAGTTCGCATGGATGGCTACAGGATAGTTACTGCGTTGACCGACTGAAGCCCTATGACCATTCATACGAAGGCTCAACTTATTAGAAGTTAAGCCAACGTAAAAGAGCAGGATTTCCTGGCCACCTGTCAACTTCTTCCACTCCTTTATCTCCGTTTTATTGATGATATTTTCTTCATTTGGCCCCATGGCAAACATAACTTAGAACTTTTCCTACACTCCTTTCAAAATTTCTGCCCCTCCATCACTTTCACTTACGACATCTCCGACAGACTTATCACCTTTCTTGACGTTGACGTTACTTTAGACAATGGACACTTCTTGACTTCCCTACATATAAAACCCACCAACTCCCAACAGTACCTCCATTACAATAGTTGCCATCCATCCCATGTTAAAAAGTCTATACCTCGATCCTTGTCCCTCCGTATTCACAATATCTGCAATAATCTCCAAGACCGCAGACATCACCTTAACCTCTTAAAGGACAAATTTTCTGAACGAGGCTATCCTCGCTCCTTCATTGATAGTCGTGTTTTACCGGCTGACATCTCCCACCAACCCAGACCCAAGAGGGATAGAAGTAACACTTCCTTCTTCCTGACAACCTACTTCCCTGGCGCTTATAAGCTTCGTGCTGTTATTAAGGAGTCTTTTCCGATTCTGTCTACTTCTACTTCTACTTCTTCCATCTTTAATCACCCCCCTTCTATTTCCTACCGTAAACCTGCCAATCTAAAAAGCATTTTCTCTCATATTTCCCCTCAGCCTTCCAATCCTGTTCCTGGAATGAAACAATGTGGACGCCGTGGCTGTCAAACTTGCCTGATTGTAAATCCTAATCCTTCCTTCGATTCCCCTCTCCACCATAGTTCCTACCCGGTTCAGGTCAATTCCTCCTGTACCTCGAGCAACTGTGTTTACCGACTGGATTGCACTCAGTGTGACTCCTTTTACGTTGGCTTAACTTCTAATAAGTTGAGCCTTCGTATGAATGGTCATAGGGCTTCAGTCGGTCAACGCAGTAACTATCCTGTAGCCATCCATGCGAACTCGCATGGACTCAGTTTCAATGACTGTTTCAGGGTTCAGATCCTGAAACAGATCCCCGAATCCAACAATAAAGTTACCCTAAGAGCTTCAGAGGAGGCATACATATGCTTACTTGATGCTCGCTCTTCCCCCGGACTCAACCTCAACCGATAATTTATTTATGATTTATTTATTTATTTATTATTTTTTATTTATTTATTTATTATTTTTTATTTATTTATTTATTATTTTTTATTTTACTTTTTATTTATTATTTTTATTAATTTTAATTTGATTTATCTACTTTTTTATAATTTTTTATAGTTATAATTTTTACTCGTTCCTTTTACGTCTTAATTTGGCTCTTCATTTCCTTCCCTCCCTTCCCCCGCTTGGTGGTAAGTGGTGGGGTACTGGCTGCGGTTTCCGACTTCAGTACCGCCCTGTCTTCCTGCGGGACTCTTCGCTCTTCGCTCTTCGCACCTCCTGATGACGACGATTGTCGAAATATCGATGTGAGTTATGTCTGTGTCTTTCTGTGTGTTTCCTTCGTTTTTTATTTTATTGTAAAAAAGTCCGCTGGACCGTTTCTTTTAATTGTATATATATATATATATTATATATATATATATATATAAAGAAAAGAATCTTCTTTTCCTTTTTTTTATTTCTTTAGGGAGTGAGAATTGAATTGTACTATTGTGACTACCAGAAGTGTGAGTAGTTAAGTGGTTGTTCAAAATGTCAAGATAAGGAATTGTGAGAAGGGGCTCGTGGCTTTCTTATCGTACTTCTGACATATTTCATAAGCCTCGCAAATCCCCCCTCTAATGCCACAGGGGAATAGAGCTCCCTCATGGTCAGGTGGAGGTGGGAGGGGGGGGGGGAGGAATAAAAACAATTTTCTTGGCTTATTGTAGCTGCTATTCTCGAATAAAAATCGTACTCTAATTCATTATCTCTCCTACAAAAATAGCCTTTCATTTTGCCCTTGTGCTACAAGAAATGTTCTTTTCATTTCCAAAGCTTGACAGTTTTATATTTGAGATAAATTGAACAAAGTATAACGTACTATAAATAAATGGTTACTATACTAGCAAAGCCTCTCAGATTCTTATAGGTAAACAAAATAATAATTAATTTAAAAGCGTTTTTCGTTCAAAATACTCAACTTTCTCTAAAAGTACAGTATATTTGTGATACATTTCAAGTGAATCTAAATTTTTTGAAAATAAAAGAATCATATAAAAAAAAACATACTAATAGACAAAAGGTTATCATTCACAAATTTAGAAAAGAATAATTTTTAATAACTACTTACTTAAAACTTACATGTTCTTCATCTTTACCAATGGTATGATGTGAAAATGAATAAACCATCATCAGATTATAAAGTTAACTAAAATGAAGATAAACCTACTCGGTATGCATAATACCTGCATCACTGATTTGTCAATCTGAAAATGTAAACAAATGACAAACGTCAATTTTACAATTTTACAGATTTTTTCATTTTTTTTTTTTAAATTGTTGATGCCATATATGACGTAATAGGGGAGATGATTATTGTGATAATCATAGTGGATTATCATAATAATGATAATTATCATGATAATCCTCTATGATCATAGAGGATTATTAATACAATTAATAAAAGTTGATTACGTATAACTTATTATTAAAAACTAGTTAGTGTTTTTTCTTGTTACCAAGCCACGGAAACAGATTCCTATATGGCCCAAGCTTTTGATATAGTATTCTTAACCTGATTTCACGATATATACACAGTAAGTATATTTAGCAAAATAAAAATCATTTAAAAGTAAAAAAAAACTATTATTTTATCATATAAATAAATAAAACATCAGTTTAAGTTATTACAGAATGAAATATATTTAAAACAAACGAAACTGGTAAATTGAAATATTCAATTTATTTACCCAACAGAAAGAACATTAATGAAAGGAATGTGTCTTTATAATATTTCCTTAGAACATTCGTATTTTATCTGACGTGTTTGTAAAATTATTCATTTTTAACCTGTCATGTAGTAGTTTATTATATATTTGTTACATTTATTTATAACAAATTAGCACTACTGGCATCAGCGAGCACACAAGCCTCTGGACTACTCTTGCTTCATGCCTTTATTTTATTACCAGTGTTTATATTTCGAAAATTTTATATTCAAAAATTTCTTTGTTACATTTATTTTTAATATATTTGTGCTACTGTCATCGGCGAGCACTCAAGCCAGTGGGCTACCTTGGCTTCTTGACTTTAGTTTATTACCAATGTTTAAGGAAATATTACATTGAAAAAAAAAATTGTTTTTGTTACATTTATATATAATACATTTGCGCTACTGTCATCGGCGAGCACGCAAGACACTTGCTACCCTGGCTCCAATTTTAGAAATATAGTGATAATTTTCTTTTATTTAACATTATGCAGGTAATAAATAATATAATATTTAATTTCAAGCCTTTATCTACAAGGGAAATGGGTGAACAAACAAACAAACAAAAAAACTCACAAACTTTATATAATATAGAGATTTATGCATCATTAATAGACATTGTAAATAATCTGTCTTTGGAAAACCGAAGGCTGCAAGGCAATCGTTTTGCAAAATATCAATTATTTCCTCTTGTAATGCATTCTGATTAAACACAAGGACAAGCTGTAGACATTTACACAATATTCATAGATTCAAAACCGTTTAGTTTAACTAGTCGATCTCCATTTACAGCTGACGAGAATGAACACTGACCTATCCTGAACAAACCTGACCTTACAGCTGACCTATCCTGAAGACCCTGCGGTTAACCTTATGGTGAATCAGCATGATCTGATTGACTCTAGGAAATCAGTAGAAAATTAACGTCTCTTTTAACTGTAAACCTCTGATAATGTTTATTTCATTTGTACATTATTTATGCATTGCTGGATTTTCATCAGTAGGAATTAGTCAATATTGAGTTGAAATCAAGCTGAAAAGAAAATGCGCTTCTATTTTATATGTCCTCTTTTTAATTATTTAAAATGAAATATGTTTGCTTTGATAAAATTAATTTATTTTTTTTTTATACAAGATTTTAAAGATATGAAGGTTTTGCCAATACTTGAATGACCTTTGTTTTAGAATAACTCAATAGAATCAGTGGTTACAGAGGTGTGACAATACCTAAGCAGATTATCATTGTTTTCTGTTTTCCACCGCCCACACTTATAAGGCTTTCACATTGATAATACTTTTAAGATAGTAAGAGAGGTCGGTGAGGGGACAAGCAGGTAGTTGGGGTTCAGTGCCCTGCCCTGCATGCACTCCCACTCACACCTCCCTCCCTTCCGCATTCCTTGCTTTTCTATAATAGTTAGTTGTTAACTGCCCTTTGTACTGTACCTTTTTGCCTTGTTTAATGTTTTCGTTTTTACCTGATGATGGCTAATGTGAGCCGAAAGCTTGTGTTTTAGATTAAGTTTCAAATTATAGTTTTAGCTTAAAGTGTTAAAGTGTTTAGTGTTCAACTTCTTTCCTTTCATGTCGTTAGCAGAACTCCTTTGGAAAATACCCGAAAGTTACTGAAAACTAGTTAGGAAACTAGAGAACATCAGTAAGAAATTGGTCAACGCAGAAGCTGCTGCCAACTTTAATTATATCTATAAATAGATACCCATCAGACAATGGGTATCCGATATACAGATGGGTATATCAATACCCATTGTCAATATATATGTATAAAACCATAATATCATAGACTAGATGGATGAAGTTAACAAAATACTAACAAAAAACGTTTAGAACTAAAAAAAAAATGCTAAAATGTGGAAAAGATGAGAAGCCCGGGCACTATTGAGGCTAAAGGAGTGTACTGTCAAAAACTAATTTTGGTCTTGAAATGATAGACGTATTCCAGGAAATTGATTTTTTTCCCTTATATCAAAAACGTGTCTGAATTACATGTTCGACAGGTTCCTGCACCGGTAATCAGTTTATACCTCAGCCCTTCCCTTCTTCGTAATCGGTGAGAAGATATTTGAAGATTTTTTTTTTTCGTTTTCTACCACATATGGACTCCTAACCTCCTGCTTAAGTCTGCCAAAGGATTCACTGAAATCAAAAAACTTCTACTAAAACTCCAACAAAACAAATATTTTTTTTCAAAATTTAATTAAAAAGTAGAACGAATAAAATAAAAGATTATGTTAATATAAAAATAAAGGAGATTTTTTTTTTTAATGAAATATTTTTATGTTTGTTTTTAATTCTTCTTTTTGCCTGCTGGCAATAAGAATATTTCTTAAGGAAAAGAATAATACTTTATCTAAAAGAGAATACCGGCGAAGGTGGTTTTGGAATGTGATTGTAGGTATAGAGTAAGGCTGGGTCTCTGTCCCCCAAAACACTCCCTCGAGGCCTTCCATTCCTTCACCCCGTCTCAACCACCAATAACAATATTTCATACAACTGCAATCAATTCCATTTTTTTTTCTTTTAAATCGGTAAACTAAATTTTTTAAAAATTTAATTCTTTTTTTTTTATTTTTATTCTAAAATTTTTATTCTGTTTTGCATAGTTAAAACGGAATTTGCGTTTTAATTTTTTTTTTAAAAATAGAGGGAAAACAATTAAGAATTTGAATTAAAAATTTTAAAGTTGGATATTGCATGACTGATCTTACAACATTGTAAAATTTATGTCTGTTTTGTGATTTTTCACTTCAAATAATTAAAATGAACTGTATAATAGTTACCGTTAACAAGAAGGTAAAGAATACAGACTAAAATCCTACAAACATAAAGAGTAATTGACAAATTATGAATCAAATTATTTGAAAGTAAATTGTCAGATTTATAATCAATAAAGGCTTCTTAATATTATTTATGGGACACTTTTTTTTAATATTAATTCCTATATTAATTACAGAGAAATTAACTAAATGAATTCAAGTCCTTGTTTCATATAAAATTAACAATAGTTTCATTAATCATATTAAATTCATTATGATTATATATATATATATATATATATATATTATATATATATATACATATACTTCTCAGAGTACACTATAGGTACAAAGTAAATAGAAAAACACACTTAGAGTCTCTAACTTTTGGTTTAACCGTTATCACGAGAGAAGAGATAGGGAAACCAAGCGCACTTGCGAAGCGACGGTTGGAGACCCTATATATATTGCAATAATAAAATGATTTCATAGAAACACGTGAAATAACAATCAATGATCAAACCACAATATGAAATGGGGAAAACAAGACTAAGATCTTTCAACAGTAACAAGCGGTCTTCGTCAGAGTCAAAAACCCAACTGTTACGGTTGAAAGATCTTAGTTTTGTTTTCCCATGTCATATATTGTATTAAATGCCTTGTTCATTTTCATCTCCGTGCATTTCTTTCATTCATTCTTACACTCTCTTTCCAATTTCCTTATAATGGTTTTCGATCTCTCTGATACAGTATAAGTCAAATAACTAAAGGATTTATTTTGGAAATCCATTTGAAAAGTATATCTAAAGTCAAGTCGACATTTCATTCAACACAGACCATCTTCAGTTAGTTATAATGACTCCCTGTACTAATCTGTTTTAAGAAGTAGATGTAACATGTAAATGGATCCCTAAAATAAACTCTTTGATGAATTGATTTATACCAAAAATATAAAAGAGAAATGGAAAACTTGTATAAGAAAATTGGAAAGAGTGTGTAGAAACGTACCAGAATGAAAATAAGGAAGGCACTTGATGAAATATGTATAAATGGAGGTCTGATTGCAATATACAGGGTGGTCGATAGAAAAGCGGAAAATTTGAAGGTCAGATGATGAATAAAATGGGTGATTTTAATATAAAATGCTTACTCATTTCTGTTTTGATCCCTTTTCAATCGGTTTTAGTTTTTATTTGATAATCCACATTTATGGAAGGAAACAGGAAACAGTTTTCAGACTTCCAAAGGCAAGTGAGATGGTTAGAGGAGGCATTTAAAGCACCTCAAAGTAGCAACAACATTATTGAAATAATGCCATGTAATCGTTCAAAAAAAAATTTGTTAACAGACCTACAGATTTTGTCAGTCTCCAAGTAGGATTTTTACTTTTGAAAAGTAATCAATTGGTTTTGAAAATCTAAAAGCTGTTTCCTTTCATGATGTGGGTATCAAAAAAAAAAACCTAAATTTAATCTTTGATGCTGCTAGATAAAAACATAGACGGGTTAAATAGTGTTTCCTCTAAAACAAGCCTTGAAAATGACAAACAATTTTGGCGAAACGTCTGTATATAATCAGGAGTTGAATTTTTTTATGACCAAAATCCTCAAGAACCTCTTCTGTAATCTAGTGAAAACTTTATTTTTTTATAATAAATCTTTCACTTTTTCATTAAACCAAGAAGAACATTTTTGTTTCATTTGTTTAATAATTATATTGGTATAGCACAGAAAATGTTTCTATGCAAATATTTTAATCAAGCCGATGAGCCTATTCGTACTGCACTATAGAGCAGTGCCTCTACCTTTTGGCCTTTCCAGTTCAAAGAACATCGCAAGTCCACCGTATTCATTTCCTATGATGTCCTCTCTTATATTCTGTCTCAAGATTAATGTTGCTAAATTTAACTTTCTAGTTTATTATATTACGACAAATTATATTTGTTTTTGAAATCAGCTGTACTTGTACTTATAAAATGTAGAACTTCAATGAAATCGACTAATCTCTATATATAAAGTTCGTGAGTTTGTTTTGTGTTACATGAATGATGTTAAATAAAAGAAAATTCTAGCTATATTCCCAAAATTGGAGCCAGAGTAGCCCAATGGCTTGCGTGCTCGCTGATGACAATACCGCAAATGCATTATAAATAAATGTAACAAATATATAATAAACTACTACATTAGAGGTTAAAAAGGAATAATTTTAGAAACAAACTTGAACACAACTACCACATAAAATATGAACGTTCTAAAGTATTATTATAAGGACACAATCCTTTCATTAATGTTATTTTATGTTAGGTAAATAAATTAAATATTTCAATTTACAAGTTTCGTTTGTTTTAAATATATTTCATTATGAATATAACTCGAATTGATGTTTTAATTTTATGCCATAAAATAAATGATTTTTTTTTATTTTTAAATGATTTTTATTTCGCTAAATATATTTATTGTGTATATATTTTGAATCATGTTAAGAATACTATATCAAAAGCTTGGATCATATAAGAATCTGTTTCCGTGCCTTAATAACAAGAAAAAGCAATTAAAATTATCCCTGTCAATCATGTTCAGTGAATTTATTTCAATACCTATTGTTATAATTTCTGAGTAGCACAAAGGGTCACGGGTATTCTATAATTTTAATAACTTTATAAAAGACATAAATAAGTAGGCCAAAAAATTCGGAAACAAAATTCTATATTCTTCAATAAATATCACTTGTTCAATAAATTGGTATTATTAAAAACAAATAATTTATATTAACCGGATTTATAGTTTAAGTTTCATAACTTTTAATATCTTCATTGTTCTATTTTGGTATCAAAGAGTGCCAAATAAAGAAAATATACTGGGTACTTTGGCACGGTAATTTATCGAGCTATAAAGCAAGAGCATGAGAGCCAGATCGATGACACTCATAAATAAGACACTTGGTGATATTTGCTGGAGAATAATACCCAAGTATTATTTTATATCAAACTGAAGAGGGAAGAGGGTTTGACTTGTTCAGACATCATATCTACCTCCTCCGGACCATTACTTCACATACCTACTTAAATAGGCGTAAGGAGTTAATGTTACGACTGTATACTGCTTTCTTATAAACTGTATACTTCAGTGAAATCTCTCTCTCTCTCTCTCTCTCTCTCTCTCTCTCTCTCTCTCTCTCTTGTGTGTGTGTGTGTGTGTGTGTGTGTGTGTGTGTGTGTGTGTGTGTGTGTGTGTGTGTGTGTGTGTGTGTGTGTGTGTGTGTGTGTGTGTGTGTGTGTGTGTGTGTGTGTGTGTGTGTGTGTGTTTACGTGTGTGTGTGTTTTGTGTGTCTGTGTGTCTGTGGTGTGTGTGTGTGTGTGTGTGTGTTTACGTGTGTGTGTGTTTTGTGTCTTGTGTGTGTGTGTGTGTGTGTGTGTGTGTGTGTGTGTGTGTGTGTGTGCAAATGTTTTATATGAAAAACAAGATTGTGTAATCTAAATAACATTACATTTAAATTAAATCAAATTAAGGAATTTTTAAATAATATTAAGTAAAATTGTGAAAAATTAAAATTATATGTGTATTCGAAGTAGAATTTACTCAGGCAAACAGTTAACGTGGTTATCAATATCTAAGTGTATGCTTTAATATAATTTATAGATTACGTTTTATTTTGTAGAGGTCACTGTGAACCCTGCTATAATACAATCAAATAAAACGTTTTTTAGACAATAAATTCACTAATACAATAAAAAAAAACTCGGTAAATTACAAAAAAGTTATTTTTACATTTTGGTATTCATAGTCATCAAGATATTTCCTTGACATGAGAATATCATATATTTTGGATGTAAAAATACTTATAAGTGATTTAAGTGTCATTTATTTTAGTGATTAGTAGTGACTCTATATTATCACAGCGCAACTACATACACGCACACACACACACGCACACACACACACACACACACACACACAACAACACACACATAAATAAATACATGTAAATACGAAGGACTGTCGTGTATATATATATAAATATGTACATAAAAAGATTTCACATAAACACGTGAAATAACAATCAATCATCAAGCCACAATAAGAAATGGGAAAACAAGACTAAGATATTTCAACCGTAACAAGCTGTCTTCGTCAGAGTCAAACACCCAAAAGACGAAGACCGCTTGTTACGGTTGAAAGATCTTAGTCTTGTTTTCCCATTTTCTTATTGTGGTTTGATCATAAATATATACATAAAAAGATTTTATAAACACTTTTACTTTCACAGTCACATAATCAGTTGGGCTTTTGACTCTCACGAAGACCGCATGTTGCGGTTGAAATATCCTACTCTTGTTTTCCCGTTTCATATTGCGGTTTGATCATTGATTGTTATTTTAGGTGTATAAAGTTTACATATATAAAAAACTAAAGTTTATCGGGACTCGGTCAGTTCTTCAGGTTCAGGCAGAAGTATACATTTTGAAACAGAAATTATCAAAATTTATACTTCTGCCTATGAAAAAGGTTTTAAATACCAAAAAACCGAAACATTAGCAATGAGAGTTTCATTTGAACCTGAAGAACTGACCGAGTCCTGATAAACTTTAGTTTTGCATATATATAAAGATGATACACGTGAAAAAACAATCAATGAAACCGATGAAAACAATCAAAATGAACAATAACCGAATACCTTTAATCAGAAAGGGAACATAATCGCTCAATTGACTAGGACTCGCTATTCATATTTACAAAGTAGGCCAACGACTCCAAATATCTCTTCATTTAAATTACAAACTTTGAAATTGAACCCGTCATTATTGACACAATAATCTACTTCATTTTTCAGTAATCCTTTCATTCATTCAGTAAAATTATTACCTAATTAAAATTTAACAATATTAATGAACTTTTGCACGCCTCAATTTTTTTTTAATTATTTCTATATACAATAATTATAAACAAAAACTAAAGTTTATTGGGACTCGGTCAGTTCTTCAGGTTCAAATTAAACTCTCATTGTCAACGTTTCGATTTTTATTTAAAGCCTTTTTCATAGGCAGAGGTATAAATTATACTTCTTTATAAATTACAATATATTTATACTTCTACCTATGAAAAAGATTTTAAATAAAAACCAAAACATTGGCAATGAGAGTTCAATTTGAACCTGAAGAACTGACCGAGTCCCGATAAACTTTAGTAATGTTTGTATTCCACGGTCGATACTTTTATCAATATTTATATATATGACTGAATTCACTTCCATTCCATTTTATTTAGCTATGATCTTTCGACCAAAACAAATGGTTTTCGTTAGTCTTATTTCGACTCTGACAAATGCCATTTGTTTTGTTTCAATGATCTTAGTTCATTTCTGATTTCCTACTGTTGTTTATTTAGACGTTGATACCATTATATGTATATAGTATATATATATATATAAATATAGATGTATATATTAAGAAAGTTTTAATATAGAAATATAAAAGACGCTCTATAAGTTGGCGCCGTGCCTTTACGATGGAGACAAAATGTGTAAGTTATAAATCACACCAGCAACGCTAGCAGGATTTCAACCTTCATGAATAAAGACTGGCTACAACAACAGCAAAGAATGGATATATTTCACTATATTTCAAGACAAATTATTGATTCTTAACGTAGCAAGTCAATTAGCATGCAATTTGATAAATAATACAAAGAGATGAATGTGTTTTTCTAAACATTTTGACTATATTTTATCTAAGTTTTCCAAAATGATGAAGTATAAGTTCCTTAGAAGATTCTGTAGGTGAGGAATGTATTAAATCACTCCTGTATTAGTGCTTCTTCACTAGCAAATTGCTACACTGATTATCCTCTGCCTCTGTATAATGCATTATTATGCTCAACAAAAGTCTTTACTTAATAAGTTAAATATTGAAGTAAATTAGAGTTTCATTTATTCAATCAAATTTATTAATTGATCTTTGAATAAATTTTATCAAAGTCATTAAATATACAAGATGACTGGATAATTTTCGAATAAGACTTCAAATTTCCTTGGAATATCGACGATAACCCACGGGGCTGAAAGCTTGTTGTATTAGTTTAGTTTAATAGTTAATTAAATATAGATTTTTACGGTCAAGTGTTTTTAGTGTTCTAGCCGCAACTCCCCTATTATTAAATGTCTTCTGAATGTCGTTTGGTAGCTAGCTTGCTTTGGCAATTATCACCAACACAAAGGAAGATCGTGAGGAAAATTGAAGCGATAAATAAAAAAGTCGTGAATGCAGAATCTGCTATTAATTTCAACACAATATGTATACATATATATATATATATTAGTTAACACATGAAAGAGAAAAAACAAATAAAGATACACAAAAGATTCACAACGATATTTCGACAGTCGTCTTTTCATCGGGTAAAGTAGTCCTTTCAAGTTTCTGAACTAAATCTAAATTATTAACGCACCTTATCTGTATATATATATTAAAAATTATGCTAATTCTATTTTGTTCTTTTCCGGGTTAATTTTCAAATTTATCTGACTATGGATTTCCACCTTTCTGGTAAAATATAAAGTAATTCACCAAAAAAATTTATTCTTGACATCCATTTTTTTCACTAAACAAGTTAACCATTACAAACAAATTAACAACACATACAAATTATATACGACGTTTCAGTCAGCTCTGACCATCTTCAGGGACTAATAACTAAATCATTACAGAACTCAAATACAAAAATAAGAACTATCTAAATTATTAACACAATTATTAACATCCTAACAGAATAAGAAATATTTACATGAATTGAGTGGGAGGTTATACAGATTATAACAGGTCCTCAGGGTTGTTATTAATTAAAAGTACTAACAAATTTGAAAATAATCAGGGATTGAACTTAATATCTTACGTTCCTGCATGCAGTTGTAATATTCTTGAGAAGCTCGTGGTCTGGTTGTTCAGGTTCGGCTTCTTTTCTCTTATGCACAGCGCTTCCAGAATGTGTTATCAAGAAAATGACCTGAGAAGGCTACACATTCTAAATTATTGAATGAAACATATATATATATATATATATATATATATATATATATATGTATGTATATGTATATGATAGTCGCCTTCTACTCGCAATCCTGAAGGCGCATTCCTCTTCTTCTTCCGTTCTACTCTCTCCCTGATGACGAACTTCAGTTAGAAATATTGATCCAGTAAGTGTTCTCGTTTCTTTTATGTGTTGTCTTTTTCATTTATATAGATATATATACATATGACATATATAAGAAAAGCAACACACTGAGAAAGAGACACATTTTTAGTGTGTCTCTTTCTCTGCGTGTTGTTGATTTTCTTCTTTTTTGAGCTGATTTGAGTCCAGTTAGGACCGTTTTTTCGAATTTTGAGTGATATATATATATATATGTTCTATTAAACTAGCCTATTCTATTGACACATTTTCGAATGATTTCAATTTCCTGATCTGGCTTCCATAAGTTTGGGACCAAGATAAAGCATTGACTCAAATTTATTTCTGTATATCGACATTTTCGGACTTCTTGACCTTATCAAGGATGTTATTCAGAATCGTAACCTTCACATTGACTTAAAAAATGAGTCAAGCTATATTTGGTAAACTGAAAATAAACTCAAATTAAACTATTCGCATAATAAACTTATATATATAAGTATGTGACGTTGCGTAAAGTTTTCATAAATTGAAGTTTTACATTTTCCTTTGATTTACAATCAACGTTTTTTTTTTACACTCGAGAAATAAAGTTGTGTCATAGTTTGTTTGAATTTATTTTCCAATCTAATCGTTTACAGTTGATTATGTTTGAAGACAAGTAATAGGAAGGAAGTGGGTTGGTTTGGGAGAAACAGGTGGACAAGGCGGGTATAAAGAGGCCCGAGTGAGGATTGTACGTGTTTGGGACACTGGTCAGGGCTCTACAGCCGATAAAACCACCCGTCTTTTATTGCTTCGTCGAAAAAGAAGTCAGAAGAAACCTGTCAAGACAGACAGTTCAGACAGACGGACGCGTCTTCACAATCGCATATCCAGCTTTATTTTAGATTAACTTAAAATTAAACTGAATAACAGGCTCTATTTATTTATTTCTCTTGATTATTTTAGACCCTAGTTATTGTTAAAATAGATATTATAAAAACAATCATTCGGCTATAAAAATACAATGATTTTTAGATTATAACCATTGTAATATATTTTTCAATTGCATTCAAATTTTAAAATATTTATTTAACAAATAATAATACTATCAATATTGTGTATTATTTAGAAAAGAATTTATAAACATTTACAACAATTTAAACATTCAAAAATCTATTTTTGACAGCACTGTTGTCACCAAAATATAATACGAGTATATATGAAATTTATTCTAAATATTTATATATATTTTAAAATCATAAATATTTTTACTAAAATAAATGTTTTACGAAAAGTAACTATCACATAGATTATATAATTAAATTTATGAATTACAACATTAGAAAATGACCGTATGTATGATAAAAATATTTATTTTCTTTAAGAGTATATGACAGATTCTTTGCAGATAGTCTGACTCGATAACATGCATTGATATTCCCTGACAGTGAATGTTGAAATGTTGAAGACAGTCAAAGTCGATTTAGAGATGTTTTCCTGTATTTGTATTTGGTTCATATATCGTAAGTCGCACGAAAATACACACAAGCTCCCTTTTCAATATTTTGACCATCCTTCTGTTCAAATATATCAAAGTGAGTTCTTTGTAACTGTTTATATTAACTGTTCTGTTAGACAGTATTTCATTTGTAACACTTTATTTAGCATTATATAAAAAGATTTCACATAAACATGTGAAACAACAATCAATGATCAAACCACAATAAGAAGTGGGAAAACAAGACTAAGATCTTTCAACCGTAACAAGCGGTCTTCGTCAGAGTCAAAAACCCAACTAGTGTTTTTGACTCTGTCTTATTGTGGTTTGATCATTGGTAGCATTATATACGAGTATATATAAATGAGCAGTACTAAAACAAATCGGGTCTTTGCCAGTGTTTTAGGATTAAAATGATATCGCAATGCTTCGGTTTTTATTTATTAAAACCAATTGTAGAGTTGGAGCAAAAATGATACATTTAGAAATATATATAAAAAGATTTCACATAAACACGTAAAATAACAATCAATGAACAAACCACAAAATGAAATGGCAAAACAAGACTAAGATCTTTCAACCGTAACAAGCGGTCTTCGTCAGAGTCAAAAACCCAACTGAAACACTAGATGCAGAAAACATCTGGTGAGGAGTTGAGAAGAGTGGGAGGGAAGAGTGGTACTTTAAAAGGGTGGAAGCGCAGGAAAGGACTAATGTCCAGAAAGGGATGTTTGGGGAAACAAAGGAGCACATTAAGAAAGAGTAAAAACTATCACCTAGCTGTCAACCCTCTTAGAAATATACACATATACCAAAATGGATTATTACAATTTGTGGAGTAATAATAATATTTTTGTAACGGATAGTAAGCACTTATACGAATAAGAATTTTTTGATTATGAAAAACTATAAACTTTTATATTATTGAAAGAATACCGGTGTTAACAGTACTGCATCTTTCATTAACGGGGGTTAATATAAAGTGAAATATGAATTGAACCATCAGTGCAATCTGGTGACTATATCAAGCAAACATAGAAACAATTTCTAATTTAATATCGCATGATTTTGACATGAATATATTATAGCGGGATATATTTAATAAAATATATTGCAAGGAAAGCTTAATATTCCTGAATAAATATTATTTAAATTTAATATATAACTGCTTTAACAATTGACATTTCCTTTTTAATGTCAAACGCTTCCAATGCTCTCCTTTGTTCATCTTACTGTTTGTCTCCAATAATCGTGTTTTCAAATACAAAAGTGTACTTTTCTGTTAATGCATTACAGGCGGTG
The DNA here is from genome assembly GCA_026182355.1 of Hermatobates lingyangjiaoensis. Lineage (NCBI taxonomy): Eukaryota > Metazoa > Arthropoda > Insecta > Hemiptera > Hermatobatidae > Hermatobates > Hermatobates lingyangjiaoensis. Next base: position 155,922 of record JAPFBL010000308.1, on the reverse strand, counting down.
GCTATAGCATTACTTTAATTTGCTCTTATTGAATAACAAAGCTGGTATAATTTCTTTTTAAAAAAAACGGTTTGTCTCGACCTAGTACCTTTTATTACAACCTCTGCATCTGATTTCAAATTGCATTGTAGTTCCTTTAATATATTTTCCTTTAACTTGGAAATAATGATAACTTTCTGTTTATCATAGAAATCTATGTAACTAAATCTCCATTTCGTTTGGTCTTGTTTAATTGAACGAGAATACTTACTGGATCAATATTTTGAACCTAGGTTCGCCTTCAGAAAGATAGTAGAAGGGAAGAAGAGGTACGTGCGTTTAGGAGTCTGGATGGAAGGGGACTGATATGTATATATACATATATATATATATTCAGGTAACTCACCACAAATTAAAGAAGATAGTCGCTCTAAGGCCTTTCGCTTTCACGTCGTCAGAGAGCTCTGTGAATACAAGTTGTAAGCAGGTTATGAATTTTGATTTAAAGAAGGAGTAAGATTGGCATCATTGACAGTATTTTTCCCTATAACTGTTGAAATAGTCTTGATTTGTTTGATAATTCCTTCAATTAGAAATTCATCTAATTTAAAAAGGCCTGGACTAGTGTTGACCAAGCTCTTAGAAAAGTCTTTTATGAGGGCTCTTTCAACAATGTTTCTTCTTCTTTCACATGACATAAAAACCAACTCCTTTGCTTCTTCCCAGTTAATTATGTGATTTTTGTCTCTAATGCGTAGGAACAAGGCACTTTTATTATCTTGTCTTCTAACTGAATACTGATGTTGCTTAATCCTTGTATCCATTCCTTTTCACGTCTGTCCAATATAAGCCAACTCGCATCCTTGCAAGGAATTCTGTATACACAACAGTTTTTTCGGCTTCTTTTAGAGTTATGGACAAGTCTATTTGACAAATTACCACCACTACTAAATGTAACTGATATATCTTGCTTCTTCAACAAATATGGAATGTCTTTTAAACATGGGCTGTAGGGAACCACCAGCAAATTCTTTCTTGAAAAACGTTCCTCACTTACAGATGACATCAAAGATTGTTTGGCTTTTTTCATCGCGTTATCAATATATATATATTATAATATATATATATATATATATATATATTATATATATATATTATATATATCAATGATAAACCACAATTTGATCCAGTTGGGTTTTTGACTCTGACGAAGACCGCTTGTTACGGTTGAAAGATCCTAGTCTCGTTTTCTCATTTCTTATTGTGGTTTGATCATTTATTGTTATTTCACGTGTTTATGTGAAATCTTTTTATTCTATATATATATATATATATATATAACAGGATTTTACATAAACACGTGAAATAACAATGAATGATCAAACCACAATATGAAATGGGAAAAAAAGACTAAGATCTTTCAACGACAGCAAGAGATCTTCGTCAGAGTCAATAACCCAACTCTTGGGTAGTTGAGACAAGGAGACTCTTAGTTTTTTTTTAATTTTATTTCATATTGTGGTTTGATCATTGACATATATATACTATATAATATGCAGAAAAATCACAATAAATAAACACGTGATGCAATCAATTAAATTAAACCATAAGGAAAAAAAAAAAAACAATAGAAAACATTTAGAAATAGAAAATAAAAACGTTTTTATTGTTTTCTTTTTTTCCTTGTGGTTTAATTTCATACTTTATAATATAAAAAGATTTCACATAAACACGTGGAATAACAATCAATGATCAAACCACAATAAGAAAATGGGAAAACAAGACTAAGATCTTTCAACCATAACAAGCGGTCTTCGTCAGAGTCAAAAACCCAACAGTTCAGTTGGTTTGTTGCAATTGAAGATGGAGAACGTCCGAAAGCGCTCCAACTCCAGGATCATCTTTAATAGGTATTAGGGTTTTACCTATTTTTAATAAAAAACTTAAAATGCTTAACATAGATTTCGTAGGATAGCCCGCACACCGTACGCAATCAAGTTGTAACAGTTTCTCCGGAAAAGGGAACATGATCGATGATAGTTAAAAAATTAGAGCAATTTTACCTTAATGACATTGCACCAGAAATCATTTTAAACATTAGGAAAAAACTACCATGCTAAGTTTAAAAAATATACATACGTAAACTAACAGAAATTGTAGTTTTCTTTACTTTCTTTCTTGTTTTTAACATAAGTGCATATTACAATATTTTACTAGCATTTTATAAGAAATTACTGTTGTAAGAATCATCATTTTTATATAAAATGGAAATACGTATATAATTATTGTTCAAAAAGTTGTGTTTGAAAATATTTTTTACATTAACTCATTACCGTCCAGTGTCAAATAGTATAGACATATTATTAATATTATAAAGTTGGGTTTTATTTGCTCTCACTGGTAAAAATTTCTAGTTTAGAATGTAAGTTTAAACATCAGAACGGACTAATATAACTAAATTAATTAAAGTAATTAAATTGTGGTTTTTAAGTTTTAGAGGTGTATAAAAAATGGGGGGCACTGATAAATAATTGATTTTCAAAGGGGGCGGTAAAAGAAATAAGTTTGATAATCAGTGCCCTAGTTGTTCGCATGCTTGGCACTGATTGCATTGTGTAATTTAACAGCCTAATACAACAATTGGTGTGTTGTTGTATTGAGTTTGTTATTGTTAAATTTAGTTACTCAACTGCACAGTCATGTCTTCATGTTGTTTTAATAGAACATATGGGTCAATATTGTCTTCAATGTCTTACCTGAGTTGTTTCCAATCTACTGGATAATTTATTGTCTAGTATCCTATCAAAATCACAAACATTTATTATTATAGTATTATGATTATAGTATTAATTGTGTTGATTATGATTATGGTATTATGATAGTATTATGACATAATAAACATATATTAATTATGATTTCGATAGAAAACAGCAAAATGTTTTGTCAACAAAACAAGATGTTTTGTTGTGACAGGAGGCTGTCAGAACATTTATGATGTGATGCCAACACCAAATCCTAATTCTGGCGTTTCTTCCTTTCATTTTTAACTAGAAATAGTGGTATAGAAATTCTTTAATTAATACAAATTTATATAATTAATTCTTCATTAAAGTGTAAAATGTTAATGAAATAGTCCCCAAATTACAAGTTTAATAATCTAAACAACGCGTTTCGAACACCTAGTGTTCTTCTTCAGTTAAAAAACTAAAAAAAATACGATGGCATCAAAGAGTTATCCTATTTCCAGTTAGTTGTACCACAGATTCCAAAGCTTGGGTATACACATCCCTGTTTCCTTAGTTTATTATGTACCATTTATATTATACTATAGATACTCTCTGATGTCATTGTATTTTTTAGTTTCATGGCTGAAGAAGAACACTATGTGTTCGAAACGCGTTGTTTAGATTATTAAACTACTATATTGGAGACTACTTCATTAACCATTTTACCCTACAATGATAAAATACTGATTCCATTACCTTAGAATATTTTTGTTCCATGGTGATTGCACTTTTGTTCCTAAAGTGAGTAAATTAATTTCGTCTCTTGCTCTCCACTGAGTTAACTATTGGTGTGTCTTCGATCTTTTTCCTTCGATCTTTCAAAAAGAATAACTGTAGGCTCAGCATATTTTTAAAGGGAGGAGGCTTTTTTTGTCTTTCGAACTTGCTGTTGCCGTTGAGTTTTATATAGAGTTGAGTTGAGTTGAGTTGTAATAATTGTCTTTGTAGTGTTTGTTGTGTCATACTCAACTACGAGTATACCAAATTTATTTAGTTGTTTTCATTTTTTTTTCTACTGGTAGCATTGATTTTCATTGCCGTTTTAGATAAATTCCCTTCTCCTTCTGAAAGCCGCATTCCATTAATTGGAAATGAACTTTTATTAAATTTCATGTAGATATAATAAATCTACTTTAAGAATCACTGATTGAAATGTAGATTTTGGTTTGTTGTTTGTGTAAAGAGGCGTGAACCTGAACTCAGAGGCCTTCACTGGTAACACAATATAAGTAAACATTAATTACAAATCATCATAATCAATTAAAAATCTATTAGGAAAAAGCAATCCTTGCCTAGTCTTTATACCGAAGTTTAAAGTCATAAATGTTACGTAACGTTAACTTTTTCTTATTTATTATATTTAATCTGAATAATGAAAAACAGTAATAACATAACAGTGGTCTTTGAACACATCCTCGCTGTAGTATCCTATCGATATCTCCGTTAAACAAGATTTTAGTTAAACACATAAGCAAAACTTAAGAATCATCAATTGATATAAGTTAATATAACTTAATATAAGTTAACTTAATTAAGTAATTTCAACATTTTTTGTTTGTTGACCTGCATGATGCTGATGTGTATAGTTCAAAACAAAACGTTAAGAAAAGTCTCCTATTTTGCTTGATATGTGACAATGTTCGAATCCGAAATTGTATTTCAAGAATAACTTATATTTGGGATGAAATTTTCTTCTATGCTTAGATATGTTATCTTGGTCAATTTGGAGTGATAACAAAGCCATTGTTAGCCTAGGATAAAGTAGAGTTTAACAGCCTAATCTCTGTCTGTTCTAACATCCCTAAGCTAGAACGAACCGGGGCAACCATCCTAGAAGTCGTGCTTGTGGGAGCTCCACGAGACGATGGTAGTCTGACAAATGCCCCGTTTACTGGTTGATCCGTCATCCCGGCGGCAGGTCAGATTAACAGCTCAGATTTACTTTTATTTATAATGACTGCATAATATAACTAATGTAACAATTATTTTTATATATAATAATTTGTGAGTGTGGTGGCCCCGCATTGGTTGAGTTCGTGGGCCTCACACCTTCCAAGGAACGGCTAATCTGCCACAAATCAATCTAGGAAAAAACCTGTTTGCGAGAAATGTTTTGAAACAACAGTTTTGGTACCTCAATATTTTTCTAATTCTAAAACAAATATCTATAAAATGATTATTTTAGCTATAGCATACTTGCACAAAACTCATGTAAATGTTTTGTAAAAGGGTAAAATAATGATTGATTATCAATCAACGTTATATCATAATTACGAAATGAAATTCTTCATTTTGGTTTTTTTGACTTCAAGTAGGTGAAACGAGTCAGTGTTTGAGGACAGTGTTGAGGACAGCTCTCAGAAAATTCGGTCATATGGCAAGGATAATGATCAGTGCTTGAGACTGCTTATTAGCGTAACGACTTGAATATAACAAACACTCAGGAGGGTCTCCAGCTGAGAGCCTCTCCACCATTAAGAACCGGTTCAATATGCTTTCGCCGGAGCCCTCTGAAAGGCTCCATCTTTTTAACCATCCACTGCTCCCTGTAGCTTTCAATTTATCTCCTATTAATACTACTGTTTCAAAGATTTGAATCAATAATATACATTTATGCAAACCTTTTAATACTACTTATATAAATATATAACTGATTAAAAAAACAACATATTTAGTTTTAGTTAATTTCTTTTTTTATCTTTTCAAATTTAATATGTTTTTGTTTTTTTTTCATTGATTTAATATAGTAACTCACCAATATTTAAAATTTGTTGTTGTTATATGTTATGATTTATCAAGAATAATCTTCAGATTGGAAAATTTTAAATGATTCAATTTGTATTACTCATTACATCATGAGTAAAGCTAGTATCTGATAAATCGAAACACGTAACAAAAGCAAAACGCTGTGAATTCAATGAGTACTATATTGAATCAATGACAATGATATAAAAATATTGTGCAAAAATTTTCAAATACAAAAATTAAATTAATTATATTTATTAATTAATAAATAATGCCAATATCACACCATATGTGGCATTATAATTAATCAAAAATGTGTAAACGAAAGACTGCTCTCAAATTATTCTATAATATATATATAGAGTCGCCCTGCCTTCTTGCGGGACTCTTCGCTCTTCACACCTCCTGATGACGATGATGGTCGAAATATCGATGTGAGTTGTCTGTTCTGTGTTTATTCGTGTTGATTTATTTGATTGTCCGTCCGTTCGTTTTTTGAATTTATATATATTATTTATAACCAAAATGATCAAATCCCTGTCGTTTCTTTATTAAATTATATATATATATATAATATATAAATAAAAAGATTTCACATAAACACGTGAAATGACAATCAATGATCAAACCAAAATCAATCAGAGTAAAAAAAAAAATGGCGAAGACCGCTTGTGAGATTGAAAGATCTTAGTCTTGTTTTACCATTTTCATATTGTGGTTAGATCATATATATATTATATATATTATATAATATATATATAAATATATATTTATTTAATAAAATAAATAGAGAGAGAGGAGAGAGAGAAAGAGAGAAAGAAGTAGAGAGAGAGAGAGCAATGTGTACAAGATTGAAATGCAATTTCAAATAACTCTATCATGTGTATTGGTTTATTTTAAGATTGTTGTAAGTTAATATAGGTATGGAGGATTATTTGCGTGAAGTTTTTGGCAGTTTGAGGGCTTTAATCTGGCCCAGTTAAGGTTTCATTTGCAGAAGTGATGCCTCTGAAGGGTTGGGGCATGATCTGTTTGCCTCTCAAGTCACGTACTGTAAGTCAGAGGTTGACCAAGTTATCTCTCTTTTCCCCATCTGCATATCAAAAAGTCTTTTCCTTCAACATTTATGCATTACTTCTCTTTATGTTGCCTGTTCAATAACCGTGCTGAGTCAGCGCTGAGCTCAGCCTTATTACATTCAGGATTAAGTCATTTTTACAATGAAGAGTTAAATACTTTTTGAACAATCTTGTATGGCTTGATTACTTTATCAATAGTAAAGTTGAGTGTAGGCCACTCCAGATTTTTACTTTACTATAAGTAAAGTATAGTGATCGTGAAAAAATCGATCTCGAGATTTTGACGGAATTACATGTTTTGAGGTCCCAAAAGTCGTTTTATGAAGTTTTTTCGATGATGTCTGTGTGTGTGTGTGGGTGGGTGAGTATGTTAGCATTGCTTGTTACCACGCTACGGTCCAGAATCTTTGATGGATCAAGTTGATATTTCACACAAAAATGGGCCTCATAGGGAAGAAGATCCCAATTGTTTGGGAAGAATTATGCATGATGGGAAAGTCACTTTTTTTGCCAAAAACCGTTTTTTAGAAAACATTTATTTCTCCTAAACTGATAACTCTACAGTTTTGAAATTTTGACATTATTTTTAAGGTTACAAATGGAACAAACGAAAAATATATTCAGAATTTTAAAACAACAGGAAATATTTCTTTTTCAATAAAATGTAATAATTTTGACTTATAATTCAATCTCAAACCTTGTGAGAGCAATACAAGCCATACTTAGTTATTTCCTAAAAAAAAATATTTAATATTGCTTTACAGGATATTTTAATTTTAAAAATTAAATGAACTGTTTTCTATTATGGATATTTTAATTCATTTTTTAACATATTATTTAGAGATTTCTTATTGTTAGGTGAGTTTGTTTAACAGATATGGTGATAACCTCAAAATATATTGTCAATGAGAGAAAGAGAGTCATATTTGAGGTTGACCTGGATTGATGGATAACATGTTACAGGAAGGCAAGGGGAATAGGAACGCTATTGGAATGTATCAACGAGATAGGCCAATCTGGGACCTCGTAACTCAGTTATCCTATACCCAACCCTCTGTAATTAACATTTTCTAATTTTCCATATCGGTGAGCTGTGGAGTTTAATTGGTTGCCACAAGGGAGGAATACGCGATACTACCCAATCAGGCCCAACCTTCACGCATTATCTTCAATATCACCCTCTCACAAATTGGCTTCGACACCTATCAGCTGTTTAACCAGTTAGCTTCCGCAAAGGAAACCCTTACAATTAGAAACCCCCCCTTCTCTTTACTTGATTCTCTTCATCCACCAATAAGTGACTCTATTTCCTAATTATGCATTCATATCTTGATTTACAAATTTGCTTGAATAGTAATTAACTTAAGTTGATATTCTACTCAGGAACATTAAGAAAACGACAACTTTGTACTCAATTTAAGTTTCCACTGTTTTGTTTGCATAAATAGTAAGTTCATACAAGACAAACATGCATACACACACACACACACACACCACACATAATATATATATATATTATATTATATATATATATGAACATTGAATAAAAAGTATCGACCGTGGAATAGAAACAAAACTATAGTTTATCGGAACTCGGTCAGTTCTTCAGGTTCAAATTAATTTGATTAATTTTATTAATTTGAACCTGAAGAACTGACCGAGTCCCGATAAACTATAGTTTTGTATATATATATATATATATATATATATATATATTATATATATTATAGTTGAAAAGCAGAGCAGATTCTGCATTCACGTGATAGCCGAAATGATCGATAATAGTAAGTGTTAGTCTCTTTTTTGTTTTCTTATGATAACTTTAATTATATATATATATATATATATATATATATAAAGATTTCACATAAACACGTGAAACAACAATCAATGATCAAACCACATAACATAAACCATTTCACATAAACACGTGAAACAACAATCAATGATCATTTCCCATTTCTTATTGTGGTTTGATCAGTGATATATATATATATTTATTAGTGTATTTGGGGAGCAGGCCTTCATCTATACAAGTTTTGTTAAAACTTATGCCTATTTCCAATTTCACTCTTTTTCGGGTTAATTTTTCCATTCGTCTGAGTTCTGGCTTCCAAGAGTTCGGGACTAGATATATCAGTTCTCCATAATTTTTATTTTTGTACACCAACATGTTTCGGTCCACATCGACCATTTTCAAGGTTATTTTTACACAATTAAACTATACATACTAAATAACAATAAAAACTTAACATTGATACTGATCTATTAAAATACATTACTAAATAGTTATAGTAAGTTACTAAACAAAACAAAGATAGCTAAATAAACACGCAAGGTTAACAGTCATAATCATTGGAAGGTTGTAGCAGGTTTCCGCAGGGTGAGGTTTCCCCAGGATTCTGGTTACCTTCCTACAGCCGTTTGTGCTTGGGAAGGTATTGTACTGTCTTCGTTCATTCTCAGTGACTGGTTTTTCTTCAGGTTTCCGTCGAACAGCTTTAAAATTCTAGTGAATCCCCCACCCTGGCTGTTAATGGTAGGCTGGTTTTGGAGGATGATTTTAATACCATGGTTTAATACCATGATTTTGCAGCAAGAATACGACCACACCAGGCTGCAAATTTTGGAGGCTATTTTCATCCTCCAAAACCAGCCTACCATTAACAGCCAGGGTGGGGGATTCACTAGAATTTTAAAGCTGTTCGACGGAAACCTGAAGAAAAAACCAGTTCACTGAGAATGAACGAAGACAGTACAATACCTTCCCAAGCACAAACGGCTGTAGGAAGGTAACCAGAATCCTGGGGAAACCTCACCCTGCGGAAACCTGCTACAACCTTCCAATGATTATGACTGTTAACCTTGCGTGTTTATTTAGCTATCTTTGTTTTGTTTAGTAACTTACTATAACTTATTTAGTAATGTATTTTTAATAGTCAGTATCAATGTTAAGTTTTTATTGTTATTTAGTATGTATAGTTTAATTGTGTAAAAATAACCTTGAAAAATGGTCGATGTGGACCGAAACATGTTGGTGTACAAAATAAAAATTATGGAGAACTGATTTATCTAGTCCCGAACTCTTGGAAGCCAGAACTCAGACGAATGGAAAAATTAACCCGAAAAAGAGTGAAATTGGAAATAGGCATAAGTTTTAACAAAACATATATATTTATATATAAGTCACCGCTCTGCCTTCCTGTGGGACTGTTTCCCTCCTAATGACAACGATAGTCGAAATATATAAGTGAGTTATTTGTGTGTCTGTCTGTGTGCTATCTTGTTTTTAATTGGTTTATATATCAAACCAACTATGGAGTTGTACCACAGACACTCACCCTTAGTTAAGCCTGTGGAAGAACACTACGTGCTCGAAACGCGTCGTTTATACTATTAAATTTTTATATGTGGAGACCATTTCATTAGCTTTTTACCCTACAATGACTAAATACCATATAATAACTGTTTGCACTACGTTAGAAGGGTTAGTTTATATATATAAATTTGTATATTAATATGTTTGTCTGTACCACATATAATCAACACTAGTTTTCTTTATGGAAGTTCAGTTTCAGGTTCAGCGTCACACAATAAAACACATTAATCCAACGTTTCGTCTATATTTGTAACCCTGAAGATATCTACAAATATGGACGAAACGTCTGTTTAAAGGTTTTTGATTGTCGAAACCTCGATAAAGTAAAATAGTTGTATTAATATATAGATAATACAGAAAAACAGTGGTTTAATAGAACTTAAGAAAACTAAAATTAACGCATTATATAGATTGAAACAAAGTACGATTGATATTTTGGATGTCAGTTCGTTATCAGGAGAAGATCTGAAGAAAAGTTGCCAGATCTTGTCTGGTATTAGAATCAGTGAATGAAGTCCGACCAAGGTTTTAATTTTAGTCTCATATTGAGGAATACTGCTCAGAATTCAGTGATTTATAACTGTAAATCAAATGAAATGAAGTTAAGTACACCCACAAACCAATCAAAGCGCAGCCAATATTTATTTAAATACTTCTGTCTCTCACAGTAAACAGGCAATTCAGCAGTAATACGTCTAGGACCTGAAATTACTGAGTCATCAAGTAATAACTGGTGGAGATATATGTTGGACGTTGGTAATGAAGACGACAATGGTAATACCATGTTAAATTATATTGGTTACTGTCTTTTTCTGAAAATAAGTCCTAGCGTGATTTTCGGGAAGTTTTGGACTATAAGCCCTCCCTTGAAAATAGGCCCCAGTTAAGATAATGTGAAAAATATAATTCGTTAAAAAATTGCTGTTGAATGTAGTAGGTATCTCTAGCTGTCGTAATATTTCAGAGAATTCTTTGGAAAAAAATATTCCAAAAAAATTCCTTGTTTACCTCTAAAGTTCGTTTCAAGGTAGACTGGAGTTTGATCTCCACCTAGTCCTTGATTTGTTCACACGGGAGGAGGTGAATAATTTGAGTATGTCGTCCCTCGGAGAGGACGCAAAGCTGGCAGTCCCGAGCCTGTACGATGTCAGGTACTTGTTAGAGATCCCTATTTGAAATGCACTTGAGTTAGGAAAAAATTGAAGACTACGACTGTAGATTCTGTAGAATCACCGACTAAATCAAAATCCGGTAAACAGCTGACGTTATCACCCGCTATGGGATCGGTTTAAGCAATAAAAAAAAAAATAATAAAAAAAAGAGGTTTATGAAATTAATTTAAATTAATGGGGAATAACTAGAAAGAGGATGTAGTCATTATGGTGCTTCACGGGTGGCAAGGTATGGACACGGGTGACAAGGTATGGACACGGGTGACAAGGTATGGACACGGGTGACAAGGTATGGACACGGGTGACAAGGTATAAACCAAGTCCAGGCCTCTTCTGAAGACCCTCTGATGAGTAATTACTATTTTATAGTTGTTAATCATATGAAAATATTTTCAAAATACTTCAATTAATGTATTTTGGAATAACATTATTTCTTGTCAGTTGATGATTAACATTTGCAATTACAATATGATATTCATGTATTTTGTGACTCGACATGTACAAGCCAAATTTTCCCTTAATGTTAGATGATTTTAAGTGTAGCTGAGGTCACCAGTGCTCCACCTCAAAACAGGAAAAACAAAAGTGAAATTATTCAAGGGAAGCCCTTCTTGTGGCTGCGTTAATCAACTGAATAAAACATGTGCTCGAAAGCCATCTCTTGGACCGCAAGCAACTTAAGCTGTTTCTTTGTGCAAACAACATCAAGGAAGCAAGTTTATCGATTCGAAGCGGCTTAAAGTGCGTTAAACAACTTTGACGGAGTTTAATTTTATGCATTTATAAAATTGTCTACAGTTATTTTTATTTTATATTTTATAAGTCATAATGGTGACTCTAACTGTGTTTGAATCTAGATTACTTAAGGGGTACTTATTATCTCATAATTTTTATTGTAAAAACAGTATAAATGAAACAACTAATTTATAAACTTAATTTGCGATTAATTACTTTAATTTTAATTATCCTCAAAATAATAGCTATTTTAAATCATTAGTTGTGCAATCCGTAATTATGTCGTATTTACTCATTCTGAGGTAAAATGGATAAACAAACAAAAGTCTCCACAGAAATGAAGTTTTATTCAACAGCAACAACGCGTTTCGAACACTTTGTGTTCATCATCAGGAAGACACTATAATTATTATTATAATTAATTATTATTATTGATGATGAACACAAAATGTTGGAAACGAGTTGTTGCTATTGAATAAAAGTTCATTTGTGTGAAAGTTTTTGTTTGTTTATCAAACAAAAATACCTCAGAATAGCTATTTTTTTGAAAAGTGATATTGAAAAAAAATATTTTTTTAATTAGTTGACCTAAACGTCTTAAATGAAACAATGGCGACTAATATACTCCTAACTACTTCCTGAGTTCGCTGAATAGAATTTATATGTGTTGTATGGAGTAAATTGAATTCTCAAAATTCACTGTGAATTCAATTACTTACTTGTACCAAAATTTCTCCTTTAAATGTAAGAGATATCGCCGTTTATTTAATATCTAGTCATTTTATGACTTCTAAGGTGATACCACGGTGACTTGTTTGTTTTAAGTTAACATATCAGGACTTCATAACTTAGACAAGCTACTGGTGTTTTGACCTCAAGCTTTGTTGAACCAAATCAGTATAAGTAGAAATATATTTCTTGTTTCTCAAGAAAGGGGAAAAAGCCTGGTGGTCTCAGTACAGCTACCCCAGTCTTGTTCACCGTGTACAATGTCCTCAATAAAGAAATTTTCATTCATTCATTCATTCATTCATGTTCCTCAAGCTAAAAAAAAAAACAAAAAACTGTGCTTTCAACAACCATTTTTTTCATTCAATAATTGTACAAATCCATAATTGCGGCGGTATTTACTCTTGTTGGAGTAATTGGATAGAACAAACATTCGACACATAAAGTTTGTTTAATTCAAACAAATGATTTAAGAAAACACAAACACGATGAAGAGGAAGTGTTCAAAACGTAATGTTTGAATTAAAAAACTTCTTTTATGTTTATACTTTATATAATATATTTACCCCAGTGTAGCCATTTTAATCTTTGATTTATATATATTGCTGTTATTTTCTGGCCCTATAAACTACTTCTACCTTTTATATCACTCAATCGACTATATTAGTTTTTTTTTATACCAGAGTCATTTTCTGATTTTCTCAAAACTGCACTCATTTTTACCTCAAGTCAAATATATTTTCTTAATATTCGATTGATTTTTAACTCATTTATAAAGCTTTAACTAAAGTTATAACTTTAATTAACTTTATAAATAGTTTAAAATAACTATTATAAAGAAAGAAATAATTTAACTATTTCTTTCCTAGTTTTTTAATTTATTTTAATTTTAATTTAATTTAATTTTTTTTAATTTATTCATGCCTTGAAATGAATTAAAAATCGAGTTATTATACCAATATATTTACTTTCAATGATGATAAACGATTTTAAAATAGTATTAGATAAAATACTATTTTATAACAAATATAATGTTGAAAGTAAAGGTTTACTTTATATTGGTATTTATATTGGTCAAAGTGGTAAATTATTAAAGAGACGTGTAAAACAACACCAATACAACGTAAGTAGACAGGAAAAAAGTAGCTTATTCTTGCATACAAAGAAATGTCAGCTTAAATATGATTTTTTTAAGGTAATATTTTAAAGACTATTGCTTTCATTAATGCTATTTTATGTTGGGTAAAATAAATGGAATATTTCAATTTACAGGTTTTGTTTTAAATATGCTTGGTTATGTACACGTATATACCTTGAAATGATGTTTTATTTATTCCTGATATAAAATGAATGAAATTTTTACTTTCAAATTATTTTATATATAGTTATTGTATCTTGATTTATGTTAAGGATGCTATATCAAATGTTTGGGCTATATAAGAAACTTTGTTTTCATGGCTTAATAACAAGAAATAGCAATAACAGTTATTCCTGTCTTATCAAGTTGAGTGAATGTATTTTATTGTAGGGTAAATACCACATAACAATTGATTGCACTACGTTAGAATGTGTTTTATTAACCGTAGCTTATTAACCGTAGCTATAATTTCTTATATTAGAAATAGGTAAAACCGAAATAGACACTAGAGGCTGGTGGTGGTGCGTTGTTTCCGCTTAGACTAGAAGACGTGTGACTAATTTAAGCGACGATTTTGGTAGGCCAAAGCAAAAGGCAAGCAAGAGGAGGAGCACAGCACGTCAGGTGCAGTCGCAACCCTCCCTCCGCCATTAATCCTTATTTTACATCCACCCCCCCCCCCCCACCAACCCCCACCCCCACCCACGACATTCTCAGGTTATTTATGTCTTCTCCAAGAGCTGGTCTCCATAATTGATTTATCGAAAAGAATCACCATCTCGACAGCGAAGGTAACTAGGTGTATATTTCAATTTATGTATTTAGTAGAAGTCAACAAAAAAAAGGACTTTTCCAAGAAGATGTTTTAAAACTTCAGGTCAACACCACAGATCAAACACTGACATATTACACTTTCCAGACCATATATTTTCTTTTTCTTTCATTTTTAATATTTTCTTTCTCACTATTTCTTGATAAAGTAAATCTATTTAATAAATACGGAAAATATTTATGACATTATTTCATTTATCCAACAAAAAATACAACTTAAATTTCTATAACAATTATAATAGCTTTTATTGCAAAAATATATTTTATTCTTAAAAAAATAAATATGCATTAGATAGTTTTGAAATGATAAGACAAAACTGTAAAACTGGTTTGATAATTATAACACAATCAAATATACATAAAAAAAAAAGTTGTATTAACTATAATTTCATGAATTAATTCCAAAAAGTTTATCTGTAAAAATCACCCTTCTGTAATTTAAGTATTTTTCAATAAGCGATTTTTCTGTAATAGAAGCAGCATATATATAAAGGAGGACGTTTGCTGTTAAATCTTGTGGTAGGAGTGATGACGGACCCTCGGAAAGGTCAAGTAATGCTTGTCCACTCAGAGTTACTTGTAAAAGAAGCGAAACACTGTAAGACATCGACTGTGAACACAGCCATAGAATTATCTTTCAACTGATGTTGTCCTTTGTTAGCATAATGAACTATAAATATGCGCTTAATAAATTTATTTATTAAATAAATAAATATGAACTATAAATGCAATTGATAAAGAACAGTATGATGGAGAATATTGTTCATCAAGTAATTTAATATAACATTGCAGTCTTGAATATTGAATTTAACTTCATATATAGAGCCTTTTTCTTGGCATGTAAATCCACGAAGTGGCCATGAAAGAGTTGGTAGAGTACTAACGTTTGGCTTGATTCTTCAACCAAAACAAAGGGTCTTCGTCAGAGCCCAGCTGATACTGACGTATCAATATCAGTTGCACTTTGACGAAGACTACTTATTTTGATTGAAAGATCTTAGCCATTTTTCTGATCCGTTTACTATGGTTTAAACATTTATACATATAATGCATACTTGTATATAAGTGGGAGATACAAATAAAAAATTTGGGGAGTAAATAATACTTTTCTGATTCAGTGAATATTATATATATATATATATATTCTAGGACCTTCGAACCTAAAATAAAATTTGTTCGGAACTCTCCCATGTTGTGACCTGTCGAAGGCGAGAAGTGCTGGGGTGATTCAACAGTCTAACGCGTGGGTGCGCGCATGTAGCTCTGCTTTGACAGTTAAACGCTGCCACTATTTGAACTGTGCTAATTTAGTTTGTTGTTAATTTTTGGTTTATGTTTTAATTATTTCGTTTTATTGTTTACTGTTTAGCTGATGATGGCCAATGTGGCCGAAAGCTTGTTTCCCTTTAGTTTTTTAACCCACTTTGTGTTTGTGTAGTGTCAAATATAAATAAATAGTTTGTTTCATTAGTTTTCTTCAAGATTGTTTTCCTATTCTTGTTATGGAATTAGGTAGATTAATTTTTGAGCTACCAGTGAATTACAAGAAAATAATAAGGCAAATAGAACATCTTTCTAAAAGGATTATTAATGCTGAAGCCGCTGTGCTTTTTAACAACACTTGTTTAAAAGAAGACTTGCTGCCAGTAAACACCAATATATATATATATATATATATATATATATACTATGATAAACGGAAACGGTCCGGCAGGACAGATTATACTTTAAATAAATTGTGACACATAGACAGAAACATAACAAAGACTCACTTTTCGCCATTACGGTCGAGATATTGAAAAGTGAGTCTTTGTTATGTTTCTGTCTATGTGTCACAGTTTATTTTAAGTATATATATTATATATATATTTATAATATACATGTTATATATATATTATATATTATATATATATAGCAGATTCAATAATATATTGTTTGATAGAATAGGTGTTTACTCTAATCGAGATTCAGTCAATTTTTTAGGATAAAAAATCAAACTCTCGTTGCCAACGTTTCGGTTTTATTTAAAACCTTTTTCATAGGCAGAAGTCAGAATTTTTTAAACTAAGAAAATGAAATTTACATTATTTAATGGAACAACAATGTAAATTTCATTTTCTTAGTTAAAAAAAATTCTTACTTCTGCCTATGAAAAGGGTTTTAAATAAAACTAAAACGTTGGCAACGAGAGTTTGATTTTTTTATCCGATAAAATTGACCAAATCCCGATTAGAGAATACACCTATATGATATATATATATGATATATATATGTTATTTTAAATGTATGGCAGTTACAATGGAATCTATTGTAATAAGTTTTGCTAATATGCTATTATTAATTAGATATCAGTTGTTGAATGCTATATCATTTGATTAGCACGAATTTGAACTAATAGAGCTGATTGGATGTCCCACTTTGCTCAATCAATTGTTGCAGAAATTATTAATGTGGTCATCTTACCTCAATATTCTGATTAATTGGAATAAGTGATAAGATAGACATTGTAGTAACCCATCAGGGTTGTTGATTAGAAGGGAAGTAACAATAATGATATCATTTTACTACATGAGGGTCAAGGGTGTTATTTTACTTAGAGGCACTTCAGGTCATTTCGATTTCATTTTACTACATGATGGTCAAGGGTGTTATTTTACTTAGAGGCACTTCAGGTCATTTCGATTTCATTTTACTACATGATGGTCAAGGGTGTTATTTTACTTAGAGGCACTTCAGGTCATTTCGATTTCATTTTACTACATGATGGTCAAGGGTGTTATTTTACTTAGAGGCACTTCAAGTCATTTCGATTTCATTTTACTACATGATGGTCAAGGGTGTTATTTTCCTTAGAGGCATTTCAGGTCATTTCGATTTCTGGGTTGCATATTTTATGGGTTAGAAAAAAAGGTGTTTTTTTTTAAGAACTATTAAAATTATGTGCGCCTTGCTTTGCACATAATATGCGATTTTGCTAGAAAATGCCTAGCAATGCTTGTATTGTGTCAAAACAGGATGGATTTGTTGACTTTTGGCTAATCATATGTCTTGACTCGTCACATTTGTTTGAATTGGCCTTACACAACAGTTATAGCCATTCTGTAAGTTACCCTGCAGATACTTAACTGCATAAAAAAAATATAGTTTCCCCACTATAAGATAGCTCATACAGCACTCTTCTATATCAATATAAATACATTATCCATATTAAAATGTATTTATTTCCATTTCTTATAAATGTTAACCACAGTTGTTAGACAATCAAGCAAGATTCAGTACACTATACTTTTTTTCCAAAAATAATTTAAGACCTATTAAAGTGTCCTTTAAGTTTCAGAGTTGAGTTCCAGTCTCGCATTGAAAATAGTTTATTTTTTAAAAAGCCAAAATAGTTTAAAGATTGTTTTAATAATAATTACTAAGATTTATTCTACTTACAAGTAATTAATCTATAATCATTAATTAAATTTATGATCTGTGGCTTTGATAATATCTTTTCTATAGTATAGTTAAGTTGTAACTATTTAAGATTTATCATTTGACTTGTTAAATATTATTTAAAATAATGTTATATCCTCGTCAAATAAAAATTAATTTGAATAATTATGCAATCATTAAAATATTTAACTATTCATTTATTAATTATTTAAAATTTATTAATGTATCATCCATATAAGGGAATATATTAGACCATTTTTATTTGAAATGTGGGTAATTGGATTCAACTTTAATATTGTAATGATATATATAAGTTTTGTTATTATGAAAAAAAGGCGTAACTGTGGTATTTTATTATATAATTATATGTATATTTTAATTTAACTATATATGCATTAGTATACATTATCTTATTAAATTATCTTATAAATTTATCTTATTATAAATTATCTTACTTGGTAAGTTTGTTCTCCACTTCAGCGCTTTCGGAATAAATTCATTTTCGCAGAGTGACAACTGTTGTTGTCTGTTGGAGTCTATCAATATTTTATTCACTAACTTATTCGATTAGTTATTATGATTTAATATTCGGTATCTAATGGAAAAAAAACACTCGGCCATACTTACTTGTCACTCTGTGAAGATGGAATTATTCCGAAACCACTCCAGTGAAGCAGGCCCGTCTCTTAGCTAGAGCGAACCGGGGCAACCTCCTGGGGACCCGCGGGACGACGGTAATGAACTCGAAACTATTTCAGGAAAACTTCTTGTTTTTCTTGATAAATGATAAATACTAAAGGAAACAAAAATCTATAAATATAAAAATAAAATTGAAACCTCTAAGCACTTTTTATTTCTAATATCTGCACAATATAACCAATATAATATTTTGTTATATGTATAATCATTTAATGATCAAACCACAATATGAAAATGGGAAAACAAGACTAAGATCTTTCAACCGTAACAAGCAGTCTTCGTCAGAGTCAAAAACCCAACTGAAACACTAAATGCAGAAAACATCTGGTGAGGGGTTGAGAAGAGTGGGAGGGAAGAGTGGTATTTAAGTGGTTCTTCCCTCCCACTCTTCTCAACCCCTCACCAGATGTTTTCTGCATCTAGTGTTTCAGTTGGGTTTTTGACTCTGACGAAGACCGCTTGTTACGGTTGAAAGATGTTAGTCTTGTTTTCCCATTTTCATATTGTGGTTTGATCATTGATTGTTATTTTACGTGTTTAAATGAAATCTTTTTATATATAATCATTTGTGAGTGATGGGGGGGGGGGGGGGCTGCAGGGGTTGAGTTGCCCCGGGCCAGCATTTTCTTAAGGACGGCTCTCGAGTTGACGGGAAATTTACAAAGTAAGAAGGTTTATTATAATTTAAATTATTTTATGGTAACAGCCTCTGTTTTACTTAAAATACTAATAACATGTATTTATATTCAGAATAATATAATTTTAATAAACATTTTTGCTTCAATATTAAAAACGATTTGAAAAAATTAGTTCTAATTGAGTTTTAAAAAATGTTGTAATATTCTGAATAATCCTTAAATAGATGAAAATTTTAAAAATGTTTCTATTTTTAACTTTTGATTAAAGACTGTTTCAGTCCTGATGGTGCATTAATTATTTGGACAAACAAGCCTTAGTTAAATATCTTAAAAAGTCATTTTCAGGCAGTATACTATTTACTCATTACTTACTTTTCTCCAAGAATCCAAAAATTAAGTATATTTACATTGTAAAAAAAGTTATTGATAGACTACTTACTGCAAAACAATGACATTTCTGCTTAAAAAATAAAAATAATAGAAAATAGAAATATTTCAAAAATTAAACCTAGAATTAGCAATTAATATAAAAAATCTGATAAAATTCCTATTATAGCGAAGAACAATATACTATAAGAACTAAAAATCTATCTTGAATAATGGATTCACTTTCATATACTTGTTGGATTTGTTTACATTTGTGAAGGACGGACTGACTCGGCTTCTTTTATAATAGTATATATTTTTATTTCTATCGATTTTAAAAGGTAATAAACCGTTTGTATGATTACTTTAAAATGTGAACTATTTGTTTTATCATATTATTATTGAATATATGATTATCATATATGAACACTATATGAGGTCAATAGATGACTTTCTTAGTCTCATGGTCGTGGATTCTTATTCTCATGTTTTGTTGTTTGTGCTGTTCAGTATCATAACTGGATATTATGCCACCCCACTAAGCTAAGATCGTTGGTCCGTTCCTATTGGTAAAGGTTTGAGGCTCTAGCTCCCCGGTATGCTAAGCAGGCATACTTTCCGACCGAAAAGTTACTGCTTCTCACACAGCGACCACAAAGGTCTACCCAACCTGGGTGAGAACTAACAGCCACTACGAGTCTATCCTCAGATTGGCGGGATGGAGAGAGAACCTCTCCATGGGCCCTTGCCTCCCGTAGTACCGACTTATTTTAAGAGTTTCGGATCAAACTCCGGACCATTGGTCCTACTGAACCTGCTCAGCTGCAGGTAGGGTCAGTGACCCTTGTAGCCCCCGGTTCGAAGAACCACGTGGAAAATCAAGCCAATACAACCTGTGGTATAGCTCCATGGCCACACTACAGGCGGTAATCAGTAGTTGTTGATTTACTTATAAACAATTCTTATATTCATAGAAGGGGTTCTTGAGAATTTTGGTCATAAACATACAACTCCTAATTAGATGCCGACGTTTCGCCAAAATTTGTTTGGCACTTTAAAGGCTAAAAAACAATTATTTATTAAAGACATTAGTAGAGCAAGAAAAATACATGCACGGAATACCAACCAACAGAAAAAAAAACAAACAACAATTCAGTAACAAGAAAACCACAAAAGGATAATAAAATACCCAGTTTTTGGCGAAACGTCGGCATATAATCAGGATTAGAAATATAATATACCGTCTTACCTCGTACACTGTACCTGTAGCTCTCGGACCGGTTTCGGGTGTCACCCATCTTCAACAAGAATAGATCTAAGGAGTCCCCACTTCTTGTTCTTGTTGAAGATGGGTGACGCCCAAAACCGGTCCGAGAGCTACAACAGCAGTGTACGAGGTAAGACGGTATATTATATTTCTAATATTAATAATACTAACCTCTATGGTTATAACGAATGGATGAATATAATCAGAAGTTGAATTTTTATGACAAAAATCCTGAAGAACCCCTCCTTTTGTGAACTTGAAAAATCAGTGGTATAGAAGCTATATCAATAACAATTCTTATATTTTTAAAGGTAATAGATAGAATTTAATCTTTTAGCGAATCTGTTGTATTCCTATAAAGTTTTTATTGTTTTATTAAGTCTGGCAGTTGTATAGTACAGTAATATAGAAAAAGTAGTAAAACTATCAAGCTTAATTTGGTTTTGTTGTATAATGAGGATGAAGGAGAAGGAATGGTATCAGATTGTAGATGGGGAAAGAAAAATTTAGCGGAGCATCGAATGGGAAAGCAAGTGAAAAGGGAAGGCCTCATTTAATAATGAAGCGGAGAAGTGTGCGTACGACTTTATTAAACCACTGGTCTTACGGAGGTGTAAAAGTATTATCTTATCTGCACTTTCTAACCAGTTTACGGCCTCTAGAGGATCCAATT
Organism: Hermatobates lingyangjiaoensis; assembly: GCA_026182355.1. Classification (NCBI taxonomy): domain Eukaryota; kingdom Metazoa; phylum Arthropoda; class Insecta; order Hemiptera; family Hermatobatidae; genus Hermatobates; species Hermatobates lingyangjiaoensis. Next base: position 134,268 of record JAPFBL010000308.1, on the reverse strand, counting down.
ACTTCATGCAGTGTTTGGGACACAACCTTCCAATAGGGACTTTCCCTCCCTTTAAGTCTTTCCGCTTATCATTGCTTCTGTCTTTATTTTCATATACTTTAGCATTTTTAACGAACAAGCAGTTCAACATAATTTTTTTCCAGTTCAATAATTAATAATGTTGTTGTTTATAATATTCGATTTAATGAGTTTTGAGATCTCTTCAGTTGGTTAGGCAGTCACTAGGCCATGAACAATATTGGGTGGGTATGGTTGAAAATGGGTGACGTCCGAAACCCGTCAGAGAGCACCATTGTACGATGTAAGACGGTGTATTATATTTCTAATATTAATAATACTAACGTCTGTGGTAATAACGAAATACATGAATGTAATTTTGTTTCATGAACAGAGATATTTCTACATTCACAAAGGTATTCATTAAAAATGAAAATAAATTAATATTGTCAACAAATATTAAACCACCCAAACAAGTTTCATTATGTATGATTTCTAAACATCATAAAAGTTCATTAGATGTATATATATATATATACACACGAGTTCAAAATTCAAGAAGAGTAACACACAGAGTAAGGAAACACACTTACAGACTCAAATTTTCGGGTAATCCGTCTTCAGGAGAAAAGAGAAAGGGAGACCAAGCACGTTGTAGACGCATCGGCAAATAAGTATTAAGTGAAAGATATATATATACGGATGATTTCAAAGTAGAGAATACAGTCAATTTAAAAAAGTAATATAGAGTTTTCTTTCATATTTTAAAGGAAAAGCTAAGTATATTTATTTCAAAGTATTAATTCCCTATAACATTGAACAGGATGTAATAATGGAATGGATCTCAAAGGTAAATTGAAAAGATACGATAAAAAAAGTTGACGATACAGAATTTTGAAGCGTAACAGGAACTGCTTGTGACCTGTTGGTTCAGCGTTTGTGTTATTCACAGTTTATGTTTTTCTTGTAAGATAAATTATCGATTTGTAAGATAAAAGAACGGATTTTTCGAAATTTTGTGTTAGTTAGTGTGGTTTTTACTGTGTGTTACTCTTCTTCGATTTTAAATCAGATTCATCGTGATGTATGAACCATTGACAGAAAATTATCTTGTCATGTCAAAGATTTTAATTATATAAAAATTTAAATTTTACTTGTTGAAATATTGTACTTCAATACTTTGTTATTGAAAACATTCAGCTATTACTTAGTCTAAAGGTTCAAGGTAGTTTCACAATTTGAGCAGTACGTAATCAGATCTTAAAGTAGATTGTTGGAAATATAGAATATAGAACATTACTAGAAGAAAATAAAGCAAAAGAAAGGAATATTTGACTTGATGAAATAGAATAAATGTTGCTTTCCAGTTGTTTATAAACTTTTAAATTTAATGTTGTTTTTAATGTATGGAATTAAAATCTAAAGAAAGCTTTATCAACAACAAGTCTGTTTTATTGGTTTTTATGAATTGATGACGCGGTAAAGAAAGGATTTGAAGTATTTAGTGCTTCTTTGAGAGTTATGATGATTCAGCAAGGTCACTGACGCTATCACACCCGCTAAGATGTCAACTTGACCTTATCTGTTTAATGCACTGTCTGCCTGCATTAGCAATGTTCTTTATACAATTTAATAGATTCAGTTCTATTTTATGGGACATAAAGAGTTAAAAAATGTAAAATTTACCCCTAGACATTGCTAATAATGGACAGGTTTTTAAGCAATACTATTTTACTATAAAAACTATTGTTAAATAGAAAGTGTTGAACACTGAGAATAGTATTCTCTGATCACACACACACACACACACACCCACACACACACACACACACACACACACACACACACACACACACACACACACACACACACACACACATATATATATATATATATATATATATATATATAATATCAATGAAAAATCAAGAAGAACTGCTTGTCTTTGAAATAAAGTCAAAAAAAAGGTTATAATAGTGAGTTTATTAAAAGAAAGTGAAAAAGAGGAGAGAAAAATCGACACAAGAGAAACGATAACAGAATAGAAGTATCAATAAAAAGTGTTAAAACAGAAAGGAAAAATACAAAGTTTAAACAGGCAAGAGTAACAGCACAGAAGGTTACAAGATCGTGCGTAACGCACTAAATTTCACTCAAAATTGTTCTTCTTGAGGCATTAACTAAAAAATACAATATCATCAGAGAGTTGTCTATAGTATAAAGTAAATGTAGTACAAAATAAAAATAATATAAAATAAAATAAGGAAGAGAGTACCTGTAGTACAACTGACTGGGAATAGAATGAAAGTGATTTATGGTATGGAGTGTACATCTGTTTCATATTAGAAGGCAGGTATATTTCTTTGTTATTTTTTTTTTTTCATAAAGAATTAAACTGATAATATTTTACCCTTGTTATGTACAGTTTGAATCGACTTTCCAAATTTTATAGTGCATTTTAAAATTGATATATTTGAAATATGACCATTAAAGTTTAAAACGACATAAAATACTTTTTACTTCGTAATAAATAAATTATTGTTATTAAAGAAAACTGATTTTGTGTTTTAACCTAATTTATATGACCTAAGAACGCGTTTCATTTTTCTGTGAGGATGTTTTTGATGGGTGTATGGTCTTGTATTTGCAAATATATTTAAATACGACAAAAATTTGATTGATTGAGTGATTATACAGAAATTTACATATAAACAGTTCTTGTATAGATGAAGAACTTGCTTTCTTTTAATATTGAGGTTCTGGAAAAGTACTTTATATTAACATAGAATCTATGCTTTATCAGACCAACTATTTATCAAGGGAGTTGAAATTTATTGCTTGAGATTATTACATAATACGGGGGTGTTTCAAAAAATTTGATATCATTTCGCAATTTAATAACTTTGTTATATTTTGTTCAAATGGCTTCAAATATCTATAGCACTTTTGAAAACAAAGTAAAATTGGAATATCATTATAATTTTAACTTTATGTTGTTTGTCTTTTCATTGACAGGTATAGAAATAAAATGTCATTCAGTGAAAGAAGAAAGGTGTTCGTTCTGTGTGTTGAAGTTTGCTAGAACACAAGAAAGGCGCGTGGAGATTTTCTTCGCCCCAAATGCAGACATTGTGCTTATTGACTTTTCCATTTGACCAAAAAAGGTTGTCCAGATCCTGTTTTTCTGCACAAACAGCATTCCTCTTTACAAATTTACATTCCCTCTCTCTCTCTCTCTCTCTCTCTCTCTCTCTCTCTCACACACACACACACACACACACACACACACACACACACACACACACACACACACAAATGCATGCTACACATCTTGTTTGACTATCTTCTAGCAAACTCCAACACACAGAATACCTTTTGTCTTCCAGTGAATGACATTTTTATTACTCTACCTTTAAAGAAAAACATCAAGAACATAAATTTAAAATTATAATTGAATTGAAATTTTCCACTGTTTTTACAAATGTTATAAATATTTGAAGTCTTTTGAACAAAATTGAACAAGGTTATTAAACTGAGAAGTGATATCGAATTTTTCGAAACACCTTGTATAATAAATTGCACAAAACTCTTCAAATTTAGTTTGTCCTTGGTGAGAAATTAGGAATAAATTTATAACCCTTCCCGCTCTCCTCTACCCCCTTTCCTTTTCCCCTTCTCCCTCTCCTCTTCCTCTTCTCCTTCACCCTCTCCTCTTTTCTTCCCCTTCTCCCTCTCTTCTCCTCTTCACCCTCTCCTCTTCTCTTCCCATTCTCCCTTTTCTCTCCTCTTCTCCTTCTCTCTCTCCTCTACCCCTTTCCCCTCTTCTCTTCCCCGTCTCCCTCTCCTCTCCTCTTCTCCTTCTCTCTCTCCTCTACCCCTTTCCCCTCTCCTCTTCCCCTTCCCCCTCTGCTCTCCTTTTCCCCCCTCTTCTCTTTCCCTTCTCCTTTTCCCCCTCTCCCTCTCCTTTTCCTCTTCCCCCCTCCTCACACCCTTCTCCCTCTCCTCTTCCTCTACCCCCTCTCCTCTTCCTCTACCCCCTCTCCTCTTCCTCTACCCCTCTCCTCTTCCTCTACCCCCTCTCCTTTCCCCTTCTCCCTCTCCTCTTCCCCCTCCTCTCACTCCCCTCCCCCTTCTCCCTCTCCTCTTCTTCTTCCCCTTCACCCTCTCCTCTTCTCTTCCCCTTCCCACTCTCCTCTACCCCCTCTCCTTTCCCCTTCTCCCTCTCTGTTTCCTCTTCCCCCCTCATCACCCCCTACTCCCTCTCCTCTTCCTCTACCCCTCTCCTCTTCCTCTACCCCCTCTCCTATTCCTCTACCCCCTCTCCTCTTCCTCTACCCCCTCTCCTTTCCAATTCTCCTTCTCCTCTTCTTCTTCCCCTTCACTCTCTCCTCTTCTCTTCCCCTTCCCCGCCTCCTCTTCCTCTTCCCCTTTTTTCTGTTTTTCCTTCTTAAGTAAAAAAGTAAATGAGCGTGACCAGAGCTTACCTGATCCGTCTTTGGTTACACAACCAAAGATTCAACATCATAGTTCTATTTTTGAATATTCTATTTAAATCAACCATTTCTTCAAACAAATTATAATTAATGTTTCGTATTAACGTTAATTTCTGTTTAAGTAACTAGATAATTAATTATATAAATATCTACATTTAAAGTAATTTGTATGTATAGTAATATAAATGATCAAACCACAATAAGAAATGGGAAAACAAGACTAAGATCTTTCAATCGTAACAAGCGGTCTTCGTCAGAGTCAAAAACCCAACTCATCAGTTGGGTTTTTGACTCTGACGAAGACCGCTTGTTACGGTTGAAAGATCTTAGTCTTGTTTTCCCATTTCTTATTGTGGTTTGATCATTGATTGTTATTTCACGTGTTTATGTGAAATCTTTTTATCGATGTATAGTAATATATCTATTAACCTCTTAATTGATTTAAGTTGACTAGCCACTGTAATTAAGCAATTATCTAATTTTGATTGGTATAAAAAAAACTTATTTGCTAGTTACATCTGATTGTTGTTGTTGTCATTACAAAAGTAAAAGTAAAAACAAATTGTAAATTACAGCAAAGTATTAAGACCAGATCAGCCAATAGTAGACTTTACAAAACAAAACAAAAACGATTAAAAAAAAATAATGTATTAACAACATTTAATAAGATGAATGTATAGTTTATTCACAATATATAACTAAACAAGACAATATATAAACAGTTTAATGAAAGTATTTTAAAACAAATTGAGAAGGAGAACAAAGGGGGAAGGTTTTCCTCATTCGAATTGGAAATAGAAATTAGAATTTAACTTCCACTAGAGACCCCTCAATTCATTCCACATCCATCGGCCATCTTTAATCCACTGAATTGCCTTCGATACAAGTCAGTATTTCTTCGATTGGTGCCTTTATGTACAACTGAAAATGTGGTTCTACTAAACAATATTGATGGTTTTATGATCTTTTTTACATTACCGTCTCTCTGTTATTAGATGTGTTTCGCTGTTCAAAATATGTTTGTTATATCTTTTCTAATTTTTTTAATGTTATTTATTAAAATATCAAGTAATGAGTATTAATTTCAAATGAATAACAGTAAATTATTTCTGCATTACCTGATAGGAATGACTGATCTGTTTAACCTATTAACTGATTGGCTCTGGATTTTAGATTTGTGGTCACATTTTTTCACATTATCATGATAACCGGGATTGCCAGCTGGTATTTTAAGGCCATCACACAGTTATATCTTTTTTCTCCTGTGCCTGTAGCACTATTCATTTCTCCTGTGCCTGTAGCACTATTCATTTCTCCTGTGCCTGTAGCACTATTCATTTCTCCTGTGCCTGTAGCACTATTCATTTCTCCTGTGCCTGTAGCACTATTCATTTCTCCTGTGCCTGTAGCACTATTCATTTCTCCTGTGCCTGTAGCACTATTCATTTCTCCATTCTACTTTTCTCCCAAATTCCAGCAGTATCAGGAAAGTTTTTTTTCCCCTCTAAATGTCCAGTAAGGAAATTTCTTTTGAATTTTCTCAAAATGAAATTCTCAAACTAGTTTTAAAAGAACCAGAACTTGACTGGTGTTTCAAGAAAACCAGAAAAGTATTTCAAAAGTAATATTCATTTCATATTTTACTGGTGTTCCTTTAAGACTGTGAACACTCAATCGTCTCTATGTATTCCTGCAAATCACATAAGACCTCTCGAGCGTTTAGAATGTCTTCTTTGAACCCATTTGTTTTTCTTTTCTTGTTAACAGTGTTCAAAGTTCTCGAGTTATTTTGTAAATATTCTAAATTTCTTCTGAGAAAGTCTACTCTCAATTACAATTTGAATTTATATAACGAACTTAGGTTAGGTTGCAATGGCAGTCCTACAAGGGAACACACGTGGGCCGAGCATTGGCCCTTTGTGATACCTCACAATGAAGATTCTACAGTGGGAGTCCTAAATTTTGCCTAACTCAAATGTATTTAGAATAGGGATCTTTAACGAGTACCTGACATCGTACAGGCTCAAGATCGACGGTTTAACGTCCTTCTCCGAGGGACGACGTGCTCAGATTTATTCACCTCCTGCGTGAATAAATCGAGGGCCAGGTGGGGATCGAACCCCGGTCCTATCTGAGGACCGTACAGGCGACTGCGTCAACCACTGAGCAAACCTGACCCCTGTAAAACGAACTTAACTAACTAAAACAGATTCTTGACTCTAGAATTATAACAAAAATCATGTGCGGTATGAAGCGATATGTATGAAGTAAACATGACACCCTTATCAGATGGCTTTCATTCCATTAATAACACAACCATCAGATATCACATAGATATCTCTCAACAGCATCCTTAAGTTTTCCGCGCTTAGCAGTCATATTTTCGTCCTTTTTTTAAATATTTAATAGATTACCTGCAACAAATACAATTAATTTAAAGTTTTAATCTAAAGAATGCAGTCGAGTGAAAAGTTTAAATGATTCTTAAAAAATGTCTTTTCGTTTGTTCCACTGGTCTGAATCATTAAATAAAGAAAAAAGCGATTTGAGCAAAATGACTGGGGATCAATTTTTATTATCTAAAACTTTTAAAATTAATTTTGAATCAAAAACTTTCCCCTAAATTAATTAAAAAGTGTAATTTATGGTCTCGATTTCTTTTTGAAGAATTATCAAACACAGCACTTTTTAATTCATTCAATAAGGTAAATTTATTTTAATTTTTGTTCCTTTTTTTTTCTTTTGTTTATTGGAGTATGGACAGGGGTAGTTATGAACTAAAACGGCTGAACAGAATAAAAGTACCATTCGAATAATTAATGAGTAAACATTCTGTACTCCTTATGACAAATGTCATGGAGTTATGAACTATGAAAAAGTTATTTATATATGTATAAATAAAACATGATTTTACAATAAACACGTGAAATAAACATTCACGTGACCAAGATCATTTAACTATAACAAGCGGTCTTCGTCAGAGTCAAAAGTGAATATCCATCAGATTCAGCTTTGACTCTGACTAAGACCGCGTGTTACGATTGAAAATTGTTGGTCTTTTTTCTGATTTCTTACTGTGGTTTGGACGTTGTTATATATTTTATAGAAACACGTGAAATAACAATCAATGATCAAACCACAAATGAAACAGTTGGGTTTTTGACTCTGACGAAGACCGCTTGTTGTGGTTAAAAAACCTTAGTCTTTTTGTCTTATTTCATATTGTGGTTTAATTATATATATATATATATAATTATATATATATATATATATATATATATATATATACATCTATATAAAATTGAATGTTCTGCCCACTTGTTTTCTACTTTCATAAATGAAGGTCTCTTTCCTAAATACACAAATTTAAAACTATATGAACCAAAATTTCGAAAAGAAAAATTTACTTAAAATATAGAAGACGTCTTCTACTCGTATATCATGAAATAAATAAACAAGAAGAAGATGTCATTGAGATGGAAAAAAGTGGGCGAGAAATTCAATCTTACATGCATAAATAAAGGGCTGTTTCTCCAAATGGACATTATTTTTAAATTTAAACAGCAAGCTCTATTCACATGCCAAGTTCAAACCAGGTATTAAAATACTAAATTGTTGTGACAATAATTCTAATGGCTTATAAGGGCTATTTGTTAATAAGTTTCTTAAATTTCTTTATACTTCTTCTGGTAATATCCGTGATATAGAAGACCACTTCTATATTTTAAGTGAATCTTTCTTTTCGAACTTTTGGGATCATATCCCAAATATTTTTTTGGGATCATATATAGTTTTAATCATATATTTCTAAATTGTAATATTTAGGAAACAGACCTTCATTTATGGAAGTAGGAAAAAAGTGAGCAGAAAATTTAATTTTACATATATATATATATATATATATATAGTTCAATATAGACAAAGAAACATAGAGAAATCAAAAGAACACACTTACAGTCTCTAATTTTCGGTTTGAACCGTCTTCAGGAGAGATAAGAGAGGGAATCCAAGCGCACTGGTTCAGAGACGGTTGGAGACTTCAGGAGTCATTTCTAATTGGGACCAGGAGAGACGACTGAAGATAAAAAACGACTTAAGTCTCATATGCTGGTCTTTAAACTAGCCTAGGCTAAACCGAAAATAACCTTTCCTAGTTTTGAACAATACTTCTTTTATGAATGTAATTTTCAATAATATAAGGCTAACAAGAATCTATTATAAGCTTCTAAACAAATAAATGGATGTAACGGGAAAAAAGGTTTTGAATAGCCTAGAATTTGATGTTAACAACCACACGTCGGGATGCTTTGTTCATGAATGAAGTTTGTTATGAAATAATAAAAAAAGCCTTATTTGAGTTTAAACATGAATACAGGAATAAATATTTTTGCAATAATAAGGCTAGAAAAAAAAAATTAAATTTACCGTGGCTGTTTACATCGCGGACGTTATGATTCTACTTTATAATTCCAAATATTTGTAGCAGGCAAACGTAAAGAGAAATATCTGACGGAAATTTTATTTTTTTAGTTTTCCATATAAATATATAAAAAGATTTCACGTAAACACGTGAAATTACAATCAATGATCAAACCACAATAAGAAGATCTTTCAACCGTAACAAGCGGTCTTCGTCAGAGTCAAAAACCCAACTGAACACTAGATACAGAAAACATCTGGTGAGGGGTTGAGAAGAGTGGGAGGGAAGAGTGGTATTTTAAAAGAGTGAAAGTGCAGGAAAGGACTAATGTCGAGAAAGGGATGTTTGCGGAAACAAAGGAGTACATATAAAAATGAAAATCATCATATTGATTGGACAGGAGCTAAATTTATTACCTATGAAAAATCAATGTTGTTAAGAAATATAATTGAATCGTCTCTAATTAAATTTAATAGATCAAATATTATAAACATTAGTAACTTTCTCTTCAAACTTGATACTTTCGTTACGAGGGCAATAGCCTCTTCTAAGAGGGTTGACAGCTAGCAGATAGTTTTTTACTCTTTCTTACTGTATTCCTTTCTTTCCCCAAACATTCCTTTCTGGTCATTAGTCCTTTCCTGCGCTTTCACCCTTTCTTCCCTTACAAATATAAACATATTTTTGTTTTTTTTTTTAAAGCGACGTATAATCGAGATGGACTTAACTCGAAAGGACGTAGCCCAGGGGTTCTCACCCTTGTTTAGCCCATTCACCCCCTCGCCATTTCCCACAATGCCGTTCTTCCCATGGTAGTATATACACTTTTACAACTTTACACTGATTATGATTACAAGAGAATTTTACAAATAAAATGCTAATTATAATTATTGATGGATATATTAAATATTAATTCCATCAATTTTTTTTTAAAATTATAATTAAGAGGTCAAAACCTATAATAGCTTTCTCACTCTGTAAACCTACTGTGGTCACAATTCACCCCCTGAAGATCGAAAATTCACCCCTGGGGGTGAATTTCACCCCCTTTGGGAACCCCTAACGTAGACCAAGGAGTACTTGTAGTTTGATATAAAATTGCTATTAAAATTTGAAGTTGAATATTTTCTATAATTAGGATAATTAGTAATCATAATAGAAGCATAATATTGTTATAAACTAAGGAATAAAGTTTTAGAGGTTTCATGTCTCAATCTGTTATTTTCATGACAGTATGAATTTTTTTTTAAAAAAGTTTAAAAAATGAAGGCCTCTTGGTTATTATTGTAGCTTAGTTGTTGAGTTTTTTGTAAAAATTAAAGCAACTATTTCTATCTAATAAGGTGCCGGCGGAAAAGAGTTAAATCTTAAGAGAGAGGGGGAGAGGGACTTTTACCGAGAGCGCTAATAAACAAGGCGGAATGTTTGCAGAGACAGACAGTGTGGTAAGTTAATTAGGGGGCCTGAGAGAGGTGGACGAGGGCGCTCGACGCTCATCCAATATTTATACATCTGCACTCCTGTCGGAACGATTCAACACTCTCCTTAGTCTCACCGCCTACCTCCTCCTTATCAATCAAATAGTTCTTATCAACTTCTTGTCTCTTCTCCTATATCAACTTTATTAAAACTTGCAAAACACAACGTCCATATATATTTCTTTGTTGTATTTCCAAGATTTTATTAATCCTACTAATATCATTTATATTTCAAATATTCTTTAACTTGTAGTAGTTTAATGTGAAAAACTTAACTGATATAAAAACTGATATAATATAAGAAATTATAACGATATAATAACGATAATAAATCAACTGATATAATAACTGATAATAACGATATTATAACGATAATGAATTAACTGATATAACAACTGATAATAACGATATTATAACGATAATAAATTAACTGATATAAAAACTGATATATTATAACTGATTATAACGATATTATAACGATAATAAATTAACTGATATAAAAACTGATATAATATAAGAAATTATAACGATATTATAACGATAATAAATTAACCGATATAACAACTGATAACAACGATATTATAACGATAATAAATTAACTGATATAACAACTGATAATAACGATATTATAACGATAATGAATTAACTGATATAACAACTGATAATATAACGATATTATAACGATAATAAATTAACTGATATAAAAACTGATATATTATAACTGATTATAACGATATTATAACGATAATAAATTAACTGATATAAAACTGATATAATATAAGAAATTATAACGATATTATAACGATAATAAATTAACTGATATAACAACTGATAATAACGATATTATAACGATAATAAATTAACTGATATAACAACTGATAATAACGATATTATAACGATAATAAATTAACTGATATAAAAACTGATATATTATAAGAAATTATAACGATATTATAACGATAATAAATTAACCGATATAACAACTGATAACAACGATATTATAACGATAATAAATTAACTGATATAACAACTGATAATAACGATATTATAACGATATTATAACGATATTATAACGATAATAAATTAACTGATATGAAAACTGATATAATATAACTGATTATAACGATAATAAATTAACTGATATAAAAACTGATATATTATAAGAAATTATAACGATATTATAACGATAATAAATTAACTGATATAACAACTGATAATATAACGATATTATAACGATAATAAATTAACCGATATAACAACTGATATATTATAAGAAATTATAACGATATTATAACGATAATAAATTAACTGATATAACAACTGATAATAACGATATTATAACGATAATAAATTAACCGATATAACAACTGATAACAACGATATTATAACGATAATAAATTAACTGATATAACAACTGATAATAACGATATTATAACGATATTATAACGATAATAAATTAACTGATATGAAAACTGATATAATATAACTGATTATAACGATAATAAATTAACTGATGTAATATAACTTATCATAACGATATTATAAGAATAATAAATAACTGACATAAAAATCTTTTATAAACTATTATAACCAGCTGGCATCAGTTTTTATCACAACATTTAATGCACACATTACATAAAATAAAGTTTACCTTTTGTATACCAGAGGACAGTAATAAACAAAATGTTGCCGATAGCTTGGTATATGGCATAAAAAATTAGAAAGCATCAAAATTCCTATCAGAACCTTGATTAAAGTGTTTTCATCAATAATTATTTGATGAATTAAGTAATCAACCAATTTTTTTTTACTCATTTAATATAATGTTTTCATCAGGATGTGATTAATTTGATTTAACTTAATAATGTAATTGATTAAAGCAGTGCAATTGAGAGATAGACTGCTTTGTTGGAATCCATAGAGAAAGTACGTGTTTACACAACAGAACGAGCTACTTACCACAGTCTCAAAGTTCATCGTCTTTGATCAAATGAATCTCCATGTCCTCATAACTGAATTTTTTTTTTTTGGCTCTGATTAAATACCACTCGACTTGTGACACCGTTAAAGGACTCCACACAAACACAGGCTCCAAACATACACGTAACAATGTGGTTAATATACTTACTATTAATAATAAGTCAAGTCTTTATATCAAAAACGTAGACTTGTGCGGACCTACGTTCCTTGGAATGGATGTAAAGACTTCAATCCCAAGCCGTAGGATGTAACATATATATATATAATTAATTAAAGTAAAGTTTAGCACTATGAACGTAAAATTAAGAGTTGCTATCTCAAACGAAGTAGTTCTAGATACGAGTAGCAAAATTCAGATTTTTTTTGTTCCGAGAATATAGTAGAATATGTTAAAATTTAATTTAAACTACGTCTAAGCTATAACTTTTTTTTTGTATTTTATTTGCTTAAAGTCACAACAATGTAAGTATAACATTACTAGTGTCACTGATTCAGGAGGAAAGAAGTAATCAAATGATTACACTTCGTAGTGTGGGGACCCATAATCTGAAAAGAATTACTTAGTTAAAAGGGTTATGCTGATATTTTCATCAAATGTTAATTTTTTAGATGAAAATTATGTATAAATAAGCTATTTAAAAAAAAAGTTATATTAACAGAAGGCTGTTTTAAATAGTTAGATCTCTTCAGATTATTCTGCTTGTTATGGTTAGGTTAAAACGGAAATGAAAATGCTCTGACTTCTTCAAACAAACAGATAAAACTGAAAAACGCTATTCGTTTAAAACTTTTGCCAATAAAACTTTCTTTATTCCTGTCCATAATTTCTAAGTGTAAATATAAGTACTAACTTAGAGATAATTATTAATAAACAGTTCATTACCTAACGATATGTATGGTACTGACTGACGAAAAAAATAAATCCAAATTATTTAAATTATAAAGTTTACAATTTTGAGTAAAGTTTGTTATAAAAAAGAACGTTTTAAATTTAGGAGTTTTTTGGTTTATTTATTTTCTGACAGGGATATGAGAAATCTATTTTAGAAAAATTGACGTTTTGCGAAGTAAAGTGGTAAGTAAAGCTGTACGTGACATTTCAACAAAACGATTCCGTTTTCATCTTCTTTTAACTCCGGCATGTCGACTGAAATTACCTAAACCTTACAGTTGTAGTCCTACATGTCAGTCCTTCCGCACTCGAGTGCTAATAGCAGCTCACCTTTCAGTCAAGGGGAACTCATATTCCTAGCATTTCCTTGGATAAAAATTCATCCACCAATCAAAACTCTCAAGCTAGTCAATTACTTTTTTTTACATTATTTATCCATTTTCAAAATTACGATATTAAAAATATGTTCAACTTTTGTGATGCTAAAACACAAAAGACAAAAGCTGGTGACTTGAAAGATTAACTAATAATGTTCAGAGGTTATCGGGGAACTAAAGTGTGATGATGAACAAGAGAGGGAAAAGACGAAGGGGAAATAACCCTTATTGACGTAAATTCAGACGTTATTGATGACCCTTGTTAAACTCACTATTAGGTTACTCATAGGGAATACGAGTCTATGATAAAAAAAAGTACGAAAAAAACTTACTCTTATACATTAACGATTTTTTTCTTTACATATGAATTAATTTTTCAGAATTTGTTCAAACCAAAAATTACCATGGATATTTTAAGGAGACAAACAGGTTTTTTTTATCTTATTTATAGTTCATGAACTAGTTTCTCAGTTGATTGTGTGTAACATTATAGATCTGTTTGTTCTCCTTGAACATATTTTACTGCACTGGTATTAGCATATCCGATCGATTTTCTTTAATACCTTTGAAATGATGTGCTTTCTCCAGCCCTTAGTATATTATTCTATTTGACGGCCTGAGTGAAGTAAGTTAGACGCTGTTTTATGGACTACTCCAGATTCGCTATAAATACAATGCCAACATACAGGTGTATGCCAAGAAGCGTACATAGTGTGCAATCAGTTTTGGTTGCTCTAACTACAGCATGCCAACAAATATTCACAAAGATATACGATTTATTTCTTAATACAATAGTCTTTTGCGATTTCTCATTAAACTTTATATTTTTTTTTATAGTAATGAATAAAGTTTTGAGGTCAAATGGATAAAACAACAAAAGTCTCCACACAAATGAAGTTTTATTCAACGCGTTTCGAACACTTTGTGTTTATCATCAGGAAGACACCAAGGATGTGGTGGTACTGACGGGTTGGTCCAGTGAAAACAACCTGTTCGAAACAAAAAGTGTTCGAAACGCGTTGAATAAAACTTCATTTGTGTGGATACTTTTGTTGGTTTATCCATTTTACCTCAGAATGAGTAAATACCATACAATTACGGATTGCACAACTAATGATTAAAGTTTTATTTTATATTACTCGATACAAATAATATTTGCCAGTGTTTTGCAATAGATACAAGGAAGCTCTACGAAGCCGGTGACATCCCTTTAAGTGTGGCTACTGCGGTCGATATCTTCGTAACAGAGAGTCTTGCAGAAACACGCAAACTGGCTTCATTCAAACGACTGCATTGCAGAATACCACACTACTTCTTCATTCTTGTCTAAAAACTAATACGCAAAATTATTTACATATAACTCTTAACAATATTTTCTTCAAGAATTAATTTCCTTTTTTCATTCTTCTCCTGAATCAGGGTCGTTTTTTTTTTTTACTTGAGCATTGCATTACAATAAACCACCAATTTTAAAGAGTTAAAATAACTCAAGTAATCACTAGTTACTTTAGATATAGATGTGAGTTGGCTGTCGTCACCTCCCCTACCACTTTCTTCCCTATGACGCTAAAAGAGTCGACAAATTGAAACCGAGTGCTACTATATAGTTTTGTTGAATGTCTTTCCAAACTTCCAAACCTTTTCCTCAATTGAAGGAGGTTATTCAAATGAAATATTAGATCAGCATACTTTTTCAAATTTTTATTTGACATATATATTTATATCCGTTTATCAACATATATATATATATAATATATATATATATATATATATATATATATATATACGAGTTCGAGATTAACAAAGAGCAACACACAAAGTAGGGAAACACACTTACAGACTCAAATTTTCGGGTAATCCGTCTTCAGGAGAAAAGAGAATGGGAGACCAAGCACGTTGTAGGCGCAACGGCAAGTAAAATATATATATATATATATATATATATATATATATATATTCATTATGATTTGTTTTCTTGACCCAATATTTATATGATGTAATTTTTTTTCTTTTTTTTGAGGTTGAGGTCGAATGATTTTAAACTAGTCCTTTTGCCGACGTTTCGACATATATTTGAAGTTCTCTGAAGATGACATAAATATATGTCGAAACGTCGGCAAAAGGACTAGTTTAAAATCATTCGACCTCAAACCTCAAAAAAAAGTATATATATATATATATATATATATACGTTTCACAGTAAACTATAGCTACAGAGTAGAGATACGAACACACTTAAGGTCTCAATCTATACTATTACAGACACACACTTACTCTGAATCTATAGTTTACTGTGAAACATTTGTTGTCCTTCTTGTTCAAAGAAACTCAAATAACTGTTATTTGTTAAACTAGCATTGCTTTTTTTTTTATTCCTATATTGTCTAAAACTGTAAGTTGTTTAATATGATTACCTATTTATATCATAGTTATTGATAAAATAACTATGTTAATACTTAATTGTAAACATATAAAATATTCCAACGAATCTAAAGGTCTCCTGAATCCTTTTTTGAAGTGTTTTTCTCTTTAACGTTTGGGTTTGCTTATATGTTTAAAGGGGGGGGGGGGGGGGGGGGAGAATTTTTTATTTATGTGACAAAATATTTTTTTATATTTGTCTATATGAATGTTACAATGACATTCAATTTCTGAAAAAACTTGAGAATAAATATGCTTTGATTTATTTATTATTTTATTTCGATAAAATGAAAAGATTCGAATCTTCAAATATATAATGTTTGTTTTTAAATATATATATGTATTTCTCAGCCAAATAGAGGGTGACCCAAAATAAAAAAACGGGCTCCGTGTACACTTTATGTGATATCTCCTTTATTTATTCACTTCAAGAGTGAGCTCCAGACCCTTTACCCGTCTATCATGAGCAAGTTCTGATTCAGCAAGACCTCACACCTAAAACCTGTCCCGAGATTGGCTGAAAGAGAACTTTAGAGGCCGAGTGATCAGTCTCAAGACTGATTTTGAGTGGGCACCCCAAAGCCCGGACCTAAGTCCCCCAGATTTTTTTTTGGGGGCTATCTTAAGGACAGAGTCTACGCAGGGAAACTCAGAACCATTGCGGAACTCAAGGAAGCCATCAGATAGGAGATGAGAGCCATTACCAATTCAGTCTGTAAGAACGTCATGGACAACTTCGTGATGCGCCTCAGGAAATGCACGGAGCTAAATGGAGGCCATCTAGAACACATGCTGTAGAACGGAGAAAAAAGGCCAAAGACCCTAGTGCTTTGATGTGATGTTTTGAATATAATAAACTAGTTATGACCAAAGTTTCATTTCATTCAGACGAAACACTAAGAAACGGGACTTAATTAAATTTGGGGCCCGTTTTTTTTTTTTGGGTCACCCTGTACATGGCTATCTTTAGGCTAGAAACATTAACAGACAAAGTTCATAAAGTTTAATTTATATTTGATTCCATAACTACTAAGAACTAAGTAGAAATAACCCCTCTATTCTAAACATAACATTAAATATAGAAGAATACGGTAAAGGACATCTTGAATTGGTAACGAAGTTATGAGTTTCATTCGCTAAACCCTGATTGAGTTGATGTGCCCTCAACTTTATCTCATTTTCAGCCTCCTGCCTAATCATATTTCTTCGTTTTACTTATTCATTTTCAAATTTATGGTTTCCATCAGTTAGAGGCTAAGCAAATATATAGCTCTTTCGTAGTTTTTATTTATATTTATGCTATATTTATCGTATATTTATACTATAAATATAGTGATATTGAAAAAAATACCATTTCGAGATTTTGACAGATTTACATGTTTCGCGGTCTCTATAATCTATATTGTCTAAAACGGTAAGTAGGGGGTCAGGCTAGCTCAGTGGTTACGTGCTCGCCTCTGAACTGATAGGACCGGGGTTCAATCCTCACCTGGCCCTCGATTTATTCACGCGGGAGGTGAATAAATCTGAGCACGTTGTCACTCGGAGAAGGACGTTAAACTGTCGGTCCCGAGCCTGTACGATGTCAGGTACTCGTTAAAGATCCCTACTCTAAATACATTTGAGTTAGGCAAAATTTAGGACTCCCACTGCAGAATCAATCTTTCTTGTGTGGTATCACAAAGGGCCAATGCTTGGCCTACGTGTGTTCCCTTGTGGGACTGCCACTGCAACCTAACCTAACCTAAAACGGTAAGTAAGACCGTTATAAAACCACAAAGAGTTTTTATAAACCTTGTACAAGAAGTGTTTGCGTTTATCGCAATTTCATTTTTAGCCAAACTTGGAATAACGGATAACCTACTTTATATTTTGTTGGATTTATTTAGAATAATATAAAAAGTTTGTGTCAGAATTGGGTCAAAAAGAATTAAATACTCTAAAGCATACTTTAGATTATGCTTTACTGTAAAGTATACTTTTGACGGTTTTTCGAATATGTTGGTGTATGTGTGTGTGTATGGGTGGGTAGGTGTGTACCCAAAAGAGATAAGCTACAGGTGACACCATATGATCGATCAGCTTCATATATTACCAATAACAAGACCACAGAGAGCAGAAGTGCCCTGATTCTTCTGAAGAATATTACACAATGAAAAAGTAATTTTTTTTTTAACCGAAGTGAAATTTTAGATCAGGGGTTCTCAATGGGTGTGAAATTCACCCCCAGGGGTGAATTATGGCTTTTCAGGGGGTGAATTGTGACCGCGGTAAGTTTACAGAGAGAGGAAAGCTATTATAAATTTTAAATTATAAATTAATACATACTATTTTGGTTCAATTAATATTTTATATATTCATCAGTAATTATAATTAGAATTTAATTTGTAAAATTCTATTATAAAGATAATCAATGTAAAGTGTATATACTACTTTGGAAAGAAGAAGGGGTGGGGGAATGGCATTATGGGAAATGGCGAGAGGGGTGAATGGTCAAAGCTAGGCTGAGAACCCCTGTCTTAGATAACACATTTAGCTTGGGACTTTTTTTCAGCATAGAGACTTGCCTTTTGCTAAATACATTTAAAACCATTTCTATCTAACATACGTTTTTGACAAATCATTAAATACATAAATTTAGAACTTAAAAAAGTAAGAAATAAAAATCATAGATAATTATATAAAAAGATTTTAATATAAACACGTGAAATAACAATCATTAATCAAACCACAATATGCAATGGGAAAACAAGACCAAGATCTTTCAACCGCAACAAGCTGTCTTCATCAGAGTCAAAAACTGTTGGGTTTTTGACTCTGATGAAGACCACTTGTTGAGGTTGAAATATCTTAATCTTGTTTTCCCGTTTCATTTTGTTGTTTGATCATTGATAGATAATTATATGTAGATTACGTATAATTCGAGCAGCATTAGATTATTAGTATTCCGGGGACCCAATCCAACGACTTCGAACATTACAATATTCAACTGAGCTAATATTGGAAGATCATCGAATATGGTTACTTAAATCTGGAGCAACTTAAATGGTCATTTATTTGACTCAGGCCGATAAGAAAACAAAGGAGTCTCTCAGATAACGACAGATATCTGACTGTCAAACAAGTCTAACCGCAAACAGCTTTTATAAACTCTGTACAAGAAGCGTTTTGTGTTTATCGCAGTTTATTTTTGATTCGAGCTTATCACATGTTGTTCTTTCTTCATACAAAGGTTTTATTTGATATCCATAAAGATTAAAGTCCAAAAAGGAAAATGTGTCTCTCTATCTATCTCTTTCCCCATATCAGGACCACTTTCTCCGGCGGTTTTAACACATCTCATTTTTCTTCTAAATCAATATGTCATTTCATATAAAGACCTTCGCATAAGTTTAATTTCGAAAAAAAAAATTAAAAATGAATGTCCGTGATGGTACTTTTAGTGGAACTTTTTTAGTGGAACTTCTGGACTGCGTTCGCGAAACCATGATTGAAAACCATTTCTCTGGACTGTAAAAATTTGAACATATTATGGTAATGACTGCAGCATTATATAAAGAAAGCTTGAGATTTTTTAACAACAGCCAATGTTAGTCTTGCAATAAAATTTACTATCTTTAACTAATAATTGTTTTCGAAAGGTTCTGGACAGGAAACAGCTGATTAAACATAAGGAAATTATACATGAAAATAGCAAATAAAGAAATATTCCTTTGAAATTAAGGAAAATAGCACCTTGAAAGAGGATTGACTGAATATTTTTTGGTTAAAATTTTGTAAAGAAGTTAGTAGAAATAGAAAAATAATCAAGAAATCTAATTACCGAAACTGAAAACTCAACTTGGAATACCGGATAACCTACTGTATTTTGTTAGATTTATTTAGAATAACATAAAAATTTTTGTGTCAGAATTGAATCAAAAAGAATTACTATTTAAATGTTTACAAGAGAAATTCGAAGCATTATATAGATTGGGTATGATAGGCAAGAAAATTGAATTTTTAAAACTATAGAAGCAAACTATCTTGGTTGGTTGTCTAACAAAAGTTATGTAACCTGTCTACGTTTTACACCCTTAGCAAGTTTTAATATCAGATACGTAGTTCTTGATCTTTTTAAAGAGTCTATTGCTTTTGGATAATACTGAAACAAAATAAAAGTACCTTTTCAATCTTTCCAAAAGATGATGATGATCATCATCTAAAATTTATTTTATGTACGAAATTAAATTAAATTTTAATACTTTTATGAATTAAATAAAATGGAAAACAATTAAAAAAGATAGCACACAGATAGACAAAGGAATAACTCACTTCTATATTTCGACCATCGTCGTCATCAGGAGGCGAAGAATCCCGTAGGAAGGCAGAGCGGCGACTTCCTGCGGGATTCTTCGCCTCCTGATGACGACGATGGTCGAAATATAGAATTGAGTTATTCCTGTGTCTATCTGTGTGCTATCTTTTTTAATTGGTTTTTATTTAAAAGTCCGCTGGACTGTTTCATTTAATTACTTAAATAAAATGGATAAATATGCGTATAATAATTTTTCGTACAGAAATATGTTAACTGGTAATAACTAAAACACAAAAAAATATTATCTGGAGTTATTTTGATTTTTACCACAATATTTTAGAAAAAGAAGAAAAAAAAAGTAAAGATAAATGGAGCAATAATTGAAAGTCGATAGTGTTAACAATAAAGCGAAGCTATAAAAAAGTAACGAGGTGGCTACAAGCACTTTACTTAAAGCCTCTATTGAGCTGACGAGGCCGAATACAAATTTCAACAGCACTGATCATCGAGAATTCCAGGGAAAAGGTTTAGCAATTCATTCGTACTTTTGGATGGAATTGGCTTTAAAAAAAAAACTGTCAGAAAATTTACTAGAAAGCCTTAACATATGGTAACGCAGAATTTTCAATTTATCTAATTTTAAAAACTTGGATATTCCTTAAAACAAATATTATGAGAAGATATTTTTATGAAGAGAACGTAAATAAATGTGCCAAGTAAATATATATATGTCACGTATAAATTGTTCCTTTCATTATTGTGCTGACTCACTTTATCAAACTAATATTCATAAGCATTTGCAATACTCTAGTTTTATTATTGTTAGGATATCAAATTTACTATTTTAATAATATTCTATCAGCCGGTGAGAAGATAGAGACTTATATAAATATATATAATTAAAATAAACTGTGACACATAGACAGAAGCATAAAATCAAAATAAACATAGACAGAAATATTTGTTATGTTTCTGTCTATATGTCACAGTTTATTTTAAGTGTAATCTGTCCTGCCGGACCGTTTCCGTTTATCATGGTATATATATATATATATCAATGATCAAACCACAATACGAATCGTTAAAAGAAGACTAAGCTCTTTCAACCGTAACAAGCGGTCTTCGTCAGAGTCTAAAATCCAACTGAAAGAGACCAAAAATCCTCTGAAACCCATCTTTGCAATTTAAGAATATATATATATATATATATATATATATATATATATATATATACTTAAACTTAGTTTTTATTATTTGTTTTATTATTGATTTCTTCTTTGTTTTTCTTTTATGTTTCATTAGGAATAATCCTATTGGGTTTTGGTTAGATGAAGTTGACTACCTATCTCAGAAAATTGTAAAATGTACTGCTCATATTGTAGTGAGTTCAGTGGTTTCCTTTCTATGTGTTCTTTTTTAAATTCTAGTTTATATATATATATATATATATATATATATATATATATATATATAATGAAAAAAGACAACAAATAGAAGAAGCGAGAAAACTTACTGGGTCGATATTTTGAACTGAAGTTCGTCGTCAGGGAGAAGAAGGGAAGAAGAAGGGATGAAGAGGAGGTACGTGCGTCCACTTGTACCGGCAGAGAGCGACTGGGTATATATATATATATATATATGATCAAACCACAATAAGAAATGGGGGGGAAAAAAACCCAACTGACTCAGTTTTGACTCTGACGAAGACCGCTTGTTACGGTTGAAAGATCTTAGTCTTGTTTTCCCATTTCTTATTGTGGTTTGATCATTGATTGTTATTTCACGTGTTTATGTGAAATCTTTTATATATATATATATATATATATATATATATATATATATATATATATATGGTTACGAGGTTGCTTAGTTACTATCCGTTGAGTCTACAACGTGCTTGGTCTCCCTTTTTCTTTTCTCCTAAAGACGGATTGCCCGATAATTTGAGTTTGTAAGTGTGTTTCTTTACTTTGTGTGCTATCTATATTCAATTTTGAACTACTATATATATATATACTTTTTTGATGAAAATGCAAAATGATCCGAAATGGACAAATACAGAACAATGTAAATAAAGAAACATAGAGAAATTAAAAGCACACACTTACAGTCTCTAATTTTTGGTTGAACCGTCTTCAGGAGAGATAAGACAGAGAAACCAAGCGCACTGGTACAGAGACGGTTGGAGACCCTCCAACACAGACGGTTGGAGAACCAGTGCGCTTGGTTTCCCTCTCTTATCTCTCCTGAAGACTGTTCAAACCAAAAATTATAGACTGTAAGAGTGTGCTTTTAATTTCTCTATGTTTCTTTATGTACATTAAAGTATATATATATATTCTTTAATTTCAAATATGGGTTTCAGAGGATTTTTGGTCTAAAGAAATTACACTATTGTTTATACGCCGACGTTTTGTCAAAAATCGTTTGGCATTTTCAATGCTAAAAACAATTTATGAACGACATAAGTAGTGGAAACAAATACATCCACGGAATATGTTTGTTTCCTTGAATGCTCCGTTGGAGGTTTTCTCGAGAATTATGATGCTGTTGTTGATACATTTTTTTCGAACTATAAAAGATAAATATATTAAAATGAATGATGATGACTTTTCAGATTGAACAAAATATTTGTTTTATCTTCAAAACAGTTGAATGCGCTGTATATTTAAATTAATGTTAGCAAAAGATATTTATCAAACAACTCTGTGACCTATTTGCAGCAGATTTGACCAGTGACCTACATCAATGAATAAGTGCAGATGCTGTATTCTTCAAGGATTAACTATCAAAGTGCAATATTTTCATTAAATTTATTCAGGCATTTAGAAATGTGTATGATAATAACAGTTTGATGAAATAAACAAACAAACGTTATAATACTCGTATTAATATACTAATAATACTTCTGTAATAAGAAAAATCATATTTATAAACAAATAAAAATATTTGGTCAGTCTTTCAAATAAAAATAAAAAAACTCACAATGTTGAATGTTTAGGCTTGTACTTGAAACATGTTTCAACTTGCAAAAAAATAAATCAATCGACGAAATTACAAAATTTTGGAAATAAATTGACAAACTTTTATAAAATATAACAGCGGAACAATATAAACATGATGAAAACCCTTCATTTCACATTGAATGGATACAAATTAATATCATATAGCAATCAATCAAATAATTATATCATGCTCAAAGATATAAGTGTCAGAAAACTGGAAATAGTACATGAAGTTAGTGAAGAAAGAAAATTTGAAAATGTTAATTCTACAAGAATAAGAAATATGGATACGTAATAAGCAATATTTACTAATATGGCTAAGCAATATTAAATATTGCTGGGACCTTTTTAACAGCAATATTTCTATAGCCAAGCAAAACGCTAATTAACAATCGTTACTCAAACAAATATTTTGACAGCATTCTAAAACTCCACCGAGACAATAGGTTCACCTTTGACAATGAGAGACTAACAACAAGCACAAATCAGAAACTATTCTATCAGAACCAGTACACTGACGAATAAAAAACCGATGAAGGAATATTTAAAAAGTATTATACAAAGTAATGTTGAATGTATTAAGCCTGAGGATAGTGTGACCCGGATAACTTATTACCAAAGCCCTTCCATTGGGCACTTTGATGATGAAGAATACGAGTAGTCCAAGCGACAAGGAGTCAAAAGAAACCAATATTGTATATGAGTTTTACATACACAATATATGATCAAACCACAATAAGAAATGGGAAAACAAGACTAAGATCTTTCAACCGTAACAAGCGGTCTTCGTCAGAGTCAAAAACCCAACTGAACACTAGATGCAGAAAACATCTGGTGAGGAGTTGAGAAGAGTGGGAGGGAAGAGTGGTATTTTAAAAGGATGAAAGCACAGGAAAGGACTAATGTCCAGAAAGGGATGTTTGGGGAAACAAAGGAGTACAGTAAGAAAAAGTAAAAAACTATCCGCTAGCTGTCAACCCTCTTTGAAGAGGCTATTGCCCTCGTGACGAAAGTATCAAGTTTGAAGAGACCGTTACTAATGTTTATGATATTAGATCTATTAAATCTATTAAATCTAATCTAAATTTAAAATCTAATTAAATTAAATTTTATCTATTAAATTAAATTAAATTAGATCTATTAAAAAATGAACACAATATGTATTATCGGGAGATGCGAAGCCGGAAAAAGCGCTCATATAGAAATGACTAAAATTTCATTGTTCAGAAGAATAACAATGCACCTTTTCACTGGTGCTCTAAAATGTCATAAAGAATAAGTTCATAAGGCAAAACAGACAATAGAGATGATGGGTAATCCATGAATATTATTACGTGAGAAAAAAAACATTTTAAATTACAATTAATTGAAGCAATAATTATTTAAGTAAAACAGCTAGGAATAAACATCCAACTTGGTAATTCTTGTAGTATCTTAAAATTGTTTTCCAGCAGACCGACCCTGGTTAGCCAGGTAGAGAGTGAGATCACCCACCTTGCCTTAATCCCCTAAAATGCCTCCTGATTCAAGGGCGATGACTGAGCCAACATTCCATACAACTCCACCATGTACATAAAAACTTACTATTATATACTACTATATACTATTATATTATACTACTATATACTATTATATACTATTATACTCATTATTGTCCTGATGATGAATGTGGTACAATTGAAACATGTCAACATTTCATTTTGTTAGTTTAAAATAATTCTTACTTCTGTAAGTAATATTATTTTATGTATCTCTGAAATACTTCTGCTTGTAATATTCATAAGTTGTAACAATCCATTTTCATATTGTGTATATGTTTGATGTTGATATGTGATTTCTTATTATCTAATTCTAATTCTTATTATCTAAATTCTAATCTTCCTAACAGGACTGTAACCCTATACAAGATTTATCATCGAAGAGTCAACAAAATTAAAAACTTTTCATGAAGAAAACTTCAGAATTTGCTTATCCTCTAACAGGCCATTTCTTCTCCTGATGAACTTACTTCTTACTTCTTAGTTTGAGCTTCCAAAGATCTCTGCTTCAATGGCTCGGTGTTTCCGGTATAGGTCCGGCAGCTATTTGCCAGAATTTGGTGTTGGTCAGGATTCTTTTCAGAATGGCCTAATCTCCTAGCTTCTTCTTTAGTACTTTTCGCTCGCGCAGGAAATGCGAGAACTGGAAAAGAATTTGTTCTCCTGATGAAGGTGGTTGTTGAAATATATAAGTGAGTGGTGACCGTTCTTGATTATCTCTGTAATTCGAGGTCTTATTTTTGTGTCGTTTGTACAGATTGCAACGATCTTTTTTTTTTTTTTTTTTTTTTTCAATACAGTATTAACAAAGGTGATTTCATTGTTTGAACATTAAGCAGATTCTAATAAAGGTGTGTTTTGTTTGCAGGGTTGGGGGAGGCAGTATGCTAGGTGATGTCAACATTTCAGCTATATTAGACTCGTTTAGCGTCAGCTACGATAAAAGAGTAAGGCCCAATTACGGAGGTCAGTAGCTAATTCAACATTCTCCTTTTCTTAATTCCCCATTTATTTTCTTTACAATTTAGAATTCCTTTTCTTTGACAAGTTTTCTTTTCTTTTTGAATGAAAAGAAAATAAAGAATCTTTGTTACGAATTTATCTAATAAATTAAACGAGTTTTTCTTTCTTTTTTTTTTTTTTTTTTTTTTGATAATTCTTAAATTAAAAGAAGAAGAAAACCAGAGATCTAAGAGAGATATCATTTGTATTTTATTGTTAAAGAAAAATAGTGGAATAAAAGCAATGGGTAAGTTCAATTGAGCCAAGATATTAATAAGAGGGTCTAATCAAACGATGAGAAGGGAGGGTGGAGCCGATCGATCCCACTGCGCAGGCGCTCCCACTTGCACCTGTTGTTTTTGTTGTTACAACAAAGACTACTATTTACACAAATATGTATATATATTATTTCATTTTGTTGTATTAATGACATTTTTGATAATATGAAAACTAAAAGCCTGAAGAATGAGAGTATACCAGCTTTTTAATGGCGCATGAGATGGTGTTTTGTTTTGGACCACTCTGTTTACAAGCGGGGTGGCTGTTAATGTTTCAGGTCCTCCAGTTGAAGTGGGAGTCACTATGTACGTCTTGTCTATTTCATCGCTCTCCGAAGTTCAAATGGTACCTTTTTTTTCAACCAGCAAAAAAAAAAAAAAAAAAACTTCTTCAAATTCCCTTTGATTTGTGTTAGCCATTTCGTTGTTATCATTCCATTAGACCCTCTATTTTCAATACATTCTCTCTCTCTCTATAAACGTTCATGAATGAGTCAAAGCAGATATGAGGCCACTGGTGGACAGTGCCTTCCTGACTCAGAGCCTGCGCGTCTCGTGATCATTGCATGACTTGTCTCTCCGAGCTACTTTCTTCGACGGTTCAATGTTTTTCAGGTACCCCAGTAGAAGTGGGCATCACCATGTATGTCCTCTCGATTTCATCCCTCTCTGAAGTCAAAATGGTAGTACCTTAAATTAAATGCAATTTTTTTTTAAAAAAATAATTTGTTACATATACTTTATATTTATTACTTTGATTTTTTTTGTTTATTTTTGGCCATTTTTTGTTTTCAAAGTACCCCCCCCCCCCCCCCACACACCTTGTACAATTCCAGTCAAAAACCACTTGCCATTTCCGCGAAGTTTGTTCATCCAGTGCAATTGCTTACACAAAACATAGTCAATATTTCTGTTTAAACAATAAGAATATATGAATCAATCGTGTTAATTCTGATTTTTTTTTTTTGCTACTCAAACAGCATGTGCTATACAATACTCATGAGAACCGATTAATACTTTAACATTAATCGCGTATTTTTTTTCACATTCGATACGGTGGATGGACATATTCCATTTCCTATTTACCTTCCCAATTCTTAAAAATCCCCACCAAATATTCCTAAAACAAAAAAAAAAAACAAAAAAAAAACCCCAGTAGCCTATATTTATTTATTTTTTTTTTAATTTATTTGAGTCTTTATTTCCATTTTGTATAAGTGCAATAAAGGCAACCAACTTAGAGGTGAAGCATGACAAAATACATTATCATTAGGATATCAGTTATCAGCTGAGAACATGCTTGCAACCATATATGAGAACTGAAATATTTATTATTTTTTTCGTTTTTTTTTTTTTTTTTTTTTTATGAAGTTGGATCGTATCAACTGTCAAACAATTAGTTCATAACCGTTGATTTTTTTTGTTTATGTAGCTTGTTTATAATTAGTATTACTAAATTCCATGTTACCTATGATACTCTCTCACACTGACATAGCAGTGTACCAGGACAGGTTGTTCTCTTTTTTTCATTATTTCCTACATATTTAAGTGACTAAATATACATATTATCTATGTACATAAAAGCTCCTCATCTATTGTTTCAGCCTTATACCACCAGGTCCTATCTTGTGGAAATTATCTACCTTCTCTTTCATATTTGACCTTACTTTATTTAACGTTTAGGCATGATTTGGGTGCAATATTATTTATACCATATACCAGCTCTGCTAATCAAATAATAATTTTAAATATCAACTGACATCCTGTTAAGATTAAATTTTCATTGAAAAGTTAGCCTAAAAAGTTGAAATCATATCAAACATTGCCTATTGTAAAATTTCTAAATCAAAATCTCACAAATCTGATATATATAGAACTTAGTTAATATTAATATTATAATTAATGAGTAATCCATAGCTTAAAAAAGTGAATTTACAAATGAATAATTTTCATTAACTTGTAGTTATTAATTGTCGAAATAGAATAAAGTGTAAATAAAAGATAAAAAATTAATATTAAACATTCTAAAAGAATACCCATATTGCTGGCAGGTAAATGTAAAAATACAGAAAAGTGTCAAAACCCAAATAAATAAGTTTACAGTTATTTTAAAATTTTGGGTTTTTAGATGACGTAATAGATAAAAATATTTTCGAATAAAAATTAAAGAATAATATTTGCAATCGGCAGTTCTTAAAAGCCAAGTATTTTAAAGTTGTTATAAATTTATTTGAAAAAAAAAAACAGAGTAAAATTTGGTCAAATTTAATATGAAATAAAATATGCGATAGTTTTGCTACTCCTGTAATACATAGAAATTCCTTTATTATTAGTAAAATTACAAAGAAATTATTTTATAGATGACTTCTAAAATATCAATTATTGTTGATATTTGTTAACTTTGAGAAAGGAAAAGAAAAATTTATCGCTTAGAATTATTCAATTTCATGAACAAAGGTCACTATAAGATTTTAAACACTATAATAATTACTAAACAGCTACAGTACTTGTGAAGTTTGCTATTAATTTAAAAAAAAACAAGTTATCTATATTTAAAGTATGAATAAAAAGAAAAATTTCCGACTGACATCAAATAATAAAAAAATATTGAAAGATTTATAATTATTTAAAAAATAACGAAGAAATGATACAAAATTAAAATAAAATTGTTTGGAATTACTAAAATTAAGCGGACTGCAAGCGAATTCTAATATTTATGAAATATTTAAGAAGAATTGAGAAGATGCATAATGTTGCAAAAAAAAAGTTAAAGACACAAGTTCAAATATCGCGGAGTTACAGTTTATTAAAAACAGAATAATAACAAAACTGAAGAATAGTTTAGTATGGGGATGAAGAAGAATGTAATCTGATTATTTAAAGTAAAATTTGTTGAAAAAGTATATTAAAACAAGTTCGAAAAAAAAAATTATAAATAAACAGCTTTATTGAAAATGAAACTTTCAATTTCTTCAGAAACAGCTTTCCAAAATTACAGATTAATGTTTTTGGTAAAGAATTAAACTAATTTTCCTATAATTTTAAATTTTAAATAACCTGTCTAGAGAAATTTATGGAAAAATGAGAGCTACACGTATTTGTTTAAAATTGTTCTGTCATTTCGAATGCATAAGAAACAAGTAGACAGTCATAAAGATCATTAAATGTATAGGTTAGCCTAATGCAATGGCGAAACAATTTTTTTTGTCACAGTTATTTGGAAACGTTGTCTGAAACGAAACTATGTAACATATGTGTGTACAGTTGAAAATAGGCAGTTATTTTAAAATGTATTAGGGCTGAAATGCTGAAACCTTTTTAAAAAAAAAACAGCTATAGCTTTCATATTTTTACTCTGTCTTTCTACGAATAAAATTACCAAACCTGTAAAAAATATAAAGAAACAACTGAAATTCTGCACTTACCTTAATTTATATGCATTGTACTATTTAATATTACTTTTTAAGATTAAAAAAAAAACTGTGTTCTTTTTAAGAATAAAAGATAAAGCTCTTATGAAATGATTTTAAATAATATATATATGATTTCAATTTGATATATTAGATTTTACTATATTTTAATTGATTATTTGTGAAAAACAATTTAGAATCTTCAAAATTGGTGCTTTTCATTGGAGGAGGCTTTAGTTTTGTGATGATGTTGAAAGGAAGTAAACAGAGCTAGTATCTGGTAAAAATTAATCCTATTTGGTAGACTTATTCAATCCATCAAACCACCCTTAAACCTTGTCGCCATCAGTTCAAATTAGTACATGTTTGAATTTACTTATTTAGGTCTTTTTAATAAAAGGACAGAAAAAGACTACTGCAATGTAACAGAATTGAAAGAAATCAACGACTCCATTCTGTATCGTACTGCTTTCACCCTCCAAAACCTTGCCTGTTTATTATATTAATTTAATCCTATTTCTATCTTTTCTTTCGTTTAGCTGTCCCATAAATTATAAACGTAAACAGGGAAATAAATATAAAAAAAAAAATAGATGAATATATAAATAACATTTTTCATATTATTTAAGAAACCACTATTAATGAAGCCTGAATTGTTTTATATCAATTAATGTTTCTTATAATTGCAAAAAATGCCAGTTATTTTATATGTTATAGATTTAAAAATTTAATTGTGCTTTTAGTTAGATCTTTTAAAAAGAATTTTTTTTCTTGTATTAATATTTCTAGACTTGATATCGAATTTTTGCTTAGCATTACAAATAATGAGAAATAAAAGCTGTATCCATCTGATTTGCAGTGTATATATATATATATATATATATATATATATATAAACATTTCACAGTAAACTATTGATATAAAAAACAACGTATAAAAAATCCACTTCTTTTTGTTGAAAGATCTCAGGAACATTTCTAAATTTCTTACTGTGATTTAGACGTTGAAAACCTAAGTCTTTCAGGCTGGGGTACTTGCGGTAAAATTATATTTTAACGTATGTATATTTTAACGTTATATGTACAGTATATTTTAAGAAAGTTCCCAAGTTTCCGTCTATACAAGTTTATAAATCTTAAGGAGATGGTCTAACCACATTGAGGGGTTTAAACTGGACGTATTTTCCTTTACAATTATTTTAGCGGGAATGACTGTCTTTTAAACTGAATCTAGTTAAAGAATAATAAATTAATTGTTATGTGTGGCTGGCCACACGGGAATAGTGGGAATGAGTTAGTAGACAGATTAACCGGGCAAACCTGCTGCCTGGGGTCCTTCTATACAATACATTCGAGTTTCCTTAAAGTATCTATTCAGCAAACCTGCTGCCCGGTGTCATTCTATACAATACATCCGAGTTTCCTTAAAGTATCTATTCAGCAAACCTGCTGCCCGGGGTCCTTCTATACAACACAACTGAGTTTCCTTAAAGTATCTATTCAGCAAACCTGCTGCCCGGGGTACTTATATACAATACATCCGAGTTTTTTAAAGTATCTATTCAGCAAACCTGCTGCCCGGGGTCCTTCTATACAATACATCCGAGTTTCCTTAAAGTATCTATTCAGCAAACCTGCTGCCCGGGTCCTTCTATACAATACATCCGAGTTTCCTTAAAGTATCTATTCAGCAAACCTGCTGCCCGGGGTCCTTCTATACAATACATCCGAGTTTCCTTAAAGTATCTATTCAGCAAACCTGCTGCCCGAGGTCCTTCTATACAATACATCCGAGTTTCCTTAAAGTATCTATTCAGCAAACCTGCTGCCCGGAGGTCCTTATATACAATACATCGAGTTTCCTTAAAGTATCTATTCAGCAAACCTGCTGCCCGGGTCCTTCTATACAATACATCCGAGTTTCCTTAAAGTATCTATTCAGCAAACCTGCTGCCCGGGTCCTTCTATACAATACATCCGAGTTTCCTTAAAGTATCTATTCAGCAAACCTGCTGCCCGGAGTCCTTCTATACAATACATCCGAGTTTCCTTAAAGTATCTATTCAGCAAACCTGCTGCCCGGAGTCCTTCTATACAATACATCCGAGTTTTTTAAAGTATCTATTCAGCAAACCTGCTGCCCGGGGTCCTTCTATACAATACATCCGAGTTTCCTTAAAGTATCTATTCAGCAAACCTGCTGCCCGGTGTCCTTCTATACAATACATCCGAGTTTCCTTAAAGTATCTATTCACCAATGAACGGTTATGAAGAAAATTAAAGGATTGCAACATCTTATACCGTGATGTCACTCTATTCATCTGGAAAGTTGTTTATCTTTACTTAAATTTCATAACAAAACAATAAATATAAAGAAAAAATAATTCTTTTTTTTAAATATAAAACATTGCTCTCTAAACTGACATATACCAAACTGAGACATTACAGATGAGATTTACTGACTCTGTCTGCAAGAGGAAGGAACCTCAAAATACATTTTGTGTAAATGTAGGTAGTGGCCTTCAAAAAAAAAAGGTTGAAAATTTTGATACATTTTATTTAACAATAACTTCGTGAAACTTTACTTTATTAAAGCACTTACATTTTAAAGCTGTTTTTAGAAACAACAAAAAACATTTACAATAGGACTAGCATGACTGCGGTGTGCAAGAGTTCTGTAGATAAATTGTTCATAAGTCTATAATTGTAATGATAATAATAACAAAACGAGGAACACGTAAAAAAGATTGAACTGGATAGGGTGAAGCAGGAGTTAGGAACAACTGAGAGAAATATTATATGACAGTTAATGTAAACCACCTATACAAAGATATTTCTCTTGAAATACTTGAGCCTAAATCGAATAAACACCTCCAATTGTTCATAGAATTTGATATGTAAATCTAATTAATGAAAACTCGATAATATTTTGAAACAACATTGATCTTTCATATCATATAATTTTTTATATTATGATTTTAATTATTCATATGCAGAAATAAGACACTACATTGTTCGTTTCCAACTTCATTGGTGTCGTTTCACACGAAATTTTAATGACTTTCCAGTTTTTGTAACTAGAATTTCTATTAAGTAATATTGAAATAGAGTTCATAAAATAATTAAAAACTTTTTTTAGAGCCTGATGTTTTGTAGTATTTATAACATTTCTTGTAAATGTTATCATTATATTCACAGAAGGGGTTCTTGAGGATTTTAGTCATAAACATACAACTTCTGATTATATGCCGACGTTTCGCCAAAATTTGTTTGGCATTTTCAAGGATAAAAAAACAATTTACTTTATGTCTTTAATAAATTGTTTTTTAAGCTTTGAAAATGCCAAACAACTTTTGGCAAAAACGTCGGCATATAATCAGAAGTTGTATGTTTATGACCAAAATCTTGAAGAACCCCTTTTGTGAATTTGAAAAATCAGTTGTCGAGAAACTATATCAATATCAATGTTATCATTAACTAACTATATAAATGTCAGACTGAAAAGTCTTTCAAATATCCAATTGTGAGATCTGACTAATCGGAATATTATGTTTGAATATAGAAAATGAAAGCCATATTATATATTGAGTAGAGGTCAAAATTATGACATATGAAAAATTAACAGTCTTTCAAAGAGTAACAGTTTTAAAAAGGAAGATCTGTTATTTTAATTTTAAAACAAATTTAAAAAAAAACATATATATTGAAGAAAATTACCTAGTTTTTTTTAAGAATTATATTGAGTAATTACCAACATTTTTGTATTGTAGTGGGTTTACTATTTTAGTTAAATATGTTGAGAACTATTATCAAGTTTTCATTAAATTAATGAAACAGGTCAAATGCTATAAACAATTCCTTAACTTAACTATATTAGTTCAAATTAAATTTTCGCTTTCTCCATATCAATTATAACATGTTCGTAATGACTACTTTAATTAGTTGAAAGGTCATCGTTCTATTTTAGAATTTTTTCTGATGTTTACTCGCATTTTATTTGTTGTAAGTAATTATGGTAACTGTTGGCTACACTATGTAAATATACTTATGGTATAGTTTTGTTCTAAATCCCGTGTTTATGGTGATACTGTTATTCCTATCCTTTAGGCTTAGCTATGCGATGTATTTACAGATACTGACTGACCTGTGAAGAAATTTTGAAATAGTAAGGTTTTCAAGGTTTTAGAGTGTAAAGTTTCTTTAATTTCGTAACATGGGAAATTAAATTTTATAAATATATAGTAAAAATATAGTATTTAATAACCTATAGAGTTATTTATTCGATGTCTTTGGAACAACTTCTCTATAAAATCTCGCCCTACCAAAGATAACTAGCTCGAAAATATAAATTATTAGTAATGTTTTCATTGCTAATGCAACCGTTTTGACCTATTTATCAAAGGAGAACGGTTTAAATTTTATTTCCTGGATAACTATTATTTGATTAGTTAAAAGTAAACATTTTAACAATAAATATTCAACAATTTAATCAATGAGTTAATAACGTATGAGAAAACAAACTAAAGATATTGAATATATTGGAAAACTGTCAAGAAATTGAACAAGGGTCCCTGGCTAACAGATAGTAGGAACTTTCTTAAATTTTATATTCACGTAATGAGTTGACATCTAAAATAAATTTATTGAAAAACAAATTCATATAAACAATTTTCATTTGAGATATAAACTGGATATTTGATAATGATTCTGCCCAAAAAAAGACCTCAAAAACAACTTTCTATTTTTCAATAAGATAAAATTATTTAGCTTTAATTACAAACTGAAAGTGTGTATATTATTTTAATTTATAGCTGAGTTTAGTTTGCCTGAAATATGGTTCTTTTTCAGCACTGTCATTTAAATGTTAACTCTTCAGATAGAAATATATAAAGCAAATGTAACAGTTATTTGAAATACATTGACTGATATACATTAAAGTCAGTTTTCTATTATCTTTTACGGAACTTCTTAAATATCAATAAAAGAAATCTACTTAAGCAATAAATATAATAACAGACGAATAAACTTAGGAAATCATATATAAGGATTTATAGTGACTATATTTTTATATATCTGTGGTCATTAAGTGCTGGAAAATGAAGTTTTTAAGTTTACTTTACAAGCTGAGGATTTTTCTTTTTAATGGAGATGGTTGTTAGAATGTTGTCAAGTCTTTGATTGTAAGTAGAGTAATATCTTTTCTATTCTAATAATAAATATAGAAAATTACAAAAAAAAAAAGAAAGAAGAGGTAAAAAACTGAAGGAATTAACCTGGAATTTAAATGAATCATCGATTTCAGGCAATGAGATGTGATCCACCAGTACAAAGTGAGCGAAACAAGGATAAATCAGCTAATTGGGAATAATCTTTATCCCAAATCTTTAATCTTTAAGATTTGGGAAGTAAACTTTACCAATAAGTTTTTCCCTTTCCTTTATATTTTATCAGGCAAAGCTGTGAAGATGAAGGGATTCTTCAGTTTCGCTCCTCTGGTGGATCACATCTGATAAAAACGATTCGTTTAAAATATCGAGGTGAATTGTGTCAATTCATTCTATGTGCTATCATTGCAAATGGCGTGTTATCTTCTTGGACCATTTCTTTTATATATAGACAATGGGAACGGTTAGAGAAAGTTATTAAATAACAACGAGAAAACACTATGACAAAAACCACATATATATGGATAAATAGGAACACTAGGGGAAAGAAATATGATCTGCATTAGAAGGCAACCTGTAAATATGATCTCTTAGTTACAATGCTACCAACAATGAAACAAGGGGAAAGGGAAAACCAAAATAAATGAAATAAAAATAAAAATGATCGAGTTAATAAAGAAGTATTTTTATTTTATTTGTTTTATTGTAAGAAAAAGTTTATTACCATCACTATAATGGAAGCTCTCTTCAGTCATAAATTATCTTATGATCAATCAGGACACACACACATACATATATATATATATATATATATATATATATATATATACTTTAACACAGAGGAAAGAACACAGAAAGTCACTACAGAACTCACTTCGATATTTCGACATCCGTCGTCATTTGGGAAGAAGTATTAGTAGATACTGTAAGTACTTCTCAACGCGAGTACTTCGTACTCCTTTCCGATGACGACGGCTGTCGAAATATCGAAGTTAGTTCTGTAGTGACTTTCTGAGTTCTTTCTTATGTGTTAAAGTTTTTATTGTCCACACGGACCTTTCAATTTATTCGAAGTATATATATATAGTGTCACGTGTTCATTCAGAATACAGTTGTTGTTAAAATCCACATACTATTTTTCTTTGTAAAATAATTTATAATGTCATACTCAGTTTTTCTGTTTCAAAATTTATACTTCTGCCTATGAAAAAGGTTTTAAATAAAGACCGAAACGTAGGCAATGAGAGTTTAATTTGAACCTGAAGAACTGACCGAGTCCCAATGAACTTTAGTTTTGTTTCTATTCCACGGTCGATACTTTTATCAATATATATATATATATATCCTCGACGTCAAGATAGATTAACATAACCGGAAACTTACTACATCAATTCACAAGAAGTCTACAAACTCTGCATCCTATCTTAATGCTAACAGTGAATGTCCACAACAATACAAGAACTCAACAATAAAAGCCTTGATCCATAGAGTTTATAAAACAACAGCAAATTGGAAACTATTTCACAAGGACATCGAATTTACAAAACAATCCCTCATCAACAACGGCTACTCCAACTCTCTCTTTGACAATATTTTAAAACAATATCTTAATTCGAAACACATCAGTCAAACCGATAACCAAATAACAGGCATGACACATAACCTTTATTACGAAAATCAGTATTCGGAAGACCACAAAATAGACGAACGTGTGCTCAAGGATATAATTAAGAGGAATATAAAATGAACCTCACCCGAGGATAAGGTCGCCTTAATAACCTATTATCGGAGCCCCACCATAAGCAGCCTAGTGATGAGAAATAGCAATAAGGTTAAAGATTCTCAACTGAAGGAGTCTAATCTCGTGTATGAATACACCTGTCAAATCGGGGACCGTGAGCCCTGCAACGATTCATACATTGGGATGACAACTACATCACTGTCGAGAAGACTTACCATGCACCTTTCTATAGGCGGTCACAAGAAACATTCAGAGGACAAGCTTAATACCAAAATAACTAGAGACCTACTCGTGAGTGGAACTAAAATAATTAGAAAAGAAAACAACTTCAATCTGCTGCAAATCGCAGAAGCAATAATAATTAAACAGAATAAACCTACAATAAATATTCAGACGGGTAGTAGCGAAAGAGTGCTTAAACTATACGCGTCTGATTGGATGAAAAAACCGTTAACTGTCAACACTCTTCTCAATCCCTCACCAGATGTTTTCTGCATCTAGTGTTTCAGTTGGGTTTTTGACTCTGACAAAGACCGCTTGTTACGGTTGAAAGATCTTAGTCTTGTTTTCCCATTTGTTATTGTGGTTTGATTATATATATATATATAAACTCAAAAATTGTTATTGACCTCTTCTATTCTATTCACTGTTTCGTTATTGAGGGCTAGGTCAAATAAAAGAAAATAAACTCCTTTCTAGGCCGACGTTTCGATGTATTTGTACATCATCTTCAGGGCTAAAATTAGAGTAAGACTATAATACATTTATCAACACAATCTACAACTCACATAGAGAAATAACTGTTGGTTTTAACAAAAGTGTGTGTTATTTCTCTATGTGAGTTGTAGATTGTGTTGATAAATGTATTATAGTCTTACTCTAATTTTAGCCCTGAAGATGATGTACAAATACATCGAAACGTCGGCCTAGAAAGGAGTTTATTTTCTTTTATTTGACCTAGCCCTCAATAACGAAACAGTGAATGTATATATATATATATATATATATATATATATACATAGATTGTTTATGACTGATTGATCTACTGCATTTCTATTTTGAAATGGGAAAAAAAACTTTTTACCTGTAAAATATATCTTTTCTAAAATCAAATTCACCTTCCTGTATATCAAATTCCGTCATTTACAAATGAAATTTACCCGCACTGAAGTAATAAGATACCAAAGTGTATCCACACACATTTTATTCAGGAAAACCTGAAATGAAAATTAATTATTACATGACCAAATATTTTATCACACAAAGATGTAAAAGTGCATTATTATTTACAATTAATATATCAAATCTTTATAAAAAAATTGTATGCAAAAATTGGAAGTATACATTACATAAAATATTAATACTAATCACTTTGTTTATGAATATATAGTAATAAATTTTTTTTAATAAATTAGTAATAAATCAAAGTACATAATATTGCTTTCTTTTGAATGTAATATTTGATCTCAAATTATAAAAATTTCCCATTTTATTTATTTATAAAATAAAAGATTTGCATTTAGATTTACTTGATGGAAAAACATTTCAAGGTTTGAATTTGTTTTGAAATAGGGTAAATTTTAATTGTAAACAGGTGTGAAAGGACGCATGTAATAGTTTATTTGGGTATTTTATCTATATTTTATTAGTTTTATGTTAAATAAGTTCAACTTTTGGCAGTTGAAAATGTTTCGCAATGAAGACCGTCATTAAATGTTTCATTGTTGGTGACCGTGTAGCTTATTCCTTTTCCTTTATTTTTCCTGATAAATTAATCATTGCAGTTCTTTTACCTCTAATCCTTCTCTTCTAATTACTTTCCTGAATTCTTCATCAGTTTTTTATGATTCTTTCTTCCTCTTGTGTAATTAACAACACAGAATCACTATCAAACAGTTTTTGTTAAAATCTTTTTTTTTTTAAATTACCAAAAAAAAAAAAAAATCTATTTCAAGCTGAAAAAAGTGTTAAACTATTAATGTTTAACGGATTGCAATATGAGTGATTTTCTACATTGTTTTACTATTTTTCCCTAAAGTAATAAATTTCGAAATTTATTTCAAATATGGTGTAAATATGAAGCATTTTCAATAAATTCTCACTCGAATTATTTTTTCATTAAAATTGATCATTTATTTGGATTAAAAAAAAAAATTAAGCCATGTATAAATTTAAAACAAGAGATAGTTTTAAGAACTATAGTAATTATTAAAATATTATAATTATTATAGTAATTATCAATATAAAGACCCATACTTTCATTAAATTAACTCATTACTATTATTATTTATTTAGTAATAAATAATTGGGCTGCAATGCCCAACTCATGGGCATGATATTTAACAATTTTATTGATATTTTTTTTAGAAAGTAATTTTAGTTCAAAAATACTAATTACTTAATTAAAACCCTAAGATCAATGAGAAAAAGATATTTTGTTGAAACTAAAAGTAAAAAATGGTCAACATTTTTTATTTAAAACTAAACATGATTGAATAGGTATTGGATTTTGTCGCCCTGCATGATGCGGAAAGCCCCCATGACATCATGGGGGTTTATTAAACCTCAAAGAATAAGACTTTGAACTTTCTTTAGTATAAACGATTAATAAATGTGCTTAATCATGATTTATAGGTATAATTTCGCTGGAAATTTTAACAATTTAGAATCAATAAAGATGAGACTGTCTTACCGGCTATGGCCTATACTTATGTGTTTTATGTGCTGCGCTTAATAAAAACTTCTCCTGAAGAAGCATCAATTGGATCGAAATACAAAATAAATGGATCAAACTTAGTGCGTACAATTTTTATTCAGAAAAATCACTACAATAATGATAAATCCATTCGTTTAAATGGTTTTGGAAGACTAATATCAATACAGATTTGAATACGTTCTTAGAAACTGGTGCCTTAATATAATGTATAATATTACGACGAATTTTGTTTATTATATACCTAATTTAATTCAAAAAAATAATTAAAAAAAATAGATGCGGTATTTTCTATAGTTAAATTAAGATGGACTAACTTGTGTGCTACTAACAATATTATTCATAACCTGGGCTATCAATAGCATTGATGAGTTCATTTCCTTTGCAAGTTCACGTCAGACTCTTAATTCTGACGTTTTGGTTTTATTAATTTTTTTTATTAAAATCCTATCCAAAGATTTTAAATGAAGTCAAGACGACTGTAGTGAGAGTTTCATTTTAACTTAGAAGATGTACTCAATCCTGACTTCTTTTGATCCTATTTCATTAGAGGGTCAATAAATTCTTCGAATTGTTTCTGATATATATATATATGTAAACACAAAGAAAATAATACAGAAAATCACTACATATATATATATATATATAAACTAATTAAAAAAAGATAGCACACAGGAATAATTCACTTCTATATTTCGCCCATCGTCTTCATCAGGAGGCGAAGAGTCCCGCAGGAAGGCAGAGTGGTGACTCATCTCCTGAGATGACGATGGTAGAAATATAGAAGTGAGTTATTCCTGTGTCTATCTGTGTGCTATCTTTTTTTAATTGGTTTTTATTTAAAAGTCCGTTAGACCGTTTCATTTAATTACTATATCTATATAAATATACATATATCAACTTCTAAGCAACAGCAATAAATCAAGATATGGGACCAAGATCCAACCAAAACATCTGGCCTTCCTCAGATTCGCATATGATTTAAATCTAGTGAAATCGGACTTCTGGTGTAGTAACAACATAAAGATGATAGTATAAGAGGTATTTTAAAGGACGTAAAAAGCAAGGAGGGAGAACAAAAGGTTCAGCAAGTTAGATCAAACAAAGAAGTTCAGTAGTAAGTAAAACATTGCATCCTTGTTTTCCACTGTAGTAGACAAGGACTATTGCTCATTAACATGATCATAATGTGGATAAACTTCACTAAAGCTATAGTGTTTGATATGTCAAATTTACTTAATGATGACTCCAAAATATCTCTTAAAACCATGGATCTTTTATAGGTGATCGATCATTTTAAATTCTAACCAAATTATACCATGATTATCATCATTTATACGCAAAACTGAAGCCTCGTTTTTGGATTTAACTATTAAGTATTGAAGAAAGTTTGTACTGATATTTTAACGATTTACTAGTTTTTGTAATTTTCATTATAATCCAGTTCTATAAGAATTTTTAGTTAACAAAATTAATTGTATTATTAGAAACAAACTTAAAGTTTATCAGGACTTGGTCAGTTCCTCAGATTCAAAGTAAACTCTCATTGCCAACGTTTTGGTTTAAATTTAAAACCTTTTTCATAGGTAAAAGAATAAATTTTTTGAAAAAGAAAAAACTAAGTATTACATTAAAGATTATTTTACAAAAAAAAAATCTACAGAGTGTTTTTTTTTGTAAAATATTCTTTAATGTAATACTTAGTTTTTCTTTTTCAAAAATTTTATACTTCTGTTTATGAAAAATG
The DNA here is from genome assembly GCA_026182355.1 of Hermatobates lingyangjiaoensis. Lineage (NCBI taxonomy): Eukaryota > Metazoa > Arthropoda > Insecta > Hemiptera > Hermatobatidae > Hermatobates > Hermatobates lingyangjiaoensis. Next base: position 93,315 of record JAPFBL010000308.1, on the reverse strand, counting down.
TTTTAAATAAAAATCGAAATGTTGGCAATGAGAGTTTACTTTGAACCTGAAGAACTGACCGAGTCCTATAAACTTTAATTTTGTTTTTATTTTACGGTTGATACTTTTATGACTATATATATATTTAGAAAGAAAATATAGAAAGGATTATAAGCCAACCTAGAATGTTCATATTAAAGACAAGAAAAATTTATGATATTTAAACTCGTAAATTCTTTAATGATGAAATTACAACTTGTTTCTATGCTCACCAATTAAAACACCCCCACCCCTTTGATTTGCAAGAACCCTAAAGGGTTCTTGAGGGAGTCACTAAAGACGGTTTCTAATTTAATAACAGAAATCCGTTCAGTGTCAAATGCCAGAGATTTACTTTGTCGCGAGTTAAACCACTTCCTGCATTTACTAAATATTAAACCTTGACCTTAATATTAGATTTCAATGGTAACAGAGTAACTACTATGCTAATTAAACATTGTTCTAGAGATTAGGAGTGTAATGGTATTTATAGAATTCCCTGCAGATTAGAATTTGGTATTTTAAAACTCCCTCTCCTGCCTCACTCCGTTCTCAAGTTCGACTGTGAGTCCTATGATGACATCTTTTGGTTAAAAGATTTTTGTTCCATTTCTTAAATATGTAATGTGGTTTAGATGTATATATATAAAGATTTCACATAAACACGTGAAATAACAATTAATGTCAACTTAGTTAGATTTCTTACTCTGACGAAGACCGCCTGTTACGGTTGAAAAATCTTAGTCTTTTTTCCCCATTTCATATTGCAGTTTGATCATTATATATATACGATGACGACGACTGTCGAAATATCGTTGTGAGTCTTTTGTGTGTGTCTTTATTTGTTTTTCTCTTTCCTGTGTGACCTATATATATCAATGATCAAAGCACGTGTTTATGTGGTTTGATACTCATTAATAACGATCAATGATTGTTCCTTCAGGTGTTTATGTGAAATCCTTTTATGTATATAAACTTTTTCTTCTTCTTGGAGTTTGGTCAGGGTTAATATACGGAATCACCTTTTCGCCAACGTTTCTTCTTTATTTTAAGACATCCTCAAGGCTATAAACTATGGACCTTTGTCATATCTACTTTACAATCACATAACAAATTCAAAGAAACTTACTAACTCAAGGCTAGCTTCTAATTCCGAACCAATTTGAATTTGTTATGATGATTGTAAAGTAGATATGACAAATGTCCATTGTTTTTTTGTTAGTTTATAGCCCTGAGGATATCTTAAAATAAAGACGAAACGTTGGCAAAAAGGTGATTCCGTATATTAACCCTGTCCAAACTCCATATCACCTTTTCAAACTTCATATCAAACTTCATATATATGAATGATGAAACCACAATATGAAATGGGGGAAAAAAAACTAAGGTTTTTCAAACGTAACAAGCGGTATTTGTTACACTACAGTATACATTATGCTGTAAAATAATACATTATACGTGTCAGATTTATGTTATACTATCGTAAACAAAGAATTATGACAAGAATTGTCTGTATCATGGATTCTCTTAACTGAGATCCAGAATAAACGATGACATCCAAGGAACAATGACTATCCAAGGGACAATGACTATCCAAGGGATGGTCGAAAAACAAAGAGAAAACAACAATTAATAGTTAATTACAACATTTTAATGACCCATGAAGTAAAAGTATCCTGGGTAAATGCAAATTTTTGAGAATAGTAAACAATTTCATGATTCAATTTAATTTATACAGAAAATACAAATATTGGAGTTGATCCTGAAATTTATTCTTATTTGATAGTAGCACATTAGAATGAAATAATGTTGCGTAATTTTGTGATAGTTTTTCTATTAAACACAAAAGTTAAAATGAACAATTAAATATATGCTGATAAATGTGAATATATTGTAGATTTTAATGAAAGAGGAAATATAAAATGGATAAATAGATTTAAACTTTTTGTATTTAGTAGTGTTTTAAAATAGAAATAAAAGTTTTCACTAAAAGATAAAATGAATAAGTATGAAGGCAGAGGTCGAGATCATAGGTAGTAAACTTGACCTGAATTTGATTCATTCTAAGTGAATTGAAATTCTTTGCCTTTTTAACTAATATGCAAAAATTGGATGTATAGAAGTATAGCAAACTTAACCACGTAAGTATGAGTGACCTTGTCAACTCATATTGTCTAGTATAAAGTCCTAAAAGAGATTATAGGTAGTTAGTAACACACAAACATTTAAGTTTTTGCATTGAACTGAATTGCCTTAATGTTAATGAATTTAAAAAAACATTAATAAGAAATTTGTACACACTCATATTCAAACCAAATTAGATAGTTTTCAAATTTTACATTTCATAAATAGTATTTCCGAAATTAAATTAAAATCTATTAATTTTTTAGCAATTCCGACTTAATACTTTACTTTCCAGGTCATCCTTTGTAATAACATATAACTTTATTATTATAACGCAGTTTTCAAGTATTTTAAAATAATTAAAGTTGGGCTAATTCCATCAGATTTATGCAAATATTCTTGAGGTTGTTACATTATTTATAAACTTTGAAATTCTATTGAACAATTTTATGATAAAATAGTTTTCAGTTATTTTTCAAATTTTTATTTCCTCTGTTTATTTATATGATTTAAAATTAAAATATCTGGCAGATTGCAAAGTGGTTAATATAGATTTAATTAATAATACGTTGGAAACCTTAATACAATGATTATTTTCTAAATTTGAAGGGATATATAAACGTGAAATCTATCATTCGTTTTTATATTGAATTTTGATTATTTTTCTATTTTTTGTGATTGTGGTGACTTCTTTTTTTTTTGTAATATTTTTAATAAAGTTGAATCAGCGGTAGTTTTGGGGGAATAGCTAGACGCTAAAACTGACTGGCGACTTGGAGGGGGCAGGTGGACTGAGGTCTCCAGGGAGTGGCCCGAATCTAACAGTGACCAGAGTGATGGGGTTTCAGGTCCTCCAGTGGAGGTTGGGGTGACCATGTACGTCCTCTCGATCAGTTCCGTGTCCGAGGTCCTCATGGTACAAAACACAAGTCACGCTCTTCTGCTCTTTCTTCTCTTTTCCTGTCTTTTAAATGTCCTTTTAATTTCTTTTTCTCAAACCGGCTGCAGTAAAGGGGTTCCGTCAAAATGCAAAACAAATATTAATAATAATAATAAAAAAAAAAGATGGTTTAAATAAAGAAAAATTAAAATATTTAATTTTGTTGAATTTGATGTGGATGGAGAGCAGGTTATGACGTCACGGGGCGATGTGACGTCACTAGTGGCGTCAATACCATGCCTGAGGTGGAGTTGGCCGCGCCTGCGCCAAAGTCCCACGTTTGGCGGAGCCCTGTTATCGCAGTTGCCTTCCGTACTCACCCCTCCACCAAGTTTTCTTAAAGAAAAACCTCAAAAGTGTTTCATTGGACGAAAGCATAAATCAAGTGTTTCGATTCTTGTATAAGGAGACCATGGACGTCTCTCCTGCATGACGCCTGTCGGCATCTGTGGTCATTCTCCTTGACTTAGACTTTCACTCAAAAGTAGACAAAAGAAAAAAAAAACCAAAGAAAAATTTGGAAAAAAAAATTTCAGACAAAAAAACAAAGCCCCTTATATATATATATATATAAAAAAACATGCACGAATTCGGTGTTTTAAGTAATGTTATGCCAACATGCATGAGGCGAACCCTTGTGTTGTTTTCCTTTTGGAAAAAAAAATAAATTGGCCATTATGTTTTTTGGTAGTGTATTATTTGTTGGAATGTTTCGCAAACACCGAGGCGAGGAGGCTCCACGTGCCGACAGGCGCCAGTTCTGGGGACCAGAGCTTTCTTTCCGATATTTTGTCTGGTATGCGCTGCAACTCAAAACCCATTCAGTGTACATAACCAGTAGATGAGGCCCACTTCCCCCCGAGAAGGGTCCAAGCAGGTGAACAACCCTGAAACTCCCAGACCAACCCCCCCCCCCCACCTTTCAACACCTACCTCTTTTTTTTCAACCCAACACGGTAACATCCGCCATTTGGTCCCCCGTAGCCATTCCTCTATCTTACACAAACAAACTAACCGCTCAAGACGGTGCTGTTTGCGAAACCTTAACCCAACATTCCCTATTGTCGCTGTTGTGTTTAATTTTTTTTTTTACTTTTTTTAGTTTGTTTTTTTTTTCGTTGAGTTCTTTTTGTTCTGTATTATACACACATTGTTGGGAGATTCTCCAAGGAGAGCCACAAGATACCCTTGTGTGTGCCACTGGGGCAGTGTCGCTTTCAGTTCCTTACATTCTTGCATGTCTTCATAAGCATAATGCTTTCTGCTTGGCCTTGCTTTATAGTGTATACACATTATAGTTACAAATACATGCCTCCTGAATGTCACTCTACAAACTATATCAACTGCACAATTGTTCATTTACTACCTATTAGTATACATATTTTTTTATGTACAATTTCACGTACTGTTTTAAATAAATGTTGTTGCAAATATATATTGTTATACAGTGATAACGAAAAATATTATTGATATCTTATTTAATTAAATGTTATTTTTGTACAAGGAAAACAAGTCTTTCTTGTCACTTTTACTGCCACAACTGGTAACTTTTTATCGAAAACAAACTATAATTTCTGATAAATTGTTGTGTTAAAGCGTAATTATTAACATTATAATAAAAGCTTTATATTTACAATTTGATATTATGAAATGACTTGAAAGATAATGTGACAGGTTTAGAGGAGATAAATATTTAAGAACATCACGAAAGAAATATACAAATTACCGACCAAGATTTCAGTCTTTATTTCTTAGCGGTCTATTTGAATCAACAGAAATGGTTACAAAAACGACATTACTTCAAGTTAATGGAAGGTTTGAAAATGAAATAAACCATTTGCTGAGTGTTTGCGAAAGAAAAAATAATGAAGTGGTATGTGTCGTTATTCAGAAAACAATTACACCTTTAAGCATTCAATTAATTAAACGAGAAACACAAGGCTTCTAAATGCAACTTAGTCAAAAGGTATTTTTTCCTTACTATATCATATATATATTTTGTGTCCGTCTTCAGGACACAATTTGAGTTGGTACCCAGTTTGGATCAATTATCCAATTTTAAAGTGTATATATATATATATATACACTTTAAAATTGGATAGTTGATCCAAACTGGGTACCAACTCAAATTGTGTCCTGAAGACGGGTTATCCAAAAGTTTGAGTTAGAGTGTTTCTTTCTCTGTGTGTTACTATTCTTCGTTTTTGAACACACACACACACACACACACACAACACACACACACACACACACACACACACACACACACACACACAAAACACATATATGTATATATATATATATCGATAAAAAGATTTCACATAAATACGTGAAATAACAATGAATCATCAAACCACAATATGAAATGGGAAAACCAGACCTTTAAGATCTTTCAACCGTAACAAGCGGTCTTAGTCAGAGTCAAAAACCCAAGTGTTGGGTTTTTGACTCTGACTAAGACCGCTTGTTACGGTTGAAAGATCTTAGTCTTGTTTTCCCATATCATATTGTGGTTTGACCATTGATTGTTATTCCACGTGTTTATGTGAAAGTAGTCGAAATATTGAAACGTGAGGCCTATTGTGGCGTTTTCTTCTATGCGTTACAGTTTATTTTAAGTCTAAGCAATCCTACCGGATCGTATTTCGTATATATATATATGATAAACGAAAATAACTTACACTTAAACTTAAGAAAATACACTTAAAATAAACTGTAAATGATAGAAAGAAACGTTACAATAGAGGCCTCGCGTTTCAATATTTCGACCGTTATGACAGTCGAAAGATTGAATAGTGAGTCCTATTGTTGCGTTTTCTTTCTATGTGTCAGAGTTTATTTTATGTATATATAATAATAATTTAGTCTGGGAGTTAGTTTTGGGCTTCAAACAGCTTCCTTTCCTGAGGATGGCTGTTAATGGGTCGAAATATTGTAATTGAGTACCTACTGCTAGTTTTCATTCGTGTTTCTAATAACAATTATTATATAATAATTATATTAAAGAAATTTTTGGTTGCACTATTCATATTCTTTTAAATAAATGTTATTTTACAAAAATAAATCTTACTGAAGTTCCATTCACTGAGTTACTCAAAAAAGCGAACAGTTGATTGATATTACTGAAGTATTATCGTGTTTGACGATTTTCTCTCAATGTTGTTTATTTTTTGATATTTCTGTTGAGAAGTGGTATTTTCAATTCTATATATCTATTCTTTGTTTGATATATCTGTGTATTATGTAGTTATAGATACCACTATAACATTTCTATTTTTGAGATGTTTCATCTTAATCACATAATCGTATAATAAGACAATTTACGACTAAATACATTAGTCATTATAACAAAGTTTTTATACAAGGTATTTGGAATTCCTGGGATATTTTGAAACTGCTGAGTGATTAAAGGCCTCTATGACACTGAATCAAACTTCTATATGCTTTATAGTTCAATTCGTAATTAAAATTACGAATTACACTTCACAACATTAAACTTCATATGCCATCAGTAACAAGAAAAGACGTTAGTTTTATATTTAAAATTATTAATTTTAATAATTAATATTATTAACCATAACTTTAATTAACACAATTTTTCGGTTGAACTGATTTTGTAATTTCTATCTTTAAGCTTGTACGACTAATATTCTACTTATCCAATGCCTAAATCTATAAAAATATACTTTTAGAACTGTCAAAATTGATGATTTGTTAATTTTTACATGTTCAATCCATTTTTATTTAGACACTCATAAGTAGACTTGAAACATCGCAAACTTGAAAAGTTTGATCTAGGACAACCTTATCGACAACCTGTTTATACTGTCATTGGGAAGTCGGTCAAGAAGTTTAAAGAAACAGGGAGTGTCTTGGGTAGTTCGAGATTGAAACTGTCTGTCTCTTTGAATTTGACCACTGTCTTAATTTCTTGACCACTAAAACAAATAAGTTGATGATAATACTGTTGAAGGTAAAATTTGACTCCAACTTTGAGATGGTACCATATCGTACCATTTAGGAGTACCAAATTTACTTTTTTTTCTTTCTACAATGGCATCTCCATTCTGATAATGAAAAATACTATAAATATGTAAAACAGTAATATTCTAAATCATTAACTGTGCAAGCTGTTATAGTGTTTTCCTAACCCATGTTAGGAAAAGTATTAAGTCTCCACAAAAAAAAGTTTATTACAAGAAACTAAACAACACGTTTCGAACACTTGATGCCCTTCTTCAGGTTACATCTAGAAAAAAAATATATTTGCATTTAAGTGCTTTGGGAACAAATTAATTAAAATGAATACATCTGACTCCCGTTATCACTCGATAGTGTCAGATGTATTCATTTTAATTAATACGCCTCTATGTTCCAAAATGCATATATCTTTTTTCGTAGATGTAACCTGAAGAAGAATATCAAGTGTTCGAAACGCGTTGTTTAGTTTCTTGTAATAAACTTTTTTTTTGTGGAGACTTAATACTTTTTCTAACATCAGTAATATTCTAGTTTAAAATAGTAAACTCCCCTATTGGCCTAGACTTTATGGCAACTCTCTATATTTTTATCTATCTGTTGTTACATAATATTGATTTATATACAAATTATCTGAAATTAAATAAATTTGAAGTTATTGTCTTATACTTATTGAACTGTAATATCTAACTAGACACTCGTTCCTTAACCAGTTTTTACCAAGTAGGATTTAGAGCAACAAAAATTCAAAGGCAACAACTTTGAATCTCAACCCAAGCAAGACGTCAAAACTGTAAGCCACATTTGTTTACTTGAAGGCCTCTTAAGCGTTAAGGGCTTGATCAATTTTATATTGTTTAGCAGTTCTCGTTGGTGAGGATGGTTTTCAATTGATTTACTAGTTTTGATAATGTAGACAAGTTAAGATGATTAGAAGCTATTGAGTGCCAACTAGTTAATAACAATTCAAAAGTTATTGATATCTCAACAAAATATGTCGTGGTTTCCTAAGAGAAGCTATTGAGTGCCAACTAGTTAATAACAATTCAAAAGTTATTGATATCTCAGCAAAATATGTCGCAGTTTCCTAAGAGAAGCTATTGAGTGCCAACTAGTTAATAACAATTCAAAAGTTATTGATATCTCAGCAAAATATGTCGCAGTTTCCTAAGAGAAGCTATTGAGTGCCAACTAGTTAATAACAATTCAAAAGTTATTGATATCTCAGCAAAATATGTCGCAGTTTCCTAAGAATCAGAAGCTATTGAGTGCCAACTAGTTAATAACAATTCAAAATTTATTGATATCGCAGCAAAATATGTCGTAGTTTCCTAAGAATCAGAAGCTATTGGGTGCCAACTAGTTAATAACAATTCAAAAGTTATTGATATCTCAGCAAAATATGTCGCAGTTTTCTAAGAATCAGAAGCTATTGAGTGCCAACTAGTTAATAACAATTCAAAATTTATTGATTTCTCAGCAAAATATGTCGTAGTTTTCTAAGAATCAGAAGCTATTCAGTGCCAACTAGTTAATAACAATTCAAAAGTTATTGATATCTCAGCAAAATATGTCGCAGTTTCCTAAGAATCAGAAGCTATTGAGTGCCAACTAGTTAATAACAATTCAAAAGTTATTGATATCTCAGCAAAATATGTCGTAGTTTCCTAAGAATCAGAAGCTATTGAGTGCCAACTAGTTAATAACAATTCAAAAGTTATTGATATCTCAGCAAAATATTTCCCAGTTTCCTAAGAATCAGAAGCTATTGAGTGCCAACTAGTTAATAACAATTCAAAAGTTATTGATATCTGCAGCAAAATATGTCGCAGTTTCCTAAGAATCAGAAGCTATTGAGTGCCAACTAGTTAATAACAATTCAAAAGTTATTGATATCTCAACAAAATATGTCGTAGTTTCCTGCTTCACATATTTACATTTTTATTTATAATTTACTATCAAATCGGAAAGATGATCCAAACTAGACACAATACCAGTTCAAAATCCGACGCAGAGTAAAGAAACTAGTTACTAACTCAAATTTTTGGGAAATCTATCTTAAGAAGAAAAGAGAGGTAGACCAAGCATACTATAGACTAGTGTTTTCCAAACTTGATGTTACTACGCCTCTCTTAAAAATATTTAATCATTTGGCGCCCCCTCCCACCCCTGAAGATTTCATAAAATAAAAACACGAACATTTTACTCTTATAAAATGTCTTCATACAAACAAATGGAAAACGATATTTTATATATTGATTTTAATGAGATGGATGTGCTTGTCTATTAGCACAAAGTTTATCAAATCTAGGTGTTTGTGACGATACAGCTACTCGGTAGCTCTTTTTCTACAACTAAACGAGCTCGATATTTGGATTTCATTGCAGCCTAGACAAGAAAATCATTTTTTACATAGAAAACTTTAGCAGTAATTTGGAAAATTTTTCACTGTGACTAATTTTTTCGGCTCTCTTTAGACTAATCAGCGCCTCCCAGTTTGGAAAACGCTGGGCAAGTAAACAGCGGCAAGTAACCTGGTCAACAGCTTACTTGCTTGGTTTCCCATTCTCTTTTCTCTTAAAGACTGATTGCCCGAAAATTTGAGTTTGTAAATGTGTTTCTTTACTCTGTGTTACTCTTCTTCGACTTTAAATTCCTTTTTATTTCTAATAATTTTATTTGATTGTTGTGTTCAAATTTTTACACTTATAGTGTCTACGTATTTAATACTATTCAATGAGAGACAGAGTGGTGGTTCATTTATTATTTCGTACCAATATAAATTGCAAAGGTAAGACGTATTACATGGCTGATTCTACCTCAAGTGTCCTAAATCTTGCCTTAGTCAAGTCTATTCAGCGTGTAATTATATTAGGGATATTTAACTTTGTACTAGTTAGTCCCGAGCTTCTATGAATTCAAGTCCTCATTAAATATCTCTATTCTAATCATAATATGTTTTCCTTATCTCGACCACATATATTTAACACTATTTTTTTTTTATCGAGGTTTACTCTAGCTTCAATAATATAACACCTTTAAGCCGACGTTTCTTCTCTATTTTTCGTCTAAATATAGACGAAACGTCGGCTTAAAGGTGTTGTATTATTGAAGCTAGACCAAACCTCGATAAAAAAGAAAAAAATAGTATTCTAATTATATTTGAAACAAGCATGCACTGCTGACGGGAATCAGTCATTGTTATATTGTTATCAGCTCATGTTATCATTGGTGCTGAATAATAAATAACGATATTTTCCTCATTAAGAGTATGGTAGACATAAGTGAAAACGTTAGAATAAAAAAAAATTTCTTACTCTGTTCCTTGTTTTAATTTATTTTTATTTTGTACTATATTTACTCTCTACTATAGATAACTCTCTGGTGTTATTGTATTTTTTAGTTAATGCCTGAGGAAGAACACTACGTGTTCAAAAGGCGTTGTTTATAATACCATTAAATCTTTATATGTGGAGACCATTTCATTAGCTTTTTACCCTACAATAAAAAAAATATTATAATTTCACTTTTGAATTTTTTAAGCATTTAAATTTACATGATAATACTGAAACTATGAAAGGGTAAAAAGCTAATGAAACAGTCTCCACATATAAAAATTTAATCGTATGAACAACACGTTTCAAACACGCAGTGTTCTTCCTCAGGCATTAACTAAAAAATACAATGTCATCAGAGAGTTATCTATAGTACAAAATAAAAATAAAATAAAATAAGGAAGAGAGTACAAACCTAAGGGTGAGTGTCTGTGTTCATTAGCATTTTACCCTACAATGAGTAAATATCACGTAATAACTGATTGCACTACGTTAGAATTAGGGTTGTATTAATTGTTATTATTCTTATATGCTCTTTGATTAATAACCTAAGTGAATTGTAAAAAAATGTAATAACTATTTTAATAAGTAAATTACATATAAGAATTCTATTTAATAAGTGATTAAATAATTTTAATAAACTTAAATAAATCACTTGCTGATTTAATAATATTTATTAATATTAGCTTTTTAGAAGCACTTTAAAATCAGAAATAAATAATATTATCATTTTACGATTTTCTATAATTTTTTATAAATTTGAAGAAAAAAAAACCAAATTTTGTCAATAATCATATAAAAAAAAATGTAACATATTGAATAATAAAAATTATAATACAGAAAAGAAAATGTTAGCATAAAGACTTATATGTGGTTTTTATGCTAACATGTGGTTAGTAGAAGGGTTGAGATTTTTTTTTTTGTGACTTGTGAACGAAGCAGTGCTTACCTGTGAAAGGAAAGGCTATTATCTACAAGTTGAGGACCAATTCAACTAAGGTAATGTCTTTTATGGTGATGACAAGATATAGAGATATCTTATGCTTTAATATCGTCCTTTTCGCGTATCACTTTCAACATTATACCATAGAAGGAATATATTGTTGATTTGACCCTGTAATCAGATGGTTTTGCAAAAAAAAAGAATATTTTTTGAAAAATTTGATTAAAAAAAAAGGAAATATACATGTAAAATATTATTAAAACACTTAATCAAGATTACTTAAAAATATCTCTCATCAACTATCTTTAAACGTCTATATTACTTCATTGAATAAACAGATAAACCAATAAAACTATTGATTATCATCAGATTCTGTATATATGTAATTTTTTTTCATTCAGCAAAAATACATGCATATTATTATTACCACTGAGGTTAGTATGATTTATTTTATTAATATGACAAACCGTCATACCTCGTAAGGTGATCTTGGGGTCGTTGGAGCGCTTTTGGACGTTGTCCATCTTCAATCACAGTAGGTTAGTTGCGATTGAAGATAGACAACATCCGAAAGCGCTCCAACGACTCCAACATCATCTTACGAGGTATGACAGTTTGCCATATTAATAATATAAATTCAGTAAAAAAGTTAACATATTTCAGGCACAATCACTTGATGCTCCAAACCTTTTTGAGGTAGCTCATTAATAACTTTTGAAACATAATAACTTAATTATTACATTAGGGAGTTTATTTAAAAAGAAAAGAATTTGCAATTTTCAACATCAACTGTCTACTTTGTAAACACCTACAATTAGACAGTTATTGTTGAAAATTGATGTCTTTTTTTTAAAAAAAAAATACCCTCTAATGTAATAATTAAGTTTTTCTGTTTCAAAATTTTATACTTACGCCCAATGAAAAAAGTTTTAAAGAAAAACTGAAATGTTGGCAATAAGAGTTTATTAATATTATAAATATAATATACCGTCTTACCTCGTACACTGCTGCTATAGCTCTCGGACCGGTTTCGGGTGTCACCCATCTTCAACAAGAAATGTTGTTGTCATCATTGAAGATGGGTGACACCCGAAACCGGTCCGAGAGCTACAACACTAGTGTACAAAGTAAGGCGGTATATTATATTTCTAATATTAATAATACTAACCTCTGTGGCAATGACGAAATGCATAAATAAGAGTTTAATTTGAACCTGAAGAACTGACCGGGTCCTGATAAAATTGTATTTTATTTCTATTTCAAGGTCGATACTTTTATCTATATAATTATAAGGTTGTATCAGTTTTATTATAAATTCTAGCAAGCATAGTGCATTGAATATTATATCTTTGCATTAACGAATTCACATTATTTACCTATAAAACTATTATACATTAAGTATGTGCAGGGTGGTCCCTGCACATACATATATATACATGTATATATACATATATATATATATATATATATATATATATATATTTTGTAAAAGTTGGGAGCAGTCCTTCTTCAATGCATGCTTTTAAAAACTGGATACCTGTTTCCGCTTTGTTCAATTGCGTCTTATATTTTTCCAAATTACGAAATTTTGTCTTTAATTCCGAGTTCAACATAAAAATTAAATCACCATAATTTTTTAATGTATTATTGGACATGTTTCGGTGTTACATCCACCATCTTCAGCAAAAAAAAAACTTAATTTTTTTTAAAAACAATTGAAACTACACTTAACAAATTAATCTAATATTTAAAGTCACCTTGAAATAATAAACATAAAAGAAACGGTTCAGCGGACTTTTTTAAATAAAATAAATTCAAAACGAAGGAAACACACAGAAAGACACAGACATAACTCACATCGAAATATCGATGTGAGTTATGTCTGTGTTTCTGTGTGTTTCCTTCGTTTTGAATTTATTTTATATATATATATATTATATTTTTTGCTGAAGATGGTGGATGTAACACCGAAACATGTCCATTAATATATTAAAAAATTTTGGTGATTTAATTTTTATGTTGAACTCGGAATTAAAGACAAAATTTTGTAATTTGGAAAAATATAAGACGAAATTGAACAAAGTGGAAACAGACATCCAGTTTTTAAAAGTATATATATATATATATATATATATATATATATATATACCCATTATATATATATATATATATATATATAGAAAATTGTCACAATAAAACGTGATATAAATATTCAGGTAACTCACCACAAATTAAAGAAGATACTCTAAGGCCTTTCGCTTTCACGTCGTCAGAGATCAAGTGAATAACATGTATTCACTTCATGTATAGCAGTGGTATTCACTTGCTCTCTGACGACGTGAAAGCGAAAGGCCTTAGAGCGACTATCTTCTTTAATTTGTGGTGAGTTACCTGAATATATATATATTATGATTGATTCATTGATTCATTAACTGTGCAATCTGTTATAGTGTGGTATTTACTCATGTTAATATATTACATGTATATTATATTATCATGTTAATTATATTACATGTATAATTATTACATTTTGTGTGGAGACAATACTTTTCCTAGTATATTATAGTTGAGTCAAATGCATTAATCTTAAACATACATCCAAGCAATGCATTGATTTGATATAGCCTTGAATCAATGCTAAACTTCATTTGAAGTTATAATCTTCAATAAAAAAACAACACAAGTGTTAATATTAAATAAGCTATAATAAATCATTTATAAATAATTTAAATACCAATTTTATGTTTGATATTCTTCAAAATATTCTTCCTCCTATACCTCTCCAAAAAAAAAAAAAAAAAAAAAAAAAAAAAAAAAAAAAAAAAAAAAATTGCTACCTGGTGTAGAGCATTTCTGGCAGAGAGAAATAAGTTTGAAGGTGATAGTAAAAGAGAGCAAGAAGAGTGAATAGGTAAGTTATAGGTTCTTGAGAAGTCAGCAAATTGGTTAGAGAGAGATATAACCCTTGTGGCGGGAAATGGAGATGGCTCATAAACTCTTCTCCCAAGAAACTGTTTCAGCCGAATCGTCACTTTTTTATTACCTCCTTAAATCATGAACAGCTGATTTTTTTTTTTAACATTTTAGGCGATTTTTAAAACTTTTTTTTTTTTAAAAGGGGAATAAAAATTAACTGATTTCTTTTTCTGTAAATAAAATATTTCTATGTTACAGATTTAAGTTATAATAGTAATAATTTTTACAAATTATGCTAGTTTACATGAAAAAATAATAATTTTTTTTTCTGGTTGTTAGTATTCGTATGAGGTATAAATCACATTGCTGAAATTGTAACTTGGGACTTACCCAATAATATCCGTCAAGACTATTATAATGTTAGTAAAAAGATTACACATAAACACGTGAAATAACAATCAATGATCAAACCACAATATGAAATAAGAAAACAAGACTATGATCTTTCAACTGTAACAAGCGGTCTTCGTCAAAGTCAAAAACCCAACTCTGACGAAGACCGCTTGTTACGGTTGAAAGATCTTAGTCTTGTTTTTCCATTTCATATGGTGGTTTGATAATATATGTATATATATATATATATATATATATATATATATATTATTAAAATAAGCAGCAGCTTCTGCATTGACCAGTTTCTTGTTGACACTCTCTAGTTTTCGTATCACTTTGCGGTGAGACTCTGGTAGCTTCCAAAGAAGGTTAGCAAAAGACATTAACACACACAATGAAAATTTTTTCAATGCAGAAGCTGCTGCTTATTTTAATAACATATGCTTAAGGGAAGACCTGCTGCCATTGTACACAAATATATATATATATATATATATATATATAAAGATTTCACATAAACACGTCAAATAACAATCAATGATCAAACAACAATATGAAATGAGAAAACAAGACTAATATCTTTCAAACGTAACAAGCGGTCTTCATCAGAGTCGAAAACCCAACTGTTGGGTTGTCAGTTGGGTTTTATACTCTGACGAAGACCGCTTGTTATGTTGAAAGATCATAGTCTTGTTTTCCCATTTCATATTGTGGTATAATGTTTGTATATAGTAATGTACAGTACACTAGCTTCAATTAGATGACCAAAGCTCACCAACATTGGGCGTGTTGATATTTGGATGGGTGACACCATGAGCCTTTCGTGATCCCGGCAATGTTATTGACCTGTGTTTAGTCGCTGTCAAATCAAATGTTACACCTTTTTTTTTCAGTTGAATAACAAAATATGTAAGCTTATAGGGGTGACATTAAGAAAAAATATTATTTTTATTCAATCTTTCAAGTTTAATTTTAGTCAAGGATCTTATTATGTGTTTTCTTATCCATTAAAAAAAAGGTTATTGTTATCTTTCGAAAAAAAAATATTGAAATTTATAACTCATATTAATGTTACTTGCAAAAAACAAAAAAAAAGGTGTGATGCTAAAAAAAGGAAGTAAGCCAAGTTTATAGACATTTAAAATATAAAAGAGGAATAAAAAGCAAATAGCAGTAAACTGGAACTGATGAAAGAAAATTGAAAGGAAAACATATTTTATAGCAGATCATGCATGAAGGGGAATAACTCAAGCTAGTAAGACGATACAGGGCATAAGAAAGCTCTGATAATCAATATCTTCCGAGGTGCCGGAGGAGACTATTATCGCCCTGTAATAGACTTTAGACTTTTATATATAAGATGATTGCTTTAAAATTAGATTGTAGATACTGGGTATTAATTCAAAATAAAGAAAGAATATTTTTTATTAATTCACTGACCTGGATATGGTTCAATGAGCATAACAATGATTTTCAATTATCAAGAAAGTTTCTTAACAAACAACGCGTACTCAACACATTGTGCTCTTATTTAAATTGATTTTTAATAAAATTTATAGCACGGTTAAGACTCATTAAATGATAGAATTATAAATTGAGATACGAAAGGTCAAGGTGACATAGATGCTTATAGTGTGAAGTCAGAGACAAGAATGGATTATAGTAAATGGCTTAATGAGTTCCGGGAGAAAGCTACAAACAAGAAATGCATCCAAATAGTACAGAATAAATGTGCCCGCCTTATAGCTAGGGCTCCATGGTACGCCAGAAATGTTGATATTCAACATGATTTGAGTTTGAAATCTATCTATTCCTACATTGCTCGACTTGCCAGTAATGAAGACAAAAAACTTTCCACCCATCCAAATCTCCTTGTTCGGGAAATAAATCCTACTCTCAACCCTTCCTAATCCCACGATCCTCAAAGTTTCCCAGTTAAACTAAAAATGATGACCACATGACTCCAAAAGTATACAGTACCTCAGAGAATGCAAAGCCTGAAGACCAAACGACCACGAAGACGACATATTCCCTTACTGACTGACTCCCCCATTCTTGACATGGTTTACTGACCCAACAAAAACAGCAGGATGAGTATCTAGCAGTAGTGGGCCTCTGGTCCGGAACTGCTATTTACGACATACACTGTTGTGCATGGTAATAATCGTTGGTCGTTGGTCGTTGGGAGAAAGCTCCTGTTTACCTCAGACCTACAGACCGTCAGAATACTTTTAAATTACAATCAAGAACTGAGAAGAAAGAGATAGAACTTTATAACTAATAGTTTATTTTTCCTTGAATAGTTGAATGAAATAATCCCAATAGATTAGTTGATCGTATTTGGTCAACAAATCAGTCAAATGAAGATAAAGCTTCAATATTGTTATCAGGGGGAAAGTGGTGGTTATTTAAGATTCGACATTAAGTATGGCAAAGCAAGGGTTGTAATTGTTAAGATATTACATACTATTTCTTTTATATGTCATTTGATCTATTGTCTAATCCTTAAACTTAAGAACAGACTATACATACTATATATATAGTATAGTCCTCGCGTTCCTTCCTTCAATGTGGGAAGATCTCTCTCATTTCGTCCTCTCTTCTAGTTTTCTCCTGATGACGAACAACAGTTCGAAATATTGAATGCAGTAAGTGTGTATCTTCTCTTTATTCTGTATCGTATTTGTGTAATTTAAAGTTTTATAAGTCTGTGTGGACCATTTCTTCAATTTAGTACATATATATAAACCCGGTTGGGTTTTTGACTCTGACGAAGACCGCTTGTTACGGTTGAAAGATCTTAGCCTTGTTTTCCCATTTCACTTGTGGTTTGATCATTTATTGTTATGTCACGTGTTTATGTGAAATCTTTATATATATATATATATCCAACAAGATTTCACATAAAAACATGAGATAACAATCAATGATCAAATCACAATATCAAATGGGAAAAATGGGAATAAAGACCAAGATCTTTCAACCGTAACAAGCGGTTACGGAGACCTAACTCCAACCGTCTTTGAACCAGTACGCTTGGTTTCCCTCTCTTATC
This sequence comes from Hermatobates lingyangjiaoensis, assembly GCA_026182355.1. Lineage (NCBI taxonomy): Eukaryota > Metazoa > Arthropoda > Insecta > Hemiptera > Hermatobatidae > Hermatobates > Hermatobates lingyangjiaoensis. The sequence goes on along the minus strand of JAPFBL010000308.1, from coordinate 75,613 downwards.
TGTCCTGAAGACGGTTCAAACCGAAAATAGAAACTGTAAGTGTGTGTTTTTAATTCCCCTCTGTTTCTTTGTCTACATAGAACTTTTGTTCATTTTGGATGAGTTATTCATATATGAGATAACTTTATAAATATATAAGATTATATATAAAAGCCAATTAAAAATAAGATAGAACACAGAGAGACACGAGAATAACTCATTTCGCTGCACTTCTGTATTTCGACCATCGTCGTCATCAGGAGGCGAAGAGTCCCGCAGGAAGGCAGAGCAGTGACAAAAGAAGCTTTTTCAGTTAATGAAAAGACAGGAATAATTAAAACATTGACTGAGATAAAAATATTGATATTTTGCCTAATAATTTCAATTTTTTCGTATTGCAATTCTTGATGCGTATGAATCTAAATTTCTTTAACTGTTCATGTAAAGAAAGGTAAACTGTCATTTATAAAGTTTTATTCCTTTCGTCTTAGTTTTTCATTGTAATCGAAAGCTGTTCTGATCTGATTCTGTGAAAGGTAAACACCGTCTGATTTTCCCCCACCCTCTCCTCTTTCTCTAATAACTCTCCTTGTACTCGTTAAACTGTATTCCTGTTTCTGCCTTCTCAATAAAACAGGGAATCGCCTTGATACTATCTATTTCAATTCATAATTATCATATTAAATGAGTTTATACCATGCTATAATTTTTATTGTACATAAACCTGATGACACAGCTCTAATTGTTTGTAATAGATTATTTTTTAAACAAAAACTAATTACGTCGACATATATTCATAATTTCAAAAAATAAATAAGTACCATATAGTAATTTACTGCACAACTACAAAATTGAAATGCAAATTAACATAAAAAAGGTAAAATGGATGAACAAACAAAAGTCTACACAGAAATGAAGTTATATATTGAACAACAACAACGCGTTTCGAACACTTTGTGTTCATCATTATTGATCGCAAAATTGATGTTTTTTAAATAATTTTTTGTAGGGCAGGAAAACAGTTTTAATAAAACATACATAAATTTTTTAGAAAGTCTTTATTTTTCTTGAAAATAATCAATCTCAAACATTTCACATTTGTTTTAGGCCTTTCAAAGCCTTAGGGTCGCGAACACCAGTTGAACAGCCTTGTTGTAACTTATCTTAAACTTATTATGAAATCCAGAACCATAGTAAGAAAATACCGCCAAATGATTTTACAAGTATATTCTGATATCAACGGATTATCGAAGAAAGAGGAATAGTATAATAATTAAAACTGTAAACCTAGGCCATTAAACGACATTGACCTACATCTCAACTGTTTTCTGAAAAATTAATGTGCATAGTTAGTTTTGAGTCACGCTATACTCAGATACTTTATTCAAGTAACCTTAAAAGGAGGTATCCATTTCACCTTGGTATATTAATTATATTATCACACAATAAGTATTAAACAATAATAAATTATTCTATGCAAAAGTGCATAGCAAAGTGAAATTGGTGCTAAAATTATTTTTATACGTTGGAGTTTTATAGAAAAAAAAAGCATAAGAAATAAAATTTTTGTTGAGTTGTATCTATTTTGTGACAGTAACAGAACTTTTAAAATGTGAGTTTCATGATATTTATCTTCTTCCGATACAATAGGATGGTGATTTTGAATTGTAAACAATATATATATATATATAAACACTAATAAATTCTCGACCGTGTGACAGATATACAACGAAAAAATGATAGATCGGGATGCGGTCAGTTTCTTCCACTTTCATTTCAAACTCTCATTGCCGACGTTTAAAATGTACGTATTAAAATTCTTGTTTTCCTCTGTTTGTAGGCCTTTGGAAAAAGATTTTAAATAAAAATCGAAACGTCGGCAATGAGAGTTTGAATTGTAAGTGGAAGAAACTGACCGCATCCCGATCTATCATTTTTTAGTTATATATATATATATATATATATATATATATATAGTTCACACAGTAAAAAGAAAGACAGATAAAAACACACACAAAAACAAGACTCACAACGATATTTCAACATTCGTCGTCATCGAACAGAAGTAGTCTCTTTGAGTGCTATAATTATTATTTTCCTTAATAGGAAAAGTATTAAGTCTCCACACAAAAGAGTTTATTACAAGAAACTAAACAACGCGTTTCGAACACTTGATGTTCTTCTTCAGGTTACATCTGCTCTGCTGGGGTGGTTGTTCGGTGAGACCAAGCAAAGACTCCCGAACGACCCTCACCTCCTGAACAACCACCCCAGCAGAGCAGATGTAACCTGAAGAAGAACATCAAGTGTTCGAAACGGGTTGTTTAATTTCTTGTAATAAACTTTTTTATGTGGAGACTTAATACTTTTCCTAACACGAGTAAATACCACTCTATAACAGATTGCACGATTAATGAATTAATATATTGTATTTATTGATTTAATTGCATACATTTAGTCTCCCGATGATTTCGTATACCTAACTTATTAGCTATGGTTTTAGGTCCAATTATATGATTTACAAATTTTTTTTTGCTACAGTAAACATTTAAATTAATGCAAATATTACTGTTTTATTTCATTATTGAATGACAGTCATTCAATAGAATAATAACATTAAAAAGTTCCTGATTTGTTCTAAACAAACCTGTCATTTAAATTTTCATTTTAATTGGCAAAATGTGATATTAATATTATAGAAATCAATTCATTAAATTGATTTTTCATGTTGCTTATAATGCGTGTACTTACGTATAGTAAAGTTGAGTGTAGACTATTCCACATTTGTTATATTCCTGAGCTGCGTCAGTTTTGTTGTTGTTAAAGATCAAATTAGTCTTGATCAAAGATTAAGTTAGAGGCCATGTATTGACCTCTCTATCTATAATAAAATATCTGTGAAATAGATATCTAAAATATCTATAAAATATCTATGATAAAAAAATTATAGATTTTAGAATATAGTCAAGTGCAATATAAGAGTGAAATGTGTGACTATTCCAGTACTCCCTGGTCAATATTATAAGTCCTAAGGTGAAATTGAATAAGGTATATTAGAGTAAGGAAATACCACTTTACATCATTTTCTATGTTCAAGAGAATTTCGACTACTCACATGAACATTTACAGCAGTTGTCGCCAACCTTTTTTGACTTATCGCCCATTTTTTACAACTTTGTTGGTTTATCGCCCACTAAAACAAAACAAGAAAATTTTTAAGCAAATCTAATATCTATTGAGTTAGAAAAACGAAATACTGAAAAGTTTTAAGTACGATGTCCATGAACAGGTAATGAGAGGCAGTCCTTTTTTGTATGCATGGATGGGTTGAAGATGATCATGGAGTTGCAATGGTTTCATTGCCTCATTTGAAAACGTTTGACTGCATGTGAGACACATCGCCCATGATGGTGGGCAAAGCGATGAATCTATATTGTAGGTAGTGGATTCAATATTGTCAAAAGATTTTCTTCACTTTGAGCGGCATTACAACAAATAAAATACCTGAATAGCACAGAATTAACACAAACAACGCAGATAAGCCTCGCTAACTGATTGAAACTACAAGTGAAACCGTCAATTATTACGCATAGGAAACGTAATAATTACGCATAGGTCATGAGTGAACCGTCGCAGGTGATGAATGACCGTGCTTCGCTGGTGATGAATGACCGTGCTATATTCCTTAAAAGTCAGCCTCACTGAAATGAAAGTCTAAGTAGATAACACCAGACAGATTTTGAAACTGTGTTTTTCCTTGCCCACCGATTTATCGGAAAAACGAACCAACGCCCTCCTATCGCCCGCTGGTTCTCGCCACCCACCTGAGTTGCCGAATCCCACGTTGTTTCAAAGTTGCCAACGTTGGTGTTTTTCCTTTCCCACCGATCTATCGGAATAACGAACCAACGCCCTCCTATCGCCCGCTGGTTCTCGCCACCCACCTGAGTTGCCGAATCCCACGTTGGTTCAAAGTTGCCCACGTTGGTGTTTTTCTTTTCCCACCGATCTATCGGAATAACGAACCAACGCCCTCCTATCGCCCGCTGGTTCTCGCCACCCACCTGAGTTGCCGAATCCCACGTTGGTTCAAAGTTGCCCACGTTGGTGTTTTTCTTTTCCCACCGATCTATCGGAATAACGAACCAACGCCCTCCTATCGCCCGCTGGTTCTCGCCACCCATCTGAGTTGCCGAATCCCACGTTGGTTCAAAGTTTCCCACGTTGGTGACAACTGATCTAGAGTAATTTGCTGTGTTTAAAGGTAAAGTCTACAGAAATAATGACACGAACTCTAACCATGAAATCCTACTTGATTACTAAGAAAGTCAATTCTAGAAAATGTATACAATTTTTGTTCAGATTTTGAAAATATCATTGATTGACCAACTTTATGGTTAGTTACGTTCATTTCTAGTTTTTGTAACAAACTCAGTCGCAACATTTCCACTGTTTTCATAAAATGGTTTGCATTACATTTCAATTCTCCAAATGTTATGATAAATAAACCCATCAAAACTGACAAATGTTTAGAATTTTTAGCACTTATAAAAGACTTTGTTTTTATATTTATTTCTAGAGAAAAAAAGGGCATTAGTCAGTAGTTTTTAAGTTGTTTTTATAAGAATAAATTTGCAAATAAAAGTCGGTAGGGCAATGAGATGCGTTGTCTAAGGAGTTGTTTTCAGTTGGAGAATTGATGACAGGAAGTTTAGTTTTATCAGAGAACGAATGCTTTCCTACTTTATCTATGCAGATACCATAAAGGTGTCAAATAAACTTAGTTCAAAAAGCACCTTTCTTTTCCTTTAATATATAGTAGTACATATCTTAAACAAGTGCAACATTGCTCGTTTATATCTGTAAAATTGAATAAATAAATAATATTTTGTCAGAATTACAAATTTTTCTTTTGTACCTGTAAATAATTTGCAATTTAATAATTCCAAAAAAAATAGATAATAATAAATGTATACAGCCTGAAATTGTTGACGTATATTTATGTACATCAATGTCTCAACCTTATAAGGAAATCAGAAATGCGATTTAGAATCTTGGTTACATTTTTGAATTTCTTAATGTGGTTTAGACGTTAGTTTTATTTTACGTCTGCGCTGTGAAGTCTTGTTTTATAAATACATAACATACATAAATAAATACATAACATAAATACATAAATAACAAAATATACAACAGAATAGAAGAGGTCAAGAACAATTTATGGAGTATATTATATTATATATATATATATATATATATATTATATATAATATATTATATATATATATTCATATATATAATTCATTATTATATATATATATATATATATATATATATATATGATGTAATTTTTTTTTGAGGTTTGAGGTCCAATGATTAAAATTAGTCCTTTTGCCGACGTTTCGACACATATTTATGTCATCTTCAGGGCTACAACATGATTGTTTTACAATTACTACTATTTTATAGTTTACTACTATTACTACTCATGATGTATATTATATATATATATATGATGCTTCAGTGCATCAACCATAATTAATTTATCTTATACCTGAAGATGGCGAATGACAGCCGAAAGCTCGTATGTATTGTTCATTTAGTTATAGTTATTTTAGTGATTAAAACGGTTTTTTTAAAAGAAAAGTGGTTTATTCAAGTGTTTTCGTGTTTGACCTAAAGTTTATTGTGTGTGTTAATGTCTTTCGCTAACCTTCTTTGGAAGCTACCAGAGTCTCACCGCAAAGTGATACGAAAACTAGAAAGTGTCAACAAGAAATTGGTCAATGCAGAAGCTGCTGCTTATTTTAATAATATATATATATATATGTATATATATACAACTCAATATACATAAAGAAACAAAGAGAAATTAAAAGCACACACCTAAAGACTGTAATGTGAGTTGATGTATTTTTCGATGCTGTATTGATTATGATGTTCTAGATTTCCTCATTTTCCTTAGAATGTATTTTCCAATAAATTTTAATTCTTAATACTAAAGTCAATTTTTTTATTACCCTGGAATGACAATAGGAGATTCAATGTTTGCCAGTTTTCTCTGTGAAGATATATTTTATTTACTTTTTTTAAAAATTAATATAGTTCTTTTTAATAATAAAATATAGGGCTCTTTTTTGTTTATTTAAATACACCTCTATGATGTACGTATGAAACACTTACACCTATGTTTCATCATTCTATTGCACTCTGTGTAACTAATTCTATGTAGACTTGACATTTATATTACTGAGCTTTCATATGAAAAGTCAGAGGTTATATGCTGGTTAACGCAGTTAATTACCTGCTGAATATAAGGTAATTAATAACTGTGTCTTATAACGTAGTTAATAAGACAGTGTCTTACTTTCTTTTTAGGTCCAAAATACGTGGTAGGGCTTATTTTCGGAGAAGGGCTTCTAGTACAATAAGTAATAGGTAATAATTAGCTTACAAGACGGAAATTCACAAACGTTGTACCTGCACCGTCACTCTATCTACTACTGTCTTCAATTATACTCTTAAGGTTAAGTCTACTTTATATATTCCAAGAATTAATTTTGACTAGTGCCTCTGCATTGAATGAAACCAACTGTACAGGTAAACAAGGAATTTCTTAGAATATTTTGTTTCAAACAATTCTCTGAAATATTACGGCAACTGGAAGTACCTACTAAATTCAATATTATTCTTTAACAAATTATATTTTTCACATTATTTTAACTAGGGATTATTTTGGGAGAGGGCTTATATTCTAAAAAGTCCTCAAAATCAGGGTAGGGTTAATTTTCGAGGGATGTCATATTTTCGGAAAAAGAGGGTATCTCCTATGGTCTAATGTAAATTTGAATAAATTTTAAAATACGAGTATGTTCATATTTTGACTTATAATGTATAAAATTTATAGTATTCATTCTGGAAAATATTATTATTGGAATAGTTATAGTTATAGTGAAACATGAATAATAATCAATGTTATATAATATATATATATATATATATATATATAATACTATATAAAATAAATTCAAAACGAAGGAAACACACAGAAAGACACAAAAACACAGACACATCGAAATATCGATGTGAGTTATGTCTGGGTCTTTCTGTGTGTTTCCTTCGTTTTGAATTTATTTTATTTCAAAAAGTCCGCTGGACAGTTTCTTTTAATATAATACTATATATATATATATATATATATATATATATATATATACCTCATTAAAGATCTTGCCAACATTAAGTTTAGTATGTTTCCTACATACCTTTTCAAGGTTTCGAATGCTACCTTTCCATCTCTGTGGTACCATATAAATTAACTCACCGATTTTTTTATCTTTCATTGTATTTTTCATATTACATTTCCGACGTTTCGGTCTACGTTGACCATTTTCAAGGATTCTATATACAAGGTTTTTTTAAAACAATTCTAATAAATACTTATTTACAATGACAATTACCTCACTTCTATCAAACATAACTAATAACAAAATATTCTTTTAAAAAACACTACCTTAATAAACATGACAGGTTTGCTACAAAATTCCCTACATGAACATTTACACAACATTATTTAAATCACTATATAGTTATTTTTCACGAATGTAACTTTAAAATTCTGGAAAAACAACAGGACTGATCATTAATGTTCGGCTTCTTTTCCTTTATGCATAATGATTCAATTATATGCAGCCTCGTGTGATTATTTTCTGCATATAATACTTCAATGTTGTCTTCCAGCATTTTTCTACTTAGCCTGCTTTTATGTATGTTCATTGTGTGTTCTTTCGGTCCTCCGGCTGCGAGATGCATCGTAAGTCTGCGTGAAAGTGTTGTCGTCGTAGAACCAATGTAGCTCGATTTTAGGAGCTCACAGTCTCCTATAGTGCAATTATATCTGTACACTACATTGGTTTTTTGTAGTTGTGTTTTTTGTTGTAGGTTGTTCCTAATTATCATATTTGCTGTGCAGGAACTCTTGTAGTAAATACTAATATTTAGCTTGTCTGCCGAGTTAACACATGTTGTATTTCTTTTAATTATGGCCTTCAAAATTCTTTCATCCTTTTTATATTCATTAGAGAATTGATTCTTATAATACACCGTTTGTATTCTTCCTTCTTCACCCAGCTGATGCTCTTGATTATTGTTTGAATTTATATTCTTCATATATTTCCTTAAAATATTGTCGAAGTGTTGGTTACTATAACCATTGTTGACCAATACTTGTTTAATCCTTTCTACTGCTTGGTCGAAGAGAAGCCAGTCAGACGATGTCTTGAATGCTCTATGTATAAGTGCCTTAATTGTTCCATCTTTATATCTTTCTGGGCACTCACTTTGTGCATTTAAATAAACTCCTGCATGCGTTGGTTTAACATATACTGATGTTTCATATTTCCTGTAATTCTGGTTTATTCTTACATCCAGAAAGTTGATATTATTGTTGACACTGAATTCCTTTGTGAATTTTAAAACTGATGCCTCTTCAAGTGCTTTTTTTAAACACTCAATTTCTTGTTCGTTATTCACCACTAAGAAGCAATCATCAACGTAACGGCAGTACACATGGGGCTTGACTATAGTACTATACTGTACTTGACTATACTGTACTGCCGTTACGTTGATGATTGCTTCTTAGTGGTGAATAACGAACAAGAAATTGAGTGTTTAAAAAAAGCACTTGAAGAGGCATCAGTTTTAAAATTCACAAAGGAATTCAGTGTCAACAATAATATCAACTTTCTGGATGTAAGAATAAACCAGAATTACAGGAAATATGAAACATCAGTATATGTTAAACCAACGCATGCAGGAGTTTATTTAAATGCACAAAGTGAGTGCCCAGAAAGATATAAAGATGGAACAATTAAGGCACTTATACATAGAGCATTCAAGACATCGTCTGACTGGCTTCTCTTCGACCAAGCAGTAGAAAGGATTAAACAAGTATTGGTCAACAATGGTTATAGTAACCAACACTTCGACAATATTTTAAGGAAATATATGAAGAATATAAATTCAAACAATAATCAAGAGCATCAGCTGGGTGAAGAAGGAAGAATACAAACGGTGTATTATAAGAATCAATTCTCTAATGAATATAAAAAGGATGAAAGAATTTTGAAGGCCATAATTAAAAGAAATACAACATGTGTTAACTCGGCAGACAAGCTAAATATTAGTATTTACTACAAGAGTTCCTGCACAGCAAATATGATAATTAGGAACAACCTACAACAAAAAACACAACTACAAAAAACCAATGTAGTGTACAGATATAATTGCACTATAGGAGACTGTGAGCTCCTAAAATCGAGCTACATTGGTTCTACGACGACAACACTTTCACGCAGACTTACGATGCATCTCGCAGCCGGAGGACCGAAAGAACACACAATGAACATACATAAAAGCAGGCTAAGTAGAAAAATGCTGGAAGACAACATTGAAGTATTATATGCAGAAAATAATCACACGAGGCTGCATATAATTGAATCATTATGCATAAAGGAAAAGAAGCCGAACATTAATGATCAGTCCTGTTGTTTTTCCAGAATTTTAAAGTTACATTCGTGAAAAATAACTATATAGTGATTTAAATAATGTTGTGTAAATGTTCATGTAGGGAATTTTGTAGCAAACCTGTCATGTTTATTAAGGTAGTGTTTTTTAAAAGAATATTTTGTTATTAGTTATGTTTGATAGAAGTGAGGTAATTGTCATTGTAAATAAGTATTTATTAGAATTGTTTTAAAAAAACCTTGTATATAGAATCCTTGAAAATGGTCAACGTAGACCGAAACGTCGGAAATGTAATATGAAAAATACAATGAAAGATAAAAAAATCGGTGAGTTAATTTATATGGTACCACAGAGATGGAAAGGTAGCATTCGAAACCTTGAAAAGGTATGTAGGAAACATACTAAACTTAATGTTGGCAAGATCTTTAATGAGGTATGTTTAAAAGAAGGTCTGCTCCCAAAGTATACCATATATATATATATATATATATATATATATATATATATAATATATATATATATATATAAAGATTTCACATAAACACGCGAAACAACAATCAATGATCAAACCACAATAAGAAATGGGAAAACAAGACTAAGATCTTTCAACCGTAACAAGCGGTCTTCGTCAGAGTCAAAAACCCAGTTGGGTTTTTGACTCTGACGAAGACCGCTTGTTACGGTTGAAAGATCTTAGTCTTGTTTTCCCATTTCTTATTGTGGTTTGATCATTGATATATATATAATACTAATATATAATACTATGCTGTAATAAGGAATAAGAAATTATATATGGAAAATTTTAAAAATGTAAAAAGAATGACTTAAGCATTTCTGTAAAACTGTATTGTAGATTACGGTAAATCTACTATAGGGCATGTTTATTTAAATAGTTATGGAATATTGAAATTTATGCTTTTTAATAATACTAATAATATAGTATTTGTTAAATAAAAACAGAAAAAAAAAGCTTAATAGTTTACGCTAGTTGATTTTAATTAATTGAAGAGATTAAATTCCATTTGAATCAGGTCTGTATCTATTGCGTATACCTACTCGAATTAGATTCAGTGGACGGAGGGAGGGACCTTTAGGCGGATCTGGTCAATCGAAATTAGAGGAGAGCGAATCTGCTGGTGGAAACCGTCTAAGGATAACTGCACTCCTGGGGTCACAAATCAAATTAACTGTGGTCAGGACCAGGCAAACAGCCACTGCCCGTCCTTAGCGACCAGTCTTTATTCTTGAATAATTATATAGCCCGTATTAACTAAGACCGCTATTAAGTCATAAATATATAGTACAACTCATCTAATAATACCGTTTTAAATAAACGAAATTTATTTATATTTAAATATTGAATAATTATATAGCCCGTATTAACTAAGACCGCTATTAAGTCTTAAATATATAGTACAACTCATCTAATAATACCGTTTTAAATAAACGAAATTTATTTATATTTAAATATTGAATAATTATATAGCCTGTATTAACTAAGACCGCTATTAAGTCTTAAATATATAGTACAACTTATATAATAATACCGTTTTAAATAAACGAAATTTATTTATATTTAAATATTGAATAATTAATTGCTACTTGTGTGGTAAAAAATATTTTTATATACTAGAAATCGAGAAGATCTACTATAGGTTTATTTAAATAATTACAAAAAAAAAGGATGATTTTTATTTTCTGAAAGATAATTTTATGGTTTTTTAGTGATCGTTAGTTGCAGTCAGTATGTCATGATATTAATTCCTACTTGCAAATTATCCATGAAGTATGGATATGGTATATGTAGTTATAGTTCCATGTAGTATATATTATGCTACATGAAAGGGAGCAGCACTGAAATTATGTCAAATGAGTAAAAATATTACGGTAAATACACGAGGATAAAAAAAACAAGACGTTTCAAACTAATTGATGCAATTCTTTAATTATCGGCTTGAAGTGAGATAGTAAAAACGGGAATACATTCCTATAAAAGGATCAAAGTGCTTGAAACACATTTCGATAAAAAGACTGTATCAACAATTTCCAAATAATTTCATGATTTTGTACGGACAAATGTATTATTTATCTGGCATTGTTGAAACTAATTTAAAAGTAAAATTCACTGAAAATATGAGAATAATTTGAACAAAATGCATTTGATCCAATCTCATTTTTCACTGTTTTTAATTACCAAAAGTATATTTCATTATTAATAATTCTCATTATTAGAATCGTGGAAACGTTGAAAACTAATCACCTAGAGGGATGATATAACACAGGAGTTTTAGTGACACATGAATAATCATAACTAAATTATGCTTATATCATTGTGATATTGACTACACTTTAATTACAAACTAAAGTTAATATCTTTTAACAAAGATTAACAAGACTAAGATATTTTAACAAAGATTAACAAGACTAAGATCTTTTAACAGATTAACAAGACTAATATCTTTTAACAAAGATTAACAAGACGAATATCTTTTAACAAAGATTAAGAAGACTAAGAACTTTCAGTTGGGTTTTTGACTCTGACGAAGACTGCTTGTTACGCTTGAAAGATCTTAAGTAATTTTTTTCCCATTTCATATTGTGGTTTGATCATATATATATATATATTCTTTATTTATTTACTTTTATTGTCCTACGTGTTTACCTTTTAATTGTTATTACAGTTTTTAAATTATGATATAATGCGAAAAAATTAATTACCTTTTAACTGTTATTACAGTTTTTAAATTATGATATAATGCTAAAAAGTTAGTCGTTAATACTTGTTGATAAGGCAATGGCTTACCTAATTGTCGGTGGGTGATCCTGATGAGGTTCATCGCACTTCATCGCACTTCATCGCACTTCATCGCACAAAACTCACGATAAACTTTCCTTCAGTCCAGCTGAAACAGAAAGAAGATTTTCACTATTAAACAGTATAAAGGTGAAATCAATTTCATCTAGGTAAGAATTGAAAAACCCCTAAAACTGACTTTTGAATGAGAAAAGTTTTGTATTAGATATTCGCAAAATTGAAAAAAACCTCAAACCTAATCTGAATGATGAAACAAGAAAACTAATATGAAGAAAAACAAGGAAAAGAACTTTTTATTAATCCCGTATATGCAGATATATAAAAGACTTTTTTTTATATTAATATTTTTATTTAATCTATTATGATGACTAATATTTTTTTTTTAAGAAATTGATATTCTTTTGTTGTAGAGGAAAAGAGTAACGACTATAGACCCACTCTGTCTATCCGTCATAACTTTTTTGAGGGTTTTTGCATCATATAGATAATAATATAACTTAAAATCCGGATATAGTGAAATATGAAATATTATAACTGAGTCTTATTTTTCCGATATCGTTGGTTTTAATTAACTTAAAGAACTTATAATGTAGATAAAATATTTCTTAATAGCATTAAGAAGATATGTTTATGTAAAATAAATTGCTAGAATGAAAAACTGAAGGCACCGACACACCACAAACTGAAGTACCACAAACAAATAAAGAAATTAAAGGTGAATTAATTTAGTTAATTTTTCATTATTTCTGATAATAGGTTTACATAAATTAATGTTGAGAATAGATCACTCCAATTCTTCCCTCATATCCACCTAATTTATTCTTGTTCAGGATTCTAATTACACAACTTCATTTACATTACATATGTGCTTTAAATTTATTTCCAGGATACGAAATAATTACAGAAAAATAATATATAATTGATGAACATTAATATAAGAAAATATTAATTTATTCAAAAAATTACGTATTTCTTATATATATATAAAGTTCAATGCACATAAAGAAACATAGAGAAATTAAAAACACACACTTACAGTCTCTAATTTTCGGTTGAAAACGGTTGTCCAACCGTCTCTGTACCAGTACGCTTGGTTTCTCTGTCTTATCTGTCCTGAAGACGGTTCAACCAAAAATTAGAGACTGTAAGTGTGTGCTTTTAATTTCTCTATGTTTCTTTATGTACATTGTTCTGTATTTGTCCATTTCGGATCGTATTTTCATCAAAAAAGTGTAATATATATATATATATATATATATATATATATATAGTTCAATATAAACAAAGAAACATAGAGAAATCAGAAGAACACACTTACAGTCTCTAATTTTCGGTTTGAACCGTCTTCAGGAGAGATAAGAGAGGGAAACCAAGCGCACTGGATCAGAGACGGTTGGAGACCAACAGTGTTGCCGCATGCGCGCCCGTTCACAGAAAATAAGGTAGACAGGAATCAATTTATAATTAATTTATACTTTATAAAATAAAATAATGGAATATGAAAACAATAAATATATAAAAAAGAAAAAATTGAAAAAATAAGGGAAATTGATACAGAGAAATTGATACATAAACAAAAGTGCTGACTAAGCTATGATTTCAACCGTCAATTTCTCTGTATCAATTTCCCTTATTTTTTCAATTTTTTCTTTTTTATATATTTATTGTTTTCATATTCCATTATTTTATTTTATAAAGTATAAATTAATTATAAATTGATTCCTGTCTACCTTATTTTCTGTGAACGGGCGCGCATGCGGCAACACTGTTGGTCTCCAACCGTCTCTGATCCAGTGCGCTTGGTTTCCCTCTCTTATCTCTCCTGAAGACGGTTCAAACCGAAAATTAGAGACTGTAAGTGTGTTCTTCTGATTTCTCTATGTTTCTTTGTTTATATTGAACTATATTTGTCCGTTTTGGATCGTATTTCCAACGAAAAAAAGTGTATATATATATATATAAAGATTTCACATAAACACGTGAAATAATAATCAATAATCAAACCACAATAAGAAATGGGAAAACAAGACTAAGATCTTTCAACCGTAACAAGCGGTCTTCGTCAGCATTGAGTTGGGTTTTTGACTCTGAAGAAGACCGCTTTTAGGGTTGAAAGATCTTAGTCTTCTTTTCCCATTTCATATTGTGGTTTGATCATATATATATATATATATATATATACTGTTTTCTAAATTCATGTCTACATTAAGTGAAATGTAGCACGAAAAAATGTATTTTCATTTAGTTTTCGCATGTATTTACGTTAAGTGGAATTCTTTTAAAGGTTTGATCGAGCCTCAAATACCTTAAGCCAACGTTTCGTCTATATTTCTAGACATCTTCATGGCTATATCAATACAAAATCAATTAAAGTAACATGAAGAAAATGTATTATTTTTTATAAGTCATGTTTCTTAAATTAATTTCAGCATTAATATAGCCCTGAAGCTGTCTACAAGTATATGCGAAACGTTGGCTTAAGGTGTCTTACTGTTTAACGCTAGACTAAATCTAGATAAAAAAGAAAATTAGTGTTAAATATATGTGGTTGAGATAAAAACAGATTGTATTATTAGATAAATAAAAATACAAGGTGAAAACTAATTTAAATAGATTAAAACAACAAGTAATTTTAATTTATCTGACCTTAAAAATAATTATTTAATATTTAAATTAGCTAATTAATTATGGAAACAATGCGAAGTTTGAATTTTTCGTTAGAGTTATTTACTGATGTTTGTTCAGTATTTATGATAAAATTATAAATTTTCTTTCTTCTTCAAAAAGTTTCGCTGTCTCTTTTTTTGTTTACAATGTGAAACATGATAGTAAAACCAAATTCAAGAAAGTATCAGTTTGTTAAGTTTTTTTTAGTGGAGTTGATATTGTTTTAAAACATATTTAGATATAACCTATAAGTTGTTTATATTTTGGTATTTATTCATCAGCATCAAATTTCTCCTTGATCTCTTCATCATAATTATTTAAGTTTTGATTGTTCTTAGAAATTACATCAATTATTCATCAGTTGATTATATTGGATTTGATGTCTGAAAAATTAAAACCAGAATTGTTTGGTGGTGAGACACCTGGGTTGTCGACCGCTCTTCTGAAAGTGATCACAAGAAATCAATTTATTATTCCGAGCGCATAAATTTTAACTGACCTTAAGCGATTAAAATTTAGTGTCATTTCTTCTTGCTTTTTAAATATACGTATTATTTTCCTAGTATTTAGATTATTTTAACTATGAAAAGTATCTAAATTATTGGTTTTATAAAACAATTATATTTAATAAATGTATTTAAAAAAAAAACTAAAATGAATTTTCAGACTAGTAAGTTAAAAGACCTGTAATTCAAAAGTTGTGAAATTAGTTACTACTTTTGGGATTCACTCATGTTTTGGAGAGTAACTAAAATCTTTGTATAAATAATGAGTTTCGAAGACGTAATGTTCTTCTTCAGGTGACATGATCATTGCGATCGATGAAAAGGATATTCCTTGCCAGTGTTTTCCATCTTTCATTAGAGCTTATAAGACCTGAAGAAGGACACTATTTATTAAAAGTGCGCTGTTTGTATTAAATTAAATAAATTTAATTTTTGTTTGCGAAAAAATAAATTATTGTTTAACAATTGTAAAAGTTGATGCAGAGGGTGTAAAGGAATACTAAAGAAAAGGTCTTCAACCGGTGGGTCGCGACCCCCTTATGTTAAACAGAGGTCCGGAAATGTTTGTTTATTTTTAAATAGAAAAAAAAGGACTAAATGAAATAAATAATTTATTTATTATTAATGCGGCACAGCAATCTTATTAAAGTTACTCTAGATCAAATTTTTTTTAATTTTCCCTTTTTTATTTGTTATTAATTTTATTTTTGTTCTCACTAAAAGGTCCCGTCTAAATTTTGTCGTCAAAAATGGGTCGCGATGTAAAAAAGGTTGAAGATCCCTGTACTAAAGAATATAAACAAGTTTTAAAGAATTTCAGATGAAAATGAGTTAAGACATAATGAAAACAAAACGGTATGAACAGTTCAAGACAAGTGGAGTCTCACTGTATAAAGTACTAACAATACAGACTTATTAAATGGTATAGAAGTGGACGTACAGACAACGTTCAACAGGACTAAGAAACAAAGAATGTTTGATTAACAAAATGAAATCCCTTCAATAGGGAGTGTTGTGTTACACTGATGCCAGCAGTGTTTCATCTTCAAACATACGAAAACAAACTTTTTTATGCCTATCACTTTTGTTATTTTTCGAAAATAATATGGAGTATTTTGAATATATTTCGGTGAATAAACATATAGAATGTACATGCATAATGTCAGTATCACTAAGGTTATTATGATTTACATTATTAGTATGGGAATACAAATTTGTACCTCGTACAACAACAACTAATACTAATAAGTACGATTTTTCATACTAATAATGTGAATATAAAATGTAGCTCATACTGTTTTGATAATTAGATTATGATTTTTAATTAATCTTAAATAATGGTTTTAATTAAATTATTAAATAAACCATGAAATAATTGCATGATCTAATAAAATATATTTATGTTTAATAAAGAAAAAAAAATGTTTAAAGAATTTTGACTTAAGATTGTAATTTCATTTATTGTTGAGAAATGTTGTTTGTTAATAAATTTTCTCCAAATTATTGCTAAACATCTATATATTTAACTTAATTCAATCTATAACAGCTAGCATTATATCGTAAACAAATATTTATATATTGATGTAACGAGATTTCACAATTAACACGTAAAACAAAAATCTACGTCCAAACCACAGTGGAAAATCAGAAAAAAGACTAACATCTTTCAAACGTAACAAGTGGTCTTCGTCAGAGTCCTAAGCCCAACTGTTGGGGTTTTGACTCTGACGAAGGCCGCTTGTTATGGTTGACAGATCTTAGTCTTCTTTTCCCATTTTCACACATATATATATATATATATATATATACATACATATATTTATATATACTTAAAACAAACTGTGACACATAGACCTAAACACAACAAAGACTCACTTTTCAATATTTCGACCGTAATGGCGGGCGTCCTCAGGAGAAGTGGATTGACGGAGAGACGATAGTCAACTAAAGAACTCACTGAGTGAGGGCTAAAGCAGTCATACTAATATATATATATATATATATATATATATATATAATAATATCATAATTTGTTTTCTTGATCCAATATTCATATGATGTACTTTTTTTGAGGGTTGAGGTCTAATGATTTGAAACTAGTCGTATTGCCGACGTTTCGACATATATTAATGTCATCTTCAGGGCATGGAATCTGTTTCTGTTGCAGCATACCTTTGTTTACTCAATTACATGATGAACACATGCAGGCTACTGCCTATCATAGACAGTGTTCATCATGTAATTGAGTAAATGAAGGTATGCTGCAACAGAAAGAGATTCCCAAGCCCTGAAGTTGACATTAATATATGTCGAAACGTCGGCAAAACGACTAGTTTCAAATCATTAGACCTCAACTCTCAAAAAAATTACATTATTATATATATATATATATATATATATATATATCAAATGATCAAACCACAATAAGAAAATGGGAAAACAAAACTAAGATCTTTCAACCGTAAGAAGTGGTCTTCGTCAGAGTCAAAAACCCAACTGGGTTGGGTTGGGTTTTTGACTCTGACGAAGACTGCTTGTTACGGTTGAAATATCTTAGTCTTGTTTTCCCATTTTCTTATTGTGGTTTGATCATTGATTGTTATTTCACATGTTTATGCGAAATATTTATATATATATATATATATATATATAATATAATTTTTAAGTTATTTTATATATAAAAAAATTAAATATGTTACTTATTTGTAAGGTAAGAAACATGACATAAAATATTTACGTTTATAATATAATATGGTTATGAAAATAAAAAAGTATAATATGATAAACATAAATGTATATAAGATTTCTGTCAGATTACATGTTTTTTTTTATTTTTAATTTTATACCTCACATAATATAAAGTAATAAAAAGTATATATAACAAAAATTAAAATTTCTTCTAATTGAATTATACAATTTTTATTCTTTTTTTTATTGAACATTAGATGAATATGACATTTAGTAAAGTTTATTGCCAGGTATTGGAACAGATGCGGGAATGTTTACACTTTTGGTTTATTTAGATTACCGACAGCCTAAGAATATTTTCGTGCAGAGTACAGTGCAAGTTGTAATTAGCAGTTACTAAACAAATGCCTACTGTTGTTGAATTATCGTGCCATTGTCAGTGGGAAGGGCCAGTAAGGGTTTTTGTCAAATGGTCAATTAGCCTGTCATGCCAAAGAGTCGTTTTCCTGGTCCTATAGGGTCTTATAGGGTCCTAGAAATTACTGCCCTAGAATCGCAATATGATCCGTGGTTTGCAATACTTTATTGGTCAAATTCTTATTTAACCCAAAATCTAAGTTATTGAAACTTTTTATTCAGATTTTCTCAAGGCAAAAGATAAGTTTTACACAAGTTTGAACTAAGACCCAAGTCGAAGCTTTGCCATGAATTTGAATAACATTATGTTTAGGGCAGATATATTTATCGAGGGCTTCAAATCCCTGACTTGTACTCAGTTTAGTATTCAGTTATCTACAATGTTAACTGAGCAATATTCATAAGTATTGATATAAGTATTGTTACTCTTGTATGCAGTATAAGTTCAATTAATACACAATTAATATATTTAGTATTATTCAATTATTCATATGAAAATACGTATCACTCTCTCTCTCTCTCTCTCTCTCTCTCTATATATATATATATATATATATATATATAATATATATATAACAAATTCAATAATATATCAACCGTTGGATAGAATAGGTGTATAATGTAATCGGGATTCGGTCAATTTTCCAGCATCAAAATCAAACTCTCAATGCCGACGTTTCGGTTTTATTTAAAACCATTTTCATAGGCCTACAAACAAAGGATGACAAGAAATCATATATAAATATCAACATATAACTAACATCAAAATGGAATATTACAGTTGTGAAAAAACAAAAATATATATACAATAGAAGTAATAGAAAAGCAATAAACATTTTTATGAACTTACAGAAGTCAGAATTTTTGAATTAGAAAAATGATGAAATTTACATTATATAAAATGAAGTAACAATAGATAGTTAGTGAACTAACATCTTAACTGGTCAAAAACTTGGACCAGACTAACTGATTACAATTACATGTAAACCAAACACTGTTCACTCAAAGAACACAAAAAGGAACTAAGGAAATTAAATTTCACTAAAATCAACTTAACACTCCTGAATAAATAGTGTTCAAATTGGTAATGTCACTTCTATGATTAACTGAACTTAGATCTTTTTTAATATATAGCATTTCGAGGGTCTTTCTTCTTTGCTCATCTTGTTCTTTATCTACTATATATATATATATATATATATATATATATATATATATATATATATATATATATGATCAAACCACAATAAGAAATGGGAAAACAAGACTAAGATCTTTCAACTCAGTTGGGTTTTTGACTCTGACGAAGACCGCTTGTTACGGTTGAAAGATCTTAGTCTTGTTTCCCCATTTCTTATTGTGGTTTGATCAATTGTTGTATTGTTATTTACACTGTGTTTATGTGAAACTATATATATATATATATATATATATATATATATATGTTTTGTTGAACGACCTTTGTACTGTGGCATGATTAAATTTCATTGTCCATCTTTCAAGTTTTCTCACCTTTGTTTTAAATCTTTCTGGTACTAAATACACTAGTTCTCCAAATGCTTTATTATTTATAACTGACATGTTTCGGTCTCCTTGACCATCTTCAGAGTTAATCATATGTACAAAAAAACTTATTCCTACTAACTATCACTATATACACTATACATTTCTTAAATTCATTTCTTAAATTAACACTATAATCTTCCATAAAATCCAGAAATAATTCTATCACCAAAATAAACATTTTGTTTGAAGCAGTTTTAGCCACCTGTCATAATCAGGTGTACCACTGAACTTCATAAAATGTCTCTAGATTCCATCAGATGGAACCGTATATAGTAGTAGTTAGTAGGAATAAGTTATTTTATACATATGATTAACTCTGAAGATGGTCAAGGAGACCGAAACATATCAGTTATAAATAATAAATCATTTGGAAAACTAGTGTATTTAGTACCAGAAAGATTTAAAACAAAGGTGAGAAAACTTGAAAGATCGACTATGAAATTGAATCATGCCACAGTACAAAGGTCGTTCAACAAAACATGTATAAAAGAAGGATTGCTCCCCAAATTTACAAATATATATATATATATGAATATTGTAAACAGGAAAACGATCCAAAAGGACAACAAACGTTTCACGATGAATTGAAAACATTGAACTAAGGAACAAACACGCTTACTGTCTCTAATTTTTGGTTGAACTATCATCAAGAGAGTTGAGATAGGGCTACCAAGCGCACTTGTGAAGCGACGGTTGGAAGCGAGGGTCACCAACCGTCGCTTCACAAGTGCGCTTGGTGTCCCTATCTCAACTCTCCTGATGACGGTTTAACCGAAAATTAGAGACAGTAAGTGTTTGTGATTCATCGTGAAACGTATATATATGAATAATAATAATTTAATAGAATTACACATAAAAATAAAATCTAATTTTTGAAAAGTTTTAATACAATTTGGCAATCTATAGGAACATAATTAGTTTTGAAAAATAGGTATAATCTAATTCAAGTTTTGAAGAAGAAAGCAAGAAATGAATTAGACTTTTGGAGAAACCTTTCAAGTAGTTATAAGTTAGTTAGTAAATGTGGAAATCAAACAGACAGCTTCTCTTTAACTTGAAATGCAGTAATGCTATTAACGAAATAACAATATTAGCGTAAAGATTGTCTTTTGTTTTAAACAGTGACTGTTATTTGTTTAAATTAATGTTGATGGAGTTTGAGACAAGTTTTTAGTAATTAGATTAATATTTCTAAAGGATTTAAACAGAAAAAATATTCATACTGATGTAAATGGAAAATACAAAATCTCCATAGAAAAAAAATTTTTTTTGTAGGGTAAAAAGCTAATGAAATTGTCTCCACATATAAAAACTTAATGGTATAAACAACGCGTTTCGAACGCGTAGTGTTCTTCCTTAGGCATTGTATTTTTTAGTTAATACCTGAAGAAGAACAATACTTGTTCGAAACGCGTTATTTATACCATTGAATTGTTATATGTGGAGACAATTTCATTAGCTTTTTACCCTACAATGAGTAAATACCACATAATAACTGATTGCACTACGTTAGAAGTTTTTTTAATTTAAACCACACGTTTCAAACAATTCGTGTTCATCATCAGGCCAACTTCTACAATACAAATAACAAATTAAAAGCTACAAAAATGAACCAGAATTTCATTTCGTGTAAAATGAAATAATGAAAAATGAATGACAATCCAATAAAAGCAGTGGACAGACAGACAGACAGACAGACAACCGTTGAACGATGACTGGAGGAATTTATGTCATGTGAGGTTGATTGGGGAGGGGAGGTTAAGAGATAAGGTGACAAAGGAATTGGGTATGCTATTTACCCCCAGTATGAGTAAATACCGCGCAATTACAGATTGTACAACTAATGTAAAAAAAATATTCTTACAATATTGTTTCCTCTTGACTTTTTTTCTGGTGTTAGGGTAAAAGCATACAACTATTCGTAGGATTCGGTCAACTTCGCATATACATCTGGTCCACTGCCAGTGCGCTTAGGAATATTTTTGCCTCCCGGTTCGTAAGACGCAACTGTCTCTGCACCAGTGCGCTTGGTTTCCCTCTCTTATCTCTCCTGAAGTCGGTTCAATCGAAAATTAGAGACTGTAAGTTTGTGTTTTCAATTTCTCTATGTTTCTTTATGTACATTGAACTATATATATATATATATATATATATATATATATATATATATACACTTTAACACATAGAAAAGAACACAGAAAGACACTACAGAACTCACTTCGATATTTCGACATCCGTCGTCATCGGGAAGAAGTGCGAAGTACTTGCGTTGAGAAGCAAACTACTACTGGCCTCCAGAGTAACTCGTGGAACCACCGCAATGCTGCTCCCCAGCGGAGGAGAGGAAAAATAGAAATCCTTCCAATATTTATTTAGAAAACAAGATAAAAAATATATAAAATACGAAATAATAATAATAAAAAATAAATAATAATAATAAAATAATAATAATAATAATAATAATAATAAAATAAAAAATAATTAACGGTACAGGTTGAGACCAGGAGGAGAACGAGCCCCAAGGAGGCATATGAATGCCTCTTCGGAAGCTCTAAGGGTGACATGGGGATTAGACTCGGGGATTTGTTTGAGGATTTGTACCCTGAAACAATCATTGAAAGGGAGGTCATGGGAATTAGCATGGATAGCTATGGGTAGGTCTCTGCGCTGACCAACGGACGCCCTGTGATTGTTCATACGCAGGCTCAGCTTGGTTGAAGCCAAGCCAACGTAAAAAGCATCACATCGAGTACACTCCAAACGGTAAACGCAGTTACAGGAAGTGCAAGATGTATCAGAAGGAACAGGATAGGAGTCGTTACTGAGAGGGGAAGTAAAGTAAGGACTGGAGTTAATTAGGGGACAGGTTTGGCAGTATATATATATATATATATATATATATAATAAAATAAAAAACGAAGGAAACACACAGAAAGACACAGACATAACTAATATGTCTCAGATATGTCACAGATATAACATAAGTTATGTCTGTGTCTTTCTGTGTGTTTCCTTCGTTTTTTATTTTATTGTAAAAAAGTCCGCTGGACCGTTTCTTTTAATTGTGTATATATATATATATATATTCATTAAACTGATTGCATATGAAGTTACTAATAGTTATACTCAGTGTTTGTTAGTATGTCTATATAATACGCAATTTGAAATAAATCGTTTGAACCAATCAAAATGGATTGATAGCAACGAGTTGTATCATATGTTAACGAATAGTGAAGTTGAGTGTAGACCACTCCAGTATTTCACAAAATACTGTCAATACGTTCCATTTTTTGACGTTTGCTTGCAAAAACAATGGTAAATTGTCTATTTCTGTGCACTTTATATTTATTCAATATAGGTCACAAGTAACAAAAATTCTTGTTTTATAGTTTTTATTAAATAAAACGTTTTTTTGTGTTCATAATAATCACACGGGTTTATTTTTATCATTGAGTTCAATTTATTTGATGACTTTTTAAAGGTTGGTTTGTGAAAATATATTTTACTTGAAGCAGGTCTTTTGGATAAAGAGGGTTGGGCACTACAGCATAGCACATTTACCCCCTCTCTTAAAGTAATGATTAAAAAAAAAAAATCGTTTTGAATTACAACAAATTTATTCTTCTATTATAACCATTGATCAAAAATTTTATTATTTTTTTTTCTGTAAGTTTAGTGGAAATAATTTAGGACTGGGAATGAAATAGTAATTCTGCACACAAAAGAGTAAAAGCAAAATGAACTGGCGTGAATTAAAGCCCGAGAAGTAGAAAAGCCGCATAGAAATATTGAAATAACTGTAAAATTCATTAAGGTAGAAAGTGTAATATGGGTGACAGTTTTAATATTAAGTTGGTTGTTGACTTCTTGTATAAACATCAATTCTCTTGTCCTTTATAATCAGGTCTTTTTGATTGTTCCAACCCAATGGAATGGTTATAAAATAAAAGATATTTCTTTTAAGATTATTTTTTAAAGAAATTATTATTTTGATTCGTTATTTCATTGATTACTGTTTGAAGCAAAAAGTTGAATTATATCAAAATCATTTGAGCTCGATTAATCAGTCTAAAACTATTAATTTTTCTTTAATTCTCTGACTGATGCTTACATTAAACATCGGATAATTACGATTATCCCATAATTTCGATTATCCGATAATTTCGATTATTTGATAAATTCGATTATCCGATAAATTTGAGCTGGACTCTTAGACTCTAATCTTAAATGAAAGTTTACTATTCTTCTATTAATTGAGATTTGAACTTGCTTCCTGTATTTATTTCTTCTTTGTTTGACTCTGTTATATTAATTATTATTATATAAATTCTTTGTAATTCAGAGAGATCCATACCATTTCATAAATACAATGATTACAGTCACAGCATTTATATAGGTGATTTTTTTTAAAAGTAGCATTTCTTGAAGTCTACTCGGCTCACACGACACGTATACACACACTCGGAGCCGAAGACTCGGTCTCGGTGTATCAGTGTGTACACTGTTTACACACGTATACACACACTCGGAGCCGAAGACTCGGTCTCGGTGTATCAGTGTGTACACTGTTTACACACGTATACCCACACTCGGAGCCGAAGACTCGGTCTCGGCGTATCAGTGTGTACACTGTATACATACGTATACACACACTCGGAGCCGAAGTTCGATCTCGGATATCATGTGTACACTGTTTACACACGTATACACACACTCGGAGCCGAAGACTCGGTCTCGGCGTATCAGTGTGTACACTGTATACATAAGTATACACACACTCGGAGCCGAAGATTCGGTCTCGGCGTATCAGTGTGTACACTGTATACATACGTATACACACACTCAGAGCCGAAGACTCGGTCTCGGTGTATCAGTGTGTACACTGTTTACACACGTATACACACACTCGGAGCCGAAGACTCGGTCTCGGTGTATCAGTGTGTATACTGTATACATACGTATACACACACTCGGAGCCGAAGACTAAGTCTCGGTGTATCAGTGTGTACACTGTATACATACGTATACACACACTCGGAGCCGAAGACTCGGTCTCGGTGTATCAGTGTCTACACTGTATACACACACTCGGAGCCGAAAACTCGGTCTCGGCGTATCAGTGTGTACACTGTATACACACGTATACACACACTCGGAGCCGAAGACTCGGTCTCGGTGTATCAGTGTCTACACTGTATACACACGTATACACACACTCGGAGCCGAAGACTCGGTCTCGGTGTATCAGTGTCTACACTGTATACACACGTATACACACACTCGGAGCCGAAAACTCGGTCTCGGTGTATCAGTGTCTACACTGTATACACACGTATACACACACTCGGAGCCGAAGACTCGGTCTCGGTGTATCAGTGTGTACACTGTTTACACACGTATACACACACTCGGAGCCGAAGACTCGGTCTCGGGGTATCAGTGTGTACACTGTATACACACGACATGTATTTTGATACCTACCTAAGTATAAGTGATTTCCTTAAGAAAGTGTAATGAAAACAGCGGTTCAACACTTCAAAATAACTGATTAAGCGTCAACAAAACTAATCAAACAAGTAGGGAAAAGTAGTTAAACAGAGAGTGTACAAGAAGTGTGATTAAACCATAAAACGCTAAAATTTGAGGTCGAGAGCCTAGCTTAGTCTATTTTTAATAGAAGAAGTATTAACAAGTTAGTGCAAAAATAGACTAAATTTATAAATAATTTTCTATCATAAACATCGACAATTTTAATAAAAAAAAATACAATTATGTAAATACTACGAAATCTGACCTAACGGTGACAGTAAATCTAGTACAATAGGACTATTGTAATGTGGAAATGGCAGCTCGGTCGAATAGTAGTGTGACCTACTAAAGATAAATGTAGTCAAGTTAGAAAAGAATACACTAAAATATGTTTTTTGCTTAAGTGTTGTCGACATTCAATTGTACTGAAAAAGATTTCTTTCACAGAGTGTTACCGCTCAAGATATAAAAAGACTCTAAAATTAAAAATCCTTTTTTATTCCCGCATACTTCACTTTACATGTGTTTTTAATTGCATACAGTGACTAAAGCCTAGAGAAAAATCTGGAGTGACCTACACTCAACTTTTTAGTATAGGTAAACTTAATATCTAACTTCCAGAATATATACTATATAATGTCCTATTTAGGTATAATATAAATGTGTAAATGGGAGATGTTTATTAGTCTTTCATTCCTGGTGGTAATACAGATAGTAATTGATCCACCTATCAATATATACGCTTATTTTTGTATATCACTCTACTAATGCATATAATATCATTAGTATAACTACAGGAGCAGTAACATTTTTGAAAATCGGAAGTGTAGATTTCGTGTTACGAAATAATCTCTTACAGGAGAACAATGCTTTAGTTCTCTTACATAGTTTATCTGACCTCCTTCTACATTGACAATTTAAGACAAAGTTTTCATTTTAAAACATGAAAATATTCCGAATCTATCTGAAAAATGTCAGAAACATTTAAGAAAAAAAAAGTCGTTTAAGGATAATTTCATTATGTGGGATAATTTCATTTATTATTTTTCAAAGAATGTTTTCAATATTAAATTATGTCTTACATTTTTGGTCTTTTATATAATTATTATACTGGGAATTTTATTGATTGCTAGTGTTTTTTTTAAAAAGCTCTTACTTTCCCTTTCTCAAACATTCAATTTACTCTGAGAGAGTGTAGCATTTTCCTGTGTGTTGTACTCTGTTATAAGGATGCTGTGAATGTATATTGAGAAAAAATATATCAGTAATTAGCCAGTTTTATATACGCAAATCAAAGTCAAAGTTCAGTATAATTTAAAACTTTTACAGCTGGGAGCTTCTTTTTTTTAAAAAACAATAATATACTCGTATATGAACTATTAGACTAGAGTAGTGAAAAAACTGGATATTTGTCAAAAACGTAATAGCTCCTTCTTGAGGAAATGGTTCATTACTCACACTTCAATATTACCCAAAGTTAATATGCTGCATAAACACAAAAAAAAAATACAACTGATATTACGTTTTATTCAATGGTGCAACATATAGTGTGATTAGAGCATTTTGTGAGACAAATCCATCATACTATGGAAAACATCAGAAATTATATGTTTTGATTGATTTTTTACATGTAGGAATTTCTTGAATCCCATATTAAGTTATGAAATTATATAAAAATAGTTCATTAAATCTCTAAACATCAATTTTATTTGAGTGGATTAAAATCCACTCAATCAGTAGTTACCAATTACCCTACACTGTTACCAATTACCGTACACTGTTACCAATTACTAATCAGTAGTTACCAATTACTATTCAGTGTTACCAACTACTAATCAGTGCTACCAACTACCATCCAGTGTTGCGAATTACTGAGAAATCATTCCTCTTTAAATAGGATTCAATAGGAAAAATTATAATTTTCAATACACTTACAGACATGATCGAGAAAACTTCATAAAACGACTTTTGGGACCTTAAAACATAATTTAAATCCATCATATATAATTATAATATAATGCCGTCAAAATCTCCAGATCGAATTTTTTAACGATCATTATACATTACTTATACTTAAAAAGATTTCATATAAACACGTGAAACAACAATCAATGATCAAACCACAATAAGTCAAAACCCAACTGCTGTTGGGTTTTTGAATCTGACGAAGACCGCTTGTTACGGTTGAAAGATCTTAGTCTTGTTTTCCCATTTCTTATTGTAGTTTGATCATTACTTATAGTAAAGCAAAAGAAATATATTTGTTCTACATATCTTTCCGTAGATTATAAAATTTATTTTTGAATATTATATTATATTATGAATATAATAATCATTATAACGAACATTCATTCATTATATAATGATGAATGCTAAATTTCCTTCCATGTTCAATATTACCTGTTACAGGAAAAAAAAATGATATTTTTTAGTAGTCTTCTTTTAGCATGGTCACTGTTATGAACAAGAATGTATTCCTGCTGAGTCATATTTAACAAGACTGCTCGCTTCACAGGAAGCAAACTTTCACTCGGTTTAAGAATCTCAGTGAATCTTGAATCAAAGACTCATTGCTGTGCTGTACTGTTTCGTACAGTATGACACGCGCGCATACAGTTTGACAGTTTGACACGCGCGCATCTTATGCTAATTTTTTATTCCAAAGAGCTTATAAAAAGTACTTTCAATTCTTTAGTGAATATCAATTTCATATGAAACAAATCTTACTAATTAAAGAAAGTTGTAAACATTTTAAAAAATTTCTTTATACTCGTATCTTCATTATCATAAATGGTCTTAAGATTTGAAACATAATTAATAGCCTGAAACTTTTTAATCACGTAAAGCACTCATATACTTTTAATCGTCTTTGAAATATAAATTTAAATATAGTTTAAATTATATAGTTAATTTAAAACTATAAACTATTATTTTATATGAAAATTAACTTAAAGACTAATTTAAATTAAATGTTTTATTGTTAAATTGGATCATTGGAAAGCACGTAAATTCCAATGCTTGTCCGTAAACAATAACTGCAATCCCTGTAAGATGAATAAGATTAATATCAAAGTGCGAACCCAGTGACAAGTTACCTTATAAATAAAAAAACAAAGAACGAATAATAGCTATATCAACTTTATCAAATTTTTCTATGATTTAGAACAAATCAGTTGCAAAATTGTATGCAGTTCAGTTTAGGCACCTTCATTTCCATAAAGGATATATTCGAACATACAGTTCTACTTTATTGTTATATATCACTAATAATGCGTGTACGTACTTGTGATTTACTCCACGTATATTTAGATATATTCATCGAATACATTCAATAAATTACTTAATAGTAATATAAAATTTAATAGTAATATAAATATTTACTGGATCTGCTTTTTTTTGTGATCTGCGTTCTTAACTGTTCTGGATGGTTTTATTTAATTATCTAAACAATTAATTTTGTCATTAAACAAATATAAACAACGTGTTTCGAACACGTAGTGTTCTTCTTCAGACATTACTACAGGTGTGTCCTTAGTACAACGGCCACTGACAGTTGTACCACATATACTCACTAAAAATATTTTTTTTTTTTTGAAGAAGAACACTACGTGTTCGAAACTCGATGTTTATACGATTAAATTTTTATATGTGGAGACCATTTCATTAGCTTAGACCCTACAATTAGTAAATACCACATAATAACTGATTGCACTACGTAACAATTAATTTTGTTTGCTGGTGGTATTAACTGATACCGTTTGTTAAAACTGCGTAATATTCGAGTTTATCGCGTTATCTTGAGTAGCAAGTTGTCTTCTATCAAGGAAAATAGAAAATCAAGAAGAAAACTCCCATTATTACCTCACATCTAATAATCTGACCTGTATTGATAGAAAACTGATTAAAATATGTCATTTTGATTGAATATTTGAAGAGTTCTGTCTTGATTATTAAGTGTTTAATATTTACGTAGATAAATATATAAACACAACTAACTTACTATTTTATATATCCTTCCTAGCTAATCTTACGACTTCTATTTGTTAATCATTCTACACTATTTCGTCCTATAACTCGACGAAGTTATTGTAAGAGGTTAATACCATGACTTCAAATCTGGAAACCATGTAAAGATTACGACCAGCAAGTACAGTGGTACCTCGTGATACGAGTACCCCAACATACGAATTATTTGAGATACGAGCTGTCAAATGAGCGAAATTTTGTTTTGAAATCCGAGTGAAATTTGAGATACGAGGAACAGTCAATTTTAGTATCAGGTCATTTATAAATATGTACATTTCTTTTTTCTACGATGCCGCCTACGGCTCACTCAGTTTTCAGTTTACCTTTGAAAATTAGAAGATCTGGGGAATGTGGGAGAGAGTTTCATACTTCGTGGCAAAGAAAAACCCCGAAAAAGTTGCTGCTGGTCGTGCATCGGATCTATTTAATGAAACTTGCCTAACTCATTTTCGTAGCATTCTGAAAGAGAGGAAGAAACAAACCTCCTTGGACAGTTTTTTTTTTTTAATCCTGCGAAAAAGGCAAAGTCCAGTGAAGAGAAAATCAGTAACTAAAATTAAGCATACAGTGGCATTTAAGTTAGGTCTAAGTTAAATTTAAATAACCAAAATATAATTACATATGTACGTAAACTTAATAAAACCAGTTTTTTTAACCACCTCTACATTCTCTTTTATTATGTTTTTATACAATATTTATCATTTACAAATACATTTTTCTTATTAAAACACATGTAGCAAAAACAATTAGGGGTAATATTTTTTGGGCTGGAACGGATTAATGGCATTTCAATTGATTTCAGTGGAGAAAATTGCTTTGAGATACGAGTGAATTGACATACAAGTAAGGTTACGGAACGAATTAAATTCGTATCCCGAGGTACCACTGTATTAGTCTTTTAGTCGCCTTAAGTTCTATTTTTGAAATAATAAACTTTTTTTTTAGTTTTAATTTACAAATGAAACACAGATGTTTAGAAAAGAGACTTTTACTCAATAAAGGTGAGGGGTACTCCGTTATTTTATAAAAGATTATTACCTTTCCTTAAATATAAAAAAAAAAACTATCATTATTTTTTAACACTTCAGGAGGCATGCATTTTAAAAGTAGATATAGTATATCAATTGCATGTTCATGTTTGTTGTTGTATTGTCAAAGACATACGTGTTCACAAACCAAAAGCTAAAGTCACACGTATTCCCTGTAAGCTTGTTAACTATGTATTCATGTTTTATATATATTATTATATTAAATATATCTTTTGCATTTATTTGAATATCAGTTTTAAATTTATACGCAGCAAAATGTAAAATGCCTTTTATAAAACTTTTAGATTTAAATAAATACATTTTTATATAAAAGTGAGAGTTAATGATATAATTTTTCACACATTTATATATATATATATATATTTATATATATATTATATATATAAACAATGATTATGTTATCACATAATTCATTAAAAAATTTTCAAAGATGAATTTTTGAAAAATCTGTAAGTATAATTTTTTTTCAAGTAATGTAATGAGATTTTTTTATGCTTTATCATTCATCCATGAATTTCTCATGATCATGTATGTATGAAGTACTAGGAAATGAATGTTTATAGAATAATAATAACAATAATGTAGAAATATTAAATAAAATTTAAATTTTGAGTATATCTTGAACTATTTAGCTTTGGGAAATACTTTTAAGATTAAGAATATTTTGTAATGTGTGATTATTACTTATGGAATATCTACGACAGTTTTAATGATATAAGTGTGATATTTTTACTGATGAATACATTATTTGAAAATGTTAACTTATCATTGATGTTTTACAAATTGTCATATTAGTGACTGTGGCACGTAACAGTCATATACAGAACTAAACGTACATATACATATACATTTACATACAGAGTGGTTTATCGGGTTTATGCACTTTTTCAGTGTTTAACTGAAGTATTGGTAATTCTGAGTTAAGGTTACACCAGATTTCTTTATAAAGATTAGTGTTCTTTGTAGGGTCTATGATTCTCGGAAAGGATAATCTTTAGATGGTGGTAATTTGGATATGTTTTGGTGAAAATTACTCATAAATGATATCTGTGTTAAATAAACTAGAGTATGGCCAACTCTGTAAGCTTTAATATTAGAAATAGAAAAAACCGTCATACCTCGTAAGTTGATATCGGAGACGTTGGAGCGCTTTCGGATCTTGTCCATCTTCGTTCGCAACTGAGCAATTGAGCACTTTGTTCGCACTTTGTTTGAGCTGGCGTCAAGAGGGTTCATTAGTATTCTACATGCTGTACAGTAACCAGTGACCTTCATGCCCTATTAGTATAAATATAACCAATTCCAATAACAAAATAAAGTAGATTCACAGAAAGAACACACATAAAATAGATTACGGAAACCCACATATTTTGACCGCGTCATTATAAGGTAGAGAGAGCGAGAGAGAGAGAGAGAGAGAGAGAGAGAGAGAGAGAGAGAGAGAGAGAGGTGAGTCATTCCGAAGGCTGAGCCACCGGCTGCCTTCTTTGTCTCTCAAATGATGACGACGGGGTCGAAGGTCGAAGTAAACAGGTATTGAAAAATAACTTCCAATGAAAACAAAAAAAAAAAAAATTATCTCTAGAAGAAGGAAAAGTAACTTATTACTTCTAGTAATAAGTAATGTATTAATTAATAAGTAATCTATTAATAATATAAGACATTTAATCCCCGACAAGCAAAACATAGCAACAATAAAAAAAAACGGAGCAATAATGAATAAAACGGAGCAACAATCAAAAAAACGGAGCAACAACCAAAAAACGGAGCAACAATAAAAAAAATGGAGAATCAATAAAAAAACGGAGCATAAATTAAAAAAACGGAGTAACAATAAAGAAAACAGAGCAATAATGAATAAAACGGAGATATAATTCAGGTTGTCCAACCTAATTATTTTGTTGATATAGATTTTTAGATATGAAGTATAATGAGATCGGGAAGAGTTAGGGTGGCAAGCCTGATGTTTAAATACCAGCTGTATAGCTAATTATTCTGCTTTGTTTTATTCACATACTTTTATTTAGCTTTCGTAAACCTTTATTTTGGATTATTACGAGTTTTTATTAATTATTTTTATATTAATTAACATTTAATACTTTTTTATAAAGCCTTTTCTGGAGATGTATAATTTATTTATGAATCGTTATTTTTATGAAAATTTAATATGAAAAAAAAAAAAACAAATAACATGTAGTTTTATTTAATATAATTAAATATAGACACCTGTGTAGCCCGTAGCTTCTCACATTACTGAGGAATCCCTTGAAGAGATCTTTCCAAGAACGTTAGAAACAGCTAATCTTATTTACCATTCAAGTTCTTCTAAGGTAATTGGTTTCTTGGAATAAAACTTCTTCCTTCAACCTGTTATCTGTTCTTTTATGTTGAATCTAAAGTTTTTCTAAGATAATTCCGAGGCTGCTCTTTTACCCAGTAATGGCAGTTGTGACGGTTCACAAACACACCAATATCAAAAACTTCTTCTTCACTCCAAAAGGATATTTTGGAAAAAAAAAACCTGGTCAATTCTCTTTCCGACCCAACATAACATATATTGGAACATGTGTTACAAATTGTAACAAAAAATAACTGCATATACAAAAAAATACGTGTTAGGGCTTATTTTCGTAGGTAGGCTTCAAGTACAATAAGTCGATTTATGTTTTTTCGTTTGACATTCATATATATATATATACAGATATTAAATTTATTCAAGTACAATCAGTTCAACTTCTGGAATATCGTTATAAATTATTACATTTTGAATTCTTTCTAATTTTTCCCCAAATCCAATTCCTGTAGAATTATTGGTCCGAATCTCTCTTGTCTTACAATATAGCTGTCATTTATAACGAATTATATTTTTCAGATTATTTTAATTAGAGCTTATTTTCGAGGGAGGGTAAATATTCCAAAAATCCCGAAAATCAGACGAGGACTTATTTTCGAGGGATGTCTTATTTTCGGAAAAAGACGGTAGTAGTGAGTTTCTGTGATCTTTTTTTTTTGGGTGTGCTTTCTATGAATTTGGTTTATTATTTCATATGGCAAGTTCTTGGTTGACGTGGAACGAATTTCCCAGATCAAGAGCTTAAGTCAGCGTCAGTGGCAGGGTTCTTGAAATATTTTTACAGACAGGTTAGAGGGACTTAAAGAAGCTCTAACAAAATACAGAAACAAATTTTCACTAAACTCGAATTGTAAGATCCGTTGTGTAAAATTCGTTATTCCATATTCACATGTATTACAAAAGTAATGTAAAATCAAAGCTTTTTATTTTCAAATATTCTTATTTTTAAATATGAAAAAGATTTTTAAATAAAATTGAAACGTGGGAATTTAGAGTTTGATTTCAAACTTCATGTCTGACAGAGCCTTGTAGTCCTATTCTATAAACGGTCAATATAGCATTCAAATTATATTTACATATGTATAAACGAATTAAAACGAAGGTAGCACACAGATAGACAAAGGAAAACTCACTTCTTCCTGCGGCATTTTTCGCCTCATGATGACGACGATCGTCGAAATAGAGAAGTTACAATTATACTTTCATTATAATTCGTTTTTATTTAAAAGTCCGCTGGACCGTTTCAATTCCTGTCTTTCAATATATTTCAATGTTTTTCGCGAATTTATTTCCAAATTACTCAAGACAAATTAATTGAGAAGCATTGACCCAAGACAATAAATGTTATTCGAGAAACTTTTTTATCGACTATATTTTTTTATAAATCCATTCGCAGCTTCATTTTATTAAGTGCAAATTTCTGTGTTCTCGAATAAACAACCCTTTAAATTTTTCAGCGCGCTTTAATTAAGTTATTAAAATAAGAGAATTGTGTAATATTCGTACAGTAAAAATAATTTATTGTTTTTGTAATTCCTTGGTAAACTTAATTTTAAGTTAGTACGAAGCGAATAATGTGAATTAATTACGCATAGCAATTGATGGAATAAAAATTATTATGTTTAAATTTTACTGACTTAGAATTTTGTTTGCGAACAGGTAAATTCATTGAATTTCAGAATTATATATCCTAGTGCGAGAATAAATGTTATAAACTGTAAAAAGGAAGATAGAACTTACAAGTGGACATATAAACTGAGTTAATTATAAACATTTCTACAGCAAAACGAATAATCTTCAGAACTAGTTCAAGATGGCTGTAAAAAGCCCGCAGTCCCAATCTCTCTATCACTATTTCCTAATTTCAGATTTACTTTTAAATAATTCTGTAAATTAAACAAGAATTAATTCTGTCCTGTGTTTAGTTTATTTAATGAATAGTTATTAAAATTTTATGGCAACAACAAATGTTTTATATTTAACATAATATGTTTTAACGTTGAAAAAAATTTCATTAAAGGAAGATTTTGGTTGTTAAAGTCGTAAACAGTTGTAAATAAATAGGATATGTTCTTATTATTGTTTTTAATATTAGTTAGATTAATGACTGACAATGTAGTATGTAGTAAATCAATGAAACAATGGTGATGGATTATAAAAACGGTTGCACAAAAGAAAATCAACAGCGAGAGAAGGTTTTTACATTTCTTAGATATTATGAGTGCACTTGACAATAACACATTTTGAAGTGTGGGGATATATAATTTTAATAATTCTATAATGCCAAAAACTGATATTAGAAGGCTGTTTTCAACAAGTTTTCTGTATCCGACTCTCGCAGTTATAGGATTTACCTCATACTTGTTAGTCAAAGGAAAAAAAAACTGTGCTTTATTCATGATCGGATCAAAGGCGAACCCATAAATGCTGTCACCTATTCAAGTAATTATTATACCCAGTATTGCTTAACTTTGGTAATCTAGTGAGAACGGGGCTTTAACATGTATATGATCTCATTTTACGGAGAGGAAAATGTTTTTTTTTTTTTTTTCAAACAGGAGTGCTATATGAAATATACAGATTTACTAGTCGAAATATATATAGCATAAGGGTCAGGAGAAGGGGTCAGGCTAGCTCAGTGGTTACGTGCTCGCCTCTGAACTGATAGGACCGGGGTTCAATCCCCACCTGGCCCTCGATTTATTCACGCCGGAGGTGAATAAATCTGAGCACGTCGTCCCTCGGAGAAGGGCGTTAAACTGTCGGTCCCGAGCCTGTACGATGTCAGGTACTCGTTAAAGATCCCTACTCTAAATACACTTGAGTTAGGCAAAATTTAGGACTCTCACTGTAGAATCAATCTTCATTGTGTGGTATCACAAAGGGCCAATGCTTGGCCTAAGTGTGTTCCCTTGTGGGACTGCCACTGCAACCTAACCTAACCTAACCTAAGGTCAGGAGAGGCCAGAGGCAACGTGATTATCTCTGGATTGGTAGATTTGAAATTTAATATCTACTCTGACCTTCGGTTTATTCACGCAGAGAGATGATTAAATCTGAGCATGTTGTCCCTCAGACAGGACGTTATGCCGTCGGCCCCGAGCCTGTATGATGTCAAGTACTCGTTAAAGATCTCTATTGTAAATAAACTTGAGTTAGACTAAAATTTAGGTTTCCGAATGTAGAATGTTCATTGTTTGGTTTAACAAAGGACCAATGTTCGGCTCATTTGTATTCCCTTCAAGGACTGCAACTTAACCTAACCTAAATACATAGAAGTATACAATGTTACTCAGAGACTATCTAATAATCTGATTATTAAACGAACAACAAACAGGTTTGCATTAATCACGATGCTGACTTAGGAAACTTAGGATTATGGCTGGCTTCATTTAAAAAAAAAACACTATAGAACAAAGGGGTTTGTTTTTTCTCTAATACAAAACTTTATAATGCAGTTTTATAACGCCTTGGTAGAAGCGCATTGAAGTAGACGCTTTTTCACATATGAAATATCATTTTTCACATATGGTTAGAAAGTTCATACAGTTTTATAATTTCCAGAACTACAACTTTTAAAATTAATTTATTTAATAAGAAAAAAAATAAAAAAAGGCGTATTTCATTGAGGTTTATTTGTCTGTAAATACCTTTTGTCTTTTTCATTGAGTAAATTCAAGAACCAAACGCATACAGAAATGTACATGTAGAGAGATATTTATTTACTTATAACTAACAAGTTTTATATAATAAATCAAAAAAATAAGGTTTAAAATCTATAATGATGATACTGTTATGATTAATAATGAAAGAACAGGTTGAAATGGACCAAACAAAGTGTGGTAAGGGAGGTGGAAGCAAACTGAAGTGAGTGCTGTTTACATGATCAATACGAGAGTGACCTCAATTATGAGTGCGTGCTGCTCGGGCTAACCATAACTCAGGTGCCACTGTGAAATTAGAATCCTACCATTATTCATATTTCATATTGTGTAAAATTAGCTTTAATATTAACCAGCCAAAGCTTGACTGACAATTGTGCAGTGGTTTTTTTTTTTTTTTTTTTTTTTTTTTTTGATAAAAGGCATAATAATGTGTTGTAATCTAGTTTTTATTTAACTATCTCAGATCAGCGATAATAGTTTTTACTTATTCACCCTCTATATAAAGTAATAAAAGTCGGGTCAAAATACTGATATAGGGTTTTTAAAAAGGAAATAAACTTTTGTTGGCTTCTAGGTTCAATAAAATAGCTTTAGATAATCAGTCTTTGTGTTACATATACATATACATATATATATATATATATATATATATATATAAGTTATGTTGAAACCTATGCCTATTCCTAGTATTAGAAATAGGCATAGGTTTCAACAGATCTTGTATAAATGAAGGCCTGCTGCCTAAATACACTAATATATATATATATCAATGATCAAACCACAATAAGAAAATGGGAAAGCAAGACTAAGATCATTCAACCGTAACAAGCGGTCTTCGTCAGAGTCAAAAACCCAGAGTTGGGTTTTTGACTCTGACGAAGACCGTTTGTGTTACGGTTGAAAGATCTTAGCCTTGCTTTCCCATTTCCTTATTGTGGTTTGATCATTGATTGTTATTTCACGTGCTTATGTGAAATCTTTATATATATATATGAATAATCATATATATTTAGGTGTTTTTATATATATATATATATATATATATATATATATATATATATATAGGTGTGTGTGTGCGTGTGTGTGTCATCAACATGTTATTGACAGTGTTGGTCTCCAACCGTCGCTTCACAAGTGCGCTTGGTGTCCCTACCTCAACTTTCCTGATGACGGTTCAATCGAAAATTAGAGACAGTAAGTGTGTTTGTTCCTTAGTTCTGTGTTTGTAATTCATCGTGAAACGTATATATATATATATATTTGTAAAATTTGGAAGCAGTCCTTCTTTTAAGCATATTTCGTTGAACAGCTGACCGTATTTCGCTGATGTCATTTTCTTCACTAGTTTTTCAAGGTTTCTGAATACCTTCTTCTTTCCTTCATCCAAACGTTGGAGAATGTTAATTAAGTTATAACCGACATGTTTCGACTGGCTTCCAGTCATCTTCAGGGTGATTAATTAAACAAAGAGGAAAATTATTAGTCTTTGGAGTTGGTAATAAAACACATTATATAGTAGAAGTTTGAAGTAGCTGCTCTTCGGCCTGATTCACAAGAGCAACTGACTGAGGTGGGGTGGATGGTGGGGTGGGGGTACTGACAGTTAACGGTTTTTTCATCCAATCAGGCGCATATAGTTTAAGCACTCTCTCACTACTACCCGTTTGAATATTTATTGTAGGTTTATTCTGTTTAATTATTATTGCTTCTGCGATTTGCAGCCGATTGAAGTTGTTTTCTTTTCTAATTATTTTAGTTCCACTCACGAAATACCAAAATAACTAGAGACCTACTCGTGAGTGGAACTAAAATAATTAGAAAAGAAAACAACTTCAATCGGCTGCAAATCGCAGAAGCAATAATAATTAAACAGAATAAACCTACAATAAATATTCAAACGGGTAGTAGTGAGAGAGTGCTTAAACTATATGCGCCTGATTGGATGAAAAAACCGTTAACTGTCAGTACCCCCACCCCACCATCCACCCCACCTCAGTCAGTTGCTCTTGTGAATCAGGCCGAAGAGCAGCTACTTCAAACTTCTACTATATAATGTGTTTTATTACCAACTCCAAAGACTAATAATTTTCCTCTTTGTTTAATTAATCACCCTGAAGATGACTGGAAGCCAGTCGAAACATGTCGGTTATAACTTAATTAACATTCTCCAACGTTTGGATGAAGGAAAGAAGAAGGTATTCAGAAACCTTGAAAAACTAGTGAAGAAAATGACATCAGCGAAATACGGTCAGCTGTTCAACGAAATATATATATATATATATATATATATAAAGATTTCACATAAACACGTGAAATAACAATCAATGATCAAACCACAATAAGAAATGGGAAAACAAAACTAAGATCTTTCAACCGTAACAAGCAGTCTTCGTCAGAGTCGAAAACCTAAATGTGACGATGATTTGGGTTTTTGACGAAAAGTCAGTTGGGTTTTTGACTCTGACGAAGACCGCTTGTTACGGCTGAAAGGTCTTAGTCTTGTTTTCCCATTTCTTATTGTGGTTTGATCATATATAATAATATATATATATATATATATATATTCAGGTAACTCACCACAAATTAGAGAAGATAGTCGCTCTAAGGCCTTTCGTTTTCACGTCGTCACAGAGCAAGTGATATATATATATATATATATATATATATATCACAATATATATAATATATATATATTATTGTGTGTGTGTGTGTGTTTGTGTGAGAGTTATTAAGCAGGATATCTTAAAAACTTAAAGAAGGATAATCACCAAGTTTCACATTTGTTACTGTTACTAACGAGACGGAACACCAATCTTTGCGCAACAACATTCTTCTCCTATAGAAATTTCTTTATCTAAAATAATATTCCGTTTTTTTTTGCATCCTGCTAGAAATCTGTTCAGTTGATGTTCATTCAAATTGCTGTGATTCGAGTCTTTGTCGACATTTAATATGTATAGGGTGTGACTCGGGTGCTAATTATCCTTTATGGCCGACAGCCTAAAAACTGTTGAAAAAAAAGATTTTTTATTTATAAAAAGTAAGTTACTCCTTTGATATAGTTATACGTTTATTAAACAAAAAGCAGTCAAATATTGTTAATAAATATTAAATTTCTTCCGAAATCAAAACATCTGCTTTGGTAAGTTACCAATTAGGACAGAATCTATCAGTTTCCTTCTTCGAGAAGTCAGTTTTATCTTGATAATAGACTACCTGGGAAAAGTAGTATCAAGTCAACGTAAAAGGCATGGCGGTGTAATTTTTAAGTAATATGAATCTATTTTTAAAACAAACGATATTATTATTGAATATTTTGATACTTCATATTTAAATTAACTATATTTTTTTTAAAAAAAAGAAAAGTGCAGAAGAATTCGCTTTAATGGGTATTAGAATTTAACACGGGTTCTATTTTATTAGGTGTGGCTGGTTTAGATTACGCCCAGATCAAAACAAACACTAGTTAGACAATGAACGTACTCTGCTAACATTCCCTACGTCAAACAGTATCATATTTATTTGAACATTTTTCTACGCCTAAGTACTATTCATTTATTGAGTATCAGAACCTATCAGGTTTTTTGAAAAATGCCCTGTCGTGGTATGTAAAGTAAACATATTCGAGGACAGGTCAGGATATTAGTTATAAACGAAAATGATATTAAAGGAAGTTTTAAAATTATATACAGTGGATAAAAGGGACGCGACAAAGAAACAACTTAAAATATATTGTTTCTCCTATATCTTTCATGTCATCTGCTGATATTACTAAGTGTTTTGTAATAAACTATTATAATAGTTTTATAATAATGTGTTATAAACGATCTCCGATGAACTATAATAACAATTTTTTTGAGGGCTGAAGGAGTAACAAAGTTATCCCTTCGATGCTGATTCTTTTAGGGAAGATTGATTCTATATTGGTAGTCCTAAAATTTTGCCTAACTCAAGTGTATTTAGAGTAGGGATCTTTAACGAGTACCTGCCATCGTATAGGCTCGAAACTGATGGTTTAATGGCCTTTCCGAGGAACGACGTACTCAGATTTATTCACCTTCCACGTGAATAAATCAAGAGCTAGAGTGAGTATTGAACCTCGGTCCTACCAGTTCAAAGGTGAGCACTTTGCCACTGAGCTAACCTGGCGTTCTGACAATAACTTTAGTTAATTTTGTTTCTTTTGTAATTGTACTTGTATTATTCTAAGGAACAGTGAAAAAAAAAATTGTACATTAGACTGGATCCAGCTTATGAAGGAGATATGTTTCAGAAGAGTCAGGCGTTGTTCTTCCACTGGTATCGTATGTTCATACTTCAAATGATCCCTTACTCTAGATTTTATGAGACGTGAAAATCATTGTTACCATATCAAGGAAAGTGCATATACCTGTTTTAATTTATTCCTTTGTACGTTAATATCAGCTGTACATTTCATGAAGCCGACCACAAACCAGGCAGGATGTATTTTACTTGGACACTTTTCACTATAACTCCCAATGTTTTTGCGTTTTGTTTGAGCAGAAAATGTTCATCTTCAAGGAACCAAAGGTAGAAGCAGCAAAAGGCTTGCATGATCTACAACATAATACAACATTTATAAGTAATATGCGTGAGGAGTCAACACTGGCCTCCTCTAAATCGCCAAATTGTTACAGAACGAGCAAGTCTACATGTGTGTTCATTAGGGAACAAATTGTCCTCCCTTACAGAACGCGCAAGTCTACATGTGTGGGCATTAGGGAACAAATTGTCCTCCCTATCATTTTGTGCCAAAATGATCGACTTTCTATGAGATAGGTTAGGTTAGGTTGCAGTGGCAGTCCCACAAGGGAACACACGTAGGCCGAGCATTGACCCTTTGTGATACCACAGAATGAAGATTGATTCTACAGTGGGAGTCCTAAATTTTGCCTAACTCAAGTGTATTTAGCCTAACTCGTTAAACACCTTTAACGAGTACCTGACATCGTACAGCCTCGGGACCGACGGTTTTAACGTCATTCTCCGAGGGACGACGCGCTCAGATTTATTCACCTCCTGCGTGAATAAATCGAGGGCCAGGTGAGGATTGAACCCCGGTTCTATCAGTTCAGAGGCGAGCACGTAACCACTGAGCTAGCCTGGCCCCTTTCTATGAAATAAAGGAAGTAAGCTTCCAGAAAAATTTCAAATTATTTACAACGTATTTAAAAATAATTATAACATAATCAAAATATACTCATTATATATGATTATAAAAAAAATATTGACGTAAATATTTTTGACAACAAAGTATTTCCCAAGC
This sequence comes from Hermatobates lingyangjiaoensis, assembly GCA_026182355.1. NCBI lineage: Eukaryota > Metazoa > Arthropoda > Insecta > Hemiptera > Hermatobatidae > Hermatobates > Hermatobates lingyangjiaoensis. The sequence continues at coordinate 33,541 of JAPFBL010000308.1, read as the reverse complement.
AAAATACATTAAACCAAAATTAATGTATTTTTTTAGCTAAACAATAACATATCAAATAAAATTATCATGTTCAGAATTGCTGAAAATGTATTCAGCTTGAAAATTCACCAATTTATTTAAATTTCGCTATTATTCTATAAGTCATACATCTTTCTAAGTTACAATTTGGAAAGAGAATTTTTTACTACATGAAAAACATTACTACTTCAAGCATGGTCAGTTGAATGTTAATTTTTTCAGAATGAAACTATTTTTATACAGTTGATTTTAAAGTATACTAGTTCAAATTTGTTTGATAATCATTTTTTATTTAATATTTTTTTTTTCAAAGGCATTATAAAGTGAATGAATAGATAATATTAGTACAATATTTACATTTTGCTGCCTGAATAAACAAAAAGAAATAGAATTGTTTATTTGGAACTTGGTTTTCAGGGTTGTCAATAAAACTGTGTTGTTTACAACAAAAAAATACATATATGTTTTTAGAAAATGTTAAAATGCAATACTGTGCTGAGATTGGTTTCACTTTTATGCTGAGTAAGCAATTTTTTACATTTTTTTCTGAAAGAAAGTGACAACGAATTTAAAGTACCACACAAGTGTTTACACTAACAGAGTATTAAAGTTAGATAGGTTAAAGTTTTTTGAATGTTTGTTAATAAAAATTGATATTAAGTGAGCATAAGAATGGTCAACACATTTGTTGGTGCCCAAAGGTGATTTAGTTTCCAAGCTGATATAGATTATTTTAGGGTTGCTTATTTTGAAAATTATACAAATTTTTTCTCATCACATCAAGTTATTGAGATATGTGCTATTTCATTCCTTTTTTACCTTAAAATTAGGCGTATTTCTAAATCCATTCTAGAGTTATCATTACAATTGTAAGTTGTTATTGTGGTCTGTGTTAAATGATTATGACATAAGAAGCCTTAAAGCTTTTACTTGCATTGTAGATTTTTTAACTAAAAATTAAGCATAGCTACTTAAGCATTGACAAAACATTATAGTAAATATACACTATATGAAACAATTTTTTGTTAAATATGAACTTCATCCATCGTACGGTGGCATTGTAGAGTGAAAATAATCTTTTAAATACATACCTATTCACCCACACACACAAGGATTTCAGGGATCTCAATATATGTAAGTCAGTCAAAATCTCAAGCTCGATTTGTACCATAATTACTATACTTTACTGAAAATAATATCCTCTCCTACACGATATTTCTTAAATAAACCAAATATGTTTTGCTATATTTGGGGAGAATGTACGTTAAAAGCCAGATGTATTGCATACGAATTGCGATATTTTGGTGTGATTAATAAATATGTATCTTAAAGTTAAATTAAAATATTGTTTTCTTCGATTTACCTGTACTTTACTGTAGCTATCTTCTTCCCAGAGAAGTAAGTATGTCATAGCAGAAAATCTAGGCCTGATAGAGAAAAAGCGACAACATTTCTGGAATCAGAACCCTTAAATTAGGTAAAAACAATTAAAACATCTTAAACACCGTGACGAAAATTTTTTCTTCTTGGCCAGTATAATGTGTTATCAATCTAGAGTTGTTTAATGGTTATTAAGGGCCCATAATACGTTCTAGATTCTTACTATAATAAACTCAATTTATATAGCACAACCTCAGACTCCCTTAGAAGTCTAGGGCCTATTCGGGCTCTAGAATCATTACTCAGTAAATCTATTACAAATCTAATACTCAGTAAAACAAGAATCATTTTCAGTTTACGAATAGAGATATCCTCAACCAGGTTTCTCCAAACATCCTGAATAAAATAGAGAAAAGCGATAAAATTGAAATAAAATAAATGAATATTTACAATTAGTTTTAAAAATAAGATTAGAATTTTAGTTTATATTAAGAATAAATTAGATGAAAAAATATACATATTTCCTTTACAGCTTAATATAAAGAAAAAAAAATTATTAGGACAAATCTTTTTTATATATTTTGAAAAATTAATAAATTTCTGTTTAAATTATGTTAAAATTAATGAATGGAAGATTAGTTAAATTAATTGAGTAAGCTGAGAATTCATTAGTCAAAACATTCAATATCAGCATTCAGGGGTTTTAAATTCTTTTAAAAGCTGAATTATTTAAGTATTTTTTTTTCTAAAATAGTTAATTAAAAATAGCCTCACCAAAAATAGTTTTTCATATCAAAAGATAAGTATCTTTAAAGAAATAAATGATGTAATACAATCATATATATTGTTAACATTTGATTCATCAAAGATTCTGGACCGTAGCGTGTAACAATGCAATGCTAACATACTCACCCACCCACCCACATACAGACATGATCGAAAAAAACTTTATAAAACGACTTTTGAAACCTCAAAACATATAATTCCGTCAAAATCTCGAGATAGAATTTTTTTACGATCACTATACTTTACTAATAGTAAAGTAAAAATTACACGTGGCTTAACATAATGTTTCGTAATTAATTTTGAATTATAATGTTTGTATATTATTGTACAATTAATGAATTCATTAATAAAACAATTTATTGGTACAGTTTTGATTTGTTTAGAATAAAGTAATAATTTTTTAACAGAAAAACTATTTCTATTTTGTTACAATATAGTTGTCACTTAACTGAACTAAAAGTCAAATACACAATCTTTGACTAGTCTTAGTCAAGAAACCAGGAAACCGCGTAGGGCTCGTTTACTGATGTTAAAAAATAACTCGTTTGCTGTTAGTTAATGTATATAGCACATTAACTTGTGCTATATACAAGGCAAATTTGTTTAGAGTAGTGTTATTAGAATAAATTTTGATGTTTAATAAAGGAAGATATCGCGAAATTAACTACATATTATAAGTTAGGCTTTAGATTTATAAAGAAAAAAGAAAAGAGAACTGGGAATTCAAAAGACGTAGCAAATTGCACAGTATAGTGTAACAAAAACAATCATATTCTACCGATTATTAAATTGAACTGAAATGCCTGTCACTGACGTTTCAATATGAAAGACACCAAGATTTCGTATGCTAGAGTTTAAAATACCAATAGCGGATGCCCAAAGGCCTTCATTCACTGATTTTAGTAATTATTTAAAGTGTTATGTCCATTAATTTCATAACAACTTAGAGTCAGATTTAACTAGAGTTTAAAATACCAATAGCGGATGGCCGAAGGTCTACTATTGTTATATCAATGATCAAACTACAATAAGAAATGGGAAAACAAGACTAAGATCTTTCAAACCGTAACAAGCGGTCTTCGTCAGAGTCAAAAACCCAACTGGATTTTTGACTCTGACGAAGACCGCTTGTTACGGTTGAAAGATCTTAGTCTTGTTTTCCCATTTCATATTGTGGTTTGATCATTGATTGTTATTTCACGTGTTTATGTGAAATCTTTTTATTGTTATATAGTGTATATAACAATACACTAAGTGTATCACATATTGAAATGTTATGTCTACTAAAATTGTATTACGAGTTAGAATCAGTTTTTCTTCGTTTTTATGTTAGAATTAACAATATCCGTTAGCTAAATTAAGAAAAAAAAATTAAAATATTGAGCTTTAGACTTACAGTCTAAATTCATCTTTATTAATCTTTGAAATTAATCTTTCAACTACCTAGTCCAGTAGTTGAAATTCATAAACTCCTGGTTAATTTATTTATAAATATATTTTTTTAAATTTATATTTTTTCACTTAAATATATATATACTTATATATATATATATATATATATATGTATTTATATATATATATATATTTATAAATATACAGTGAGAAATTTTCTATAGTCATATTTCTGAAGAAAGTATTAACATAGATGAAATAAATCTTTTTTTGATGTATATTTTCTTCAGTAAATAAACTTTATATAAGGTGTATCATTTATTAAATTTCTTACACTGATCTCTTAGGCTAGGTTATATCAGCTGATTCAACTGGTCTAAAAATTTAAGTTAGAACAAAAAAAAAAATACAGCCAAATATAAATATGAATTATCATGACTATACAACTGTTCTAAGAATAAATGAAGTTAATTTACTAATTTGAATAAATATTTTCACATTATATATAGTCTAAAAATGTAAACCAGATGAAAGTCATGAAAATAAACTTATCTTTTACAGGAAGTCATGCTAAATATATATTTGAAAGTTAACATAAAATGTGATATGTTCTTGATATGAAATACGAATGAAACCTTTTGTATGAACTGTTTTATGCAAATTTATTGTTGCATTGAATTTAGATAAAAACATTTTGACATTTCATGTTTTACTTAAACAATAAAACAACATGCAAATAATCTCTAGTAATGCGAGATTGTTACAGGTTTATTAACGTGGCTTAGGAAAAAAAAAAAATAGTATTAATGTTTTTTAATATTTATTAGAGACTTTTAGGCAATAGTGCAAGGTTAACTTCTGTTCTTGTCATTAAATGTTTTTGAACTTTAGCATTTTTCTTTTAGTTCTTTTTTTCAAATATTGGGCATTTTAAATAAATATATATAAAAAGATTTCACAATAAACACGTGAAATAACAATCAATGATCAAACCAGAATATGAAATGGGAAAACAAGACTAAGATCTTTCAACCATAACAAGCGGTCTTCGTCAGAGTCAAAAATCCAACTGAAACACTAGATGCGGAAAACATCTGGTGAGGGGTTGAGAAGAGTGGGAGGGAAGAGCGGTATTTTAAAAGGGTGAAAGTGCAGGAAAGGACTAATGTCCAGAAAGGGATGTTTGGGGAGACAAATACCTATATTTAAAAAAAGTGAAAATAAGAGATTTTAATTTTAGCTTAAGTGTTATTATTGCTACAAAACAATGAAAACACAAAATTAGGCAAAGATAATGAAATAATTAATTGAATTTGTTTATTTGTTAAGAAAAAAGAAAAAAAAATTGTTTTTTTTAGTGGTTTAGACGGTGGAATTTATCTCCAAATACGGTCCTGGGTTCCAACACTTCATTCTTGCTCCGTAATTACAAACTATGGGTAGTGTTTACTTAATATTTAAAAATATGGTGAAATATCCAAATAAACAAGTTTCACCATAATTCCTAATAACATTTACCATAAGTTTCCCATACTGTCTAGATTTTTGTATAAGAAACTTGAAACGGTGTTTATATCTTAACGGTATATTGTTGATGCACCTATAGGAATTGTAATAAAATAAAGTAAAGACAATTTTTAAACAGCTTCTAAGTTTATAATATTTAACAATAACGAAAGATGATGATGTAGGTTTCCCATGATTTCATAATCTTTTACTGTCCATTACCGAATTCAAACCCATTTGTTTTGAAGAAAGAATTTCGAAAAAAAGTTTTTTTTTCCTGTACCTCATTATTTTTAATATTTAAAAAAAAACAATTAAAAAGAAGATAACACGCAAATAGAAACAGGAATAACTCACTTCTATATTTCAACCATTGTCGTCATCAGGATGCGAAAAATCCTGCAGGAAGGCAAAGCGGCGACTGCTTGAGTCTTTTCATGAGTCGTCACCTGCGGGACTCTTCGCCTCCTGATGACGAGGATGGTCGAAATATAGAAGTAAGTTATTCCTGTGTTTATCTGTGTGCTATCTTCTTTTTAATTGGTTTTTATTTAAAAGTCCGCGGGACCGTTTCATTTAATTACTTTTTTCATATATATTTATACCGAAAACAGTGGACGGAATAATGTCGTATGAGGTATAATGGCTAAATTTAGATACTACATTACTGTTATGTTTAAAGTAGACGTAAGATATATATATTTCATTGCAGTATGTTTTTAGGTAAGCACACTTTAATTCGTATTATTTATTACAGTATTGCAATTCTATATTCTTCAGTATATTATTGACAAACCCACTCCAGGTTTCAATAAGAATTTCGCTATTGGCTTTGATAAGTCTTAATAAGAATCATTTGTAGTTTGCTTGAATAAGTTATGATATAGAAAAAATAATATATATTCATAAAAAAAAAACACTTGATATATATATATATATATATATATATATATATAAATAGGAAATGTATGTTGCGAAGGTGAAGTAATTCTGAAATGAGTTTTCAGTTGTTGCTTACTGTTTGGCCAGGATTTCACCTTGGACTTCTACTTCCGTCAGTTTTGGACGGATCCTCGTCTTGCCTTCCAGAAGAGGCCAGGCGTAGAAACGCTCAGCGTTGGCTCAGAGTTCATCAAGAACATCTGGGTACCAGACACTTTCTTTGTCAATGAGAAGCAGTCTTACTTTCACGTCGCTACGACCAGTAATGAGTTCATTCGAATTCACCACACTGGTTCAATCACAAGAAGTATAAGGTACAGTACATTATTTTATCTATTTATCTTTTCAAATATATTATGTTCAAATTCTACTACTGACACACCACACATATTTTGTTGTCTCTTTAAAATGTAATAGGTTTTTTTTATTTTTTTTTTAAATTTTGCATTTGAAAACAAACCACTGAGGTGAGATCTGCAATTTCTCTAAAATATTCTCGATATTACTAGCTGATATTCTTATCATTCTTGATGACTCATCCACAAAGAGTGCCAAAAGGTTTTTATTTTACACCTTCAACATTAATAGTTACACAGAGATTAATGGGAGTTTCAATACGTTATCATAAATGTCACTTGAAGATTTCATAAATTCCTTCACTTTTGCCAACAACCGAACAAAAAAATGGTAAAAATAAATAATTAGTGAAATTATTAATATTTCATTACATAAATTACATTACGACACAAACTACAGTTTCTTTTTTCCATATAGTTTTCATGAGTTTTTTTTTAAATTTCTCTCACTTATCAAAATGAAATACAGAGCAGAGTACTTGTAAAAATATATATGTATATATACATATTTATATATAGTATGTATTTATACATATGTATATATAATATGTATATAAAAAAAGCAGCACAGTAGTTGATTTGAATACGACCTAACAATGTAAAGTCTTTCAACACATGAAAACTACCTAGGTAGTAATATGCATACATATAAATAATATAATTTTTTTCTCATTTTATTATAATTAATTTCGTATTGATATAACTCTAAATATGTTTAGAGATATAGACGAAACGTTGACTTTAAGCAGTTTTTTTGTGAATTGATTAACGCTGGACCAAATTATGATCAAGAAAAACAGGGTAGAATATATATATATATATATTCACTGTTTTGTTATTGAGGGCTAGGTCAAATAAAAGAAAATAAACTCCTTTCTAGGCCGACGTTTCGATGTATTTGTACATCATCTTCAGGGCCAAAATTAGAGTAAGACTATAATACATTTATCAAAACAATCTACAACTCACATAGAGAAATATAACACACACTTTTGTTAAAACCAACAGATACATAACAAAAATTTGGTTTTAACAAAAGTGTGTGTTATTTCTCTATGTGAGTTGTAGATTGTTTTGATAAATGTATTATAGTCTTACTCTAATTTTAGCCCTGAAGATGATGTACAAATACATCGAAACGTCGGCCTAGAAAGGAGTTTATTTTCTTTTATTTGACCTAGCCCTCAATAACAAAACAGTGAATAGAATAGAAGAGGTCAATAACAATTTTTGAGTTTATATATATATATATATATATATTGAATTAAAGTATGCAGCAGCTTCTGCATTAACGACCTTTTTGCTGATGGCCTCGATTTTTCTAACTATCTTCCGGTGATGCTGAGGCAACTTCCATATATGCTGGGCCAGAGACATTGAGAAAACCAATATCAAACAACTTTAATGGATCACAAAAACACTGGGTTCAAACAAGCTTTCGACCACACATTGGTCATCTTCGGGTTAACTATTTAATTTAATTTCACTACTATTTAATTAATGAATGTTAATATAATTAACTGAAAAGTAATTTTTAAAATTAAACATAACAATTTTAACAAATAAAACAAATGATACAGTGGGTGAGATGAAAACAAAGAGCAGGTTCCAGCAAGGTTGCAACAACATACAGCTTTGCCCCTCAATTGCTATCAACCCTACTGGGCTCTAACTCTCTAACAAATTTAAAACTATTATCGAAAGTAGTACTACTTGGGATCACATTGAGGTCATAATTTTGAATGTTGAGGTTGGGGTTGACATCTTTGATATAAAGGGCTTCAAGGATAGTTAATCTATCTTTGTCGTTATTATAATGAAGTACCGAAGTTCCATCCACTAACATACCCCTGTTAAAGCCTACCATCTACGCGAGATATATCGACGACATCTTTATTTTGGCCAATAGTGACGAGGAGATTGTACAGCTACACTCTCAAATAGAAAAGGTCTCAGGGCTCAAGTTAACAATGGAAAGTAGTGTAGGAGAACAGATGCCGTTTTTAGATGTCCTCATCCAACAAAACCCTAAGCATTTCAACACTAAAGTCTTTAGAAAGCCGTCGAACCCTGGACTTTGCCTCAACGGAAGAAGTGAATGCCCGGAAAAATATAGGAAGTCTACTATCAATGCTTATATAAAAAGGGCATTCACCCACTGCAGTGATTGGACCCTAGTACACCAAGAGATCGAAAATTCAACGCAGGTATTAATTAACAATGGATACTCTAACGCTGAAGTAATGAAGGCAATAAAGTCGTTCCTGGATAAATGGTATACCAGTAATGTAGAGCCTCCAGCCCTGTGAGTCACTTACCCTCTACTACCGTGCATATGTGCACAATGAATACAAACAAGATGAAAGAGCCCTCCACAAGTTAATAAAGGATAACGTAAAGCCAACCAATGAAATAGACAGATTACAGTTAAGAATATATTATAAGAATAAGAAGACCAGTGACCTTGTGCTTTCAAATAAACCGAAAGTCGACACCCCGGAGCATCAACGCAGTCACCTTGTATACCAGTACACTTGTTCAACAGGGGAGTGTGCAACCCTGAATTCGAGGTATTTTGGGATGACGGCTACGAAGCTCTCAAGGCGTCTGACCATGCATCTCTCAACAGGAGCCCCCAAAAAACATACAGAGGATGCCCATGGGATTAAACTCACCAGGGGTATGTTAGTGGATGGAACTTCGGTACTTCATTATAATAACGACAAAGATAGATTAACTATCCTTGAAGCCCTTTATATCAAAGATGTCAACCCCAACCTCAACATTCAAAATTATGACCTCAATGTGATCCCAAGTAGTACTACTTTCGATAATAGTTTTAAATTTGTTAGAGAGTTAGAGCCCAGTAGGGTTGATAGCAATTGAGGGGCAAAGCTGTATGTTGTTGCAACCTTGCTGGAACCTGCTCTTTGTTTTCATCTCACCCACTGTATCATTTGTTTTATTTGTTAAAATTGTTATGTTTAATTTTAAAAATTACTTTTCAGTTAATTATATTAACATTCATTAATTAAATAGTAGTGAAATTAAATTAAATAGTTAACCCGAAGATGACCAATGTGTGGTCGAAAGCTTGTTTGAACCCAGTGTTTTTGTGATCCATTAAAGTTGTTTGATATTGGTTTTCTCAATGTCTCTGGCCCAGCATATATGGAAGTTGCCTCAGCATCACCGGAAGATAGTTAGAAAAATCGAGGCCATCAGCAAAAAGGTCGTTAATGCAGAAGCTGCTGCATACTTTAATTCAATTTGTCTTCAAGAAGATTTGCTGCCCATTTATACTAATATATATATATATATATATATATATATATATATATATATATATATATTCACTGATAAAACGAAATACGATCCACTGGACACAATACGAGTTCGAGATTAACAAAGAGCAACACACAACGTAGGGAAACACACTTACAGACTCAAATTTTCGGGTAATCCGTCTTCAGGAGAAAAGAGAATGGGAGACCAAGCACGTTGTAGACGCAACGGCAAGTAACCCACCCAAGTAACGGGTTACTTGCCTTTGTTCCTACAACGTGCTTGGTCTCCCATTCTCTTTTCTCCTGAAGACGGATTACCCGAAAATTTGAGTCTGTAAGTGTGTTTCCCTACTTTGTGTGTTGCACTTTGTTAATCTCGAACTCGTGTATATATATATGCAGAATATACATAGAAAACTTTGAACTATATATATTTGGACTCAATTAAACAGGTTTGGTCAGTCTTTCAGGTTTGAATCATTTCTCAATTTTATTGTTTTAATTTTATATTAAATCTTTTTCATAGATGATAAAATATTTTAAAATAGAATAATATTGTTTTACATTACAACAGAAACAAATATAAATGTGAGACAATTTGGTGTACTTTATGGATGTCACAGTGTATTGTAAATAATCAGTCTATAATGTTGTAATGTGCACCAATAGTTTTTAACTTACAAATATTTTTTTTAAAAAAAATAAATTAACAAAGATGAAAGAGTTTACTTTGATTTGAATCTGAAAGACTGACGGAATCCTGAACATTTTAGTCTTATTCTATTAGACGGCGAAGAATGATGTAGCTCTCGAAACGCTTAGAGCTTTTTTAATTTATTTCACTTCTTTTAATGACGTCTCCTTCATTATAGAGCCACGTATGTCTATTATGAAAGCTCTGAAAAAACGCGTTAATGATATGACTTTTCTTTCTGGTAATTTAATGATGAAAAATTGTTATTTGAAACATGGATCATAGTACGTGTTTCATTCTCTATTGCGTCGTATGTAATTTTAATATATATAATATATAATATAAATATTTATATATATATATATATATAATGTTTTGTTAAACGATCATTGTATTGTGGCATGAATAAATTTCATTGTCCATCTTTCAAGTTTTCTCACCTTTGTTTTAAATCTTTCTGGTGCTATATACATTAGTTCTCTAAATGAAGTATTACATATTTATATTATAAACTTGATTAACTCTGAAGATGGTCAAGGAGAACGAAACATGTCAGTTATAAACAATAAAGCATTTGGAGAACTAGTGTATTTAGTACCAGAAAGATTTAAAACAAAGGTGAGAAAACTTGAAAGATGGACAATGAAATTTATTTATGCCAGATTACTAAGGTCGTTTAACAAAACATATATAAAAGAAGGATTGCTCCTCAAATTTACAAATATATATATATAATATTGTAAACAGGAAAAAAAAGAGCAAAAAACGTTTCAGGACGAATCACAAACACAGAACTAAGGAACGAACACACTTACAGTCTTACTTGTCGGGTCTCCAACCGTCGCTTCACAAGTGCGCTTAGTGTCCCTTTCTCAACTCTCCTGATGACGGTTCAACCAAAAATTAGAGACAGTAAGTGGTTTGTTCCTTAGATCTGTGTTTGTGATTCATCGTGAAACATTTATATATATATAGAATTTTCAAAAGAACACACAGAAAAGAAATCACTGAACTCACTACTATATTTCGATGTCCTCGTCGTCAGGAATAGATCTGAATCGCTTCAAAGGCTGATAACGACTGGCTTGGTGTTCGAACCGAAGCACTCAAACAGTGTATTCAACTTTCGGAGGAAAGGTAGACAAGAAAGATAAAGAGATAAAAGCCAAATAAAATATTAAATGAATGAAAAAATTTTAACTAAAATAAAATTAAAAGCTAATAGCAACTTATAGGAAAAATAAATAAATAAATAAAATAAATTAAAACAATATATATATATAATGTATATATAAAAATTTCTTGTTGACACTCTCTAGTTTTCTTATCACTTTGCGGTGAGACTCTGGTGGCTTCCAAAGAAGGTTAGCGAAAGACATTAACATACACAATAAACTTGAGGTGAACCTCTGGAGTCTCCAACCGTCTCTGAACCAGTGGGCTTGGTTTCCCTCTCTTATCTCTCCTGAAGACGGTTCAAACCGAAAATTAGATACTGTAAGTGTGTTCTTTTGATTTCTCGATGTTTCTTTGTCTATATTGAATATATAATATATATATATATATATATATTTATAGATAGTTAGATAGATATACATTGGGCATGAGTTACGTTATATTGCCGAGGCAATTGCCAATACTTCTATGCTCTATATCATGGGAAATGACTTTGTGGTGAAACTTCCCCAGTAGACCCTTTATAAATCATTCCAGCTGTACAAACTTTACAAAAACAGGTAACATATTGCTTTTGTCACAAGTCAATAAAAGTTAGCAAATACTTATCTCACGTCGCCATTTCAACTTGCTTATTACCGCCACCAGAGAGTTGCTTTAATCTACTTCTTCATATTTAATAAATCTATATTGTTTTTAAACAAGTGCGAACTAAAAAGTTTATTACAAACACCATGTAACTGATTTAATTCTATTATTGACATTCAGGATTACAGATTTATTTTTTATTGTTGAATAATTTTGTTCTTGCTTGTCCCGATTTGGTTTATTAATAAATTTCATCAGAATGCCAATTTTACTGGCTTTTTACTTTTATTAAATTAATATAATACGCACAACAATGTATTTGTATCAATATACTTTACGGATAGATTTGCTCTTTCCCCTTTATCTCCCTTATATATATATTTTAGAGGTTCAAACAAATTACATTAAACTCCTTACAAAATTATATATCATTTTGGCCATATTCACATGATTTCAATTTATGAAACTTTATATGTACATATGAAGTACATAGATTATATTCAGTAAAGTAAAGTAAGTTTATTATATATTCAGTAGATGATATATATAATATTATATATCAGTAACTGATATAATTATGTACTTCATATGTAATATATATATTATTATTAATATATATATATGAATATATATTATATTATATGAGTATATTTCATACCATACGAGTACATTTTGATGAGGACCACTTACTTGATAATTGAATTGATAAATAATTGAATGATTGTATTGAATGATCTGATCACATTTTTTATGTTTTACTTTGGTTTTAATTTTTATTGGAATAGTAAATATTGAAATACATATTAATATTGAATTAGTAAAACGTAATAAAAGTACGTGAAATAAAATTGAAAAATGTAATCGATGAATTGAAAAAAAAAAACTAAGTAAATTGAAAAGAAAGCACTCTGAAATATGAACTGATTAAATTAACACTGGAAAGATTTGGATCATCTAACAACTGAATAAAACCTCCCTGAGAAGCTTTGAAGTGGGGATATCATCAAATTTACAGAAAATTAAAAAAAATACTTACTGCCAAAAGTATTTCGTGCAATAGGTAGCCATTAAGACTGAGTTATTTAGCCGTGTCGGGGGTCCGCTTCAATATTTCAAATACGAATTATATTCTAAAATATATACTTGACTCATTCCGAGGTAAAATGGAAAAATAAAGTCTCGTTTTCATTGGACCAACCCTTCAGCACCACATCCTTGGTGTCTCTTCCTGATAATGAACACAAAGTGTTCGAAACGCGTTGTTATTGTTGTTGAATAATCAACGTTATACGTTATTATCGTAATAAAGAAAAAAAATTCTGGCATTTCAGAATTTCAGAAGAAGCCTCTATTTGTTAATCATTACTTGAAAAGTTTAAGATTTAATAAAATAATTTTACTGAGTTAAGAAATGTAATAAACGAAGGCAATGAGGACACTGTTGAGTCTGGTGAAAGATGCGAAACAGATTTAGATGCACTGATCGAGTAATATAATGATAGATTAAAATATTTTACAATATAACTAAGAAACAAACAAAAGTCTCCACAGAAGTTGTTTTTCACTGGACCAACCCTTCAGTACCACATCATTGGTGTCTTCCTGATGATGAACACAAAGTGTTTGAAACGCGTGTTGTTGTTGAATAAAACTTGATTTGTGTGGAAGACTTTTGTTTGTTTATCTGTTTTACCTCAGAATGAGTAAATACCACATAATTATGGATTGCACAACTAATGATACTTGACTCAGGCTAATACACAATATATCGAAATATTAATGTTTAATTTCTTTGAAAACTGTATTTTTTTCTGTTGGCTTTTAAGTTGTTAAGCGTCCTCCTTTTTGTCCGATTTTGAGTCGCCTTCGTTATTCCCAGGGTTGTCGTCATTTTTGTCACCCAAGTTATTTGCCTGTGAAGGGCATTCCTGATAGTCAGCCTTCTCGCTGCCATCTTCCTTCGTCAGGAAGTCGATCAGTTCGATGAGAGCAAGGGCATTGGGTGGGACGTTGCCGGTGTCATCGCGAAGGGTGCGTAGAAACTGGATAGTTTGGAAGTAGGAGCTGTGATTGGGTGGAGGTGCTGAGTCGGCAAAGATGCGCGCCAGAAGGCCTAGGGATAGGTCAAGGTGGCGTGCTAGGTTGACTTGGGTTGCTGGGGAGACTGTTCGTGCCCAGGTGCGGTAGTCAAAGTCCGGCCCGGGACCTGTTACGGGGTCTTTTCCCGCTGGCTTCGCAGTGCATGGGCCCCACTCCAAAACTGCTCCGCTCAACTGCAACATAAAGTATAATGAAATCATCAAAGAATGAATACAGCTTTAATGAGGGTATCACTCAAGTTACACAATAATGAAGGGGTCAGGCTAGCTCAGTGGTTACGTGCTCGCCTCTGAACTGATAGGACCGGGGTTCGATCCCCACCTGGCCCTCGATTTATTCACGCGGGAGGTGAATAAATCTGAGCACGTCGTCCCTCGGAGAAGGACATTAAACTGTCGGTCCCGAGCCTGTACGATGTCTGGTACTCGTTAAAGATCCTTACTCTAAATATACTTGAGTTTGGCAAAATTTAGGACTCCCACTGTAGAATCAATCTTCATTGTGTAGTATCACAAAGGGCCAATGCTCGGCCTAAGTGTGTTCCCTTGTGAGACTGCCACTGCAACCTCACCTAACCTACACAATAATGAAGTAGCCGTACACAGAGGACTAGGAACTATCCATCAGGCTTTTCTCCTTCGTCTATTAATAAATTATAGTAACAAATCTATATCTAATAGATTGCTACTAGTAGTAAACTATAGAATAATTATTCCACAATAAACTAATAACACTAAATGGTAATAACAATAATGCATAGAATACTATTAATAATCATGATAATTACAAAGTCAAATCGTACGGAGTCATTCATTAATGTATATTTAATATATGTGGCATAATTATTTCAACGACTAACGAATATATCCGCGCACTATAGTGCACGTCGTAACTAGCAGTTCCAGACCAGAGGCCTTCTACTGCTTGATTACTGTGCTACTGTAACTTGGAATTTCAGTAATGCGTATCTGATATCAAGTACGTCTGTACAGTAATGATGTCGTATTCGCTGTCATATGGTCTTGTTAGTCATGGTTTTCAATGTTTTTAGTCATTAGTTGGAAAGGTAGTCAGATAGTCAGTGGATGAAGTAATTATTCAGTGAGGTTGAAGAAGGTCAGTGCCAGAATTGAGAGCTTGTACAAGGAGGTTCAGATGAGTAGGTAGTTTGTTGTCTTCATTGGTAGTAAGTCGAGTGATGTAACTATCTATGGATTCCATTTTCAAATCATGGTGAATATCAACATTATGGGCATACCAAATTATTTTACTAAAAGATTATAATTCCAAATATTTATTCTTTAATTCTTACCTATACGTATGAACGAGTTTTTTTGTTCTACAATAACAAAGTAGAAACTTTAGTTTACAAGTTTGATTTAGGTCTCTAAAACTTACTGGATCCCTAGTCATTGAGAAGTCAGCAGTCTATCTGACAAAAAATCAAGAGGAAACACATACAGATTTTTTTTTTTTACAGACAAAAATATTTTTTCATCATTTATTATGATGATAATATATTTTAGTTTCAGCAAAGATACAAATTAGTTAAGTACTAACAGAGCTGCTGTTCAGCTGTGTACGTATCAGATAGGTACATCATTTTACAGAGATATAAAACAAAGAGAGAGAGAGAGAGAGAGAGAGAGAGAGAGAGAGTGAGAGGAGAGAGAGAGAGTGAGAGAGTGTGAGAGAGAGAGGTTTAAACAAAACTTACTAAATTTTGTTGAAAATTTAACCATATATATTAAACACTAGGCTCGGAAAATTGCGAATTAAGTGTTACAGCAGATCAAGGTGGATGATAATGAAAATTGAAATTCTTTCAATTTTAATTAAATTGAAGCCATATACATTATGTTTTCATCGTCTCTGATTAAAGTGGTATATTTTATACAAAGTTTTAACTTAAGGAAGTAATCCTTAACTTAAGGATTTAGAGTATCTCTATTTATGAGATAGATATATAGGAAGATCACATGCCATTGATATATTGATAGAAGGAATTTTATTCTTTATTTACCATGACTGAGACAGTAAAATTATGTTATAAAAAATTACTATCCTGTCTTCAGATTTGTGGCTAATACAAAATATTTTTGAGTTAGATTAGTTAATTAGTTATTTCTGGTTTTCAATACGTAAAATATTCTATGGTACTTGCATACATGCTACTAAATAGCACATACATGCTACTGAATAGCACAGGGAAATTTGATTCACCTCTGGTATGAGATATGTCAGCAATTGTCTATGTATACTGGTAATGGAACAGCATTGCTTGTAGACAGTCGGACATTGGCTTCTAATTGGGAGTACATTACATTTAATAGGCTATTAACAATGAAAGCCTGCGTCACTCCACAGTCCAGTTAATACGACTCCACCAATTGCCAAGCAAATGCAAAGTAATCACGTCTCCATCAACTGAAAGCTTTATCACCAACTAACACATGCACTCGCAATACCATAATAACAAACATTATAATATTAGTTTTAAACTTTTACAACTTAAACCAGGCAGTTAAATTTATAATAATTGACTCGAAAAGGTCAATACTATTCGAAGATTGAACTAGGTATTTTATAGTAGGTTAGGTTGCAGTGGCAGTCCCACAAGGGAACACACGTAGGCAAAGCATTAGCCCTTTGTGATACCACACAATGAAGATTGATTCTACACTGGGAATCCTAAATTTTGCCTAACTCAAATGTATTTAGAGTAGGGATCTTTAACGAGTACCTGACATTGTACAGGCTCGGGACCGACGGTTTAACGTTCTTCTCCGAGGGACAACGTGCTCAGATTTATTCACCTCCCGCGTGAATAAATCGAGGGCCAGGTGAGGATTGAACCCCGGTCCTATCAGTTCAGAGGTGAGCACGTAACCACTGAGCTAGCCTGGCCCCCGTATTTTATAGTAATTAATAGAAATATACTTCGTGGTGGAAAACTACGCGCTGAGGACTGAATCTGGCACAAAAGTATTTTAACTCGATCCATGAATATATATTGTTAACAACAGGGAAAAAAGAAAACAAGAATAAATCTAATTACACACCAGCCGGATAGTTAAGTAAGAAAACCGTCTCATTACGCTTAGACTTTTAAATCCCCTCTAAATACCGACCAAATACCAACTTCTTTACACAATTAAGATATCTCATGCTTTCCGCTTTCAATGTTTCAATGTTTTTTTCTCTTCTCCAATACAAACAACTGTATTGTTTGAGTGGCATAATGCTATTGTCTGATTACAGCATTTTGCGATATCTCATTCTGTTTATATACCTTATTCACAGGAGGGATAATTACAGTCAAAGATATTTTTTTTTAAAGAAGCTGAGAGAAAACGTAAATACGATAATATTTGTAAAGGAATCAGGTAAATACGATAATATTTGTAAAGGAATCAGGTAAATGCGATAATACTTGTAAAGGAATCAGGTAAATACGATAATATTTGTAAAGGAATCAGTTAAATACGATAATATTTGTAAAGGAATCAGGTAAATACGATAATATATGTAAAGGAATCAGGTAAATACGATATTATTTGTAAAGGAATCAGGTAAATGCGATAATATTTGTAAACTAATCAGGTAAATACGATAATATTTGTAAAGGAATCAGGTAAATACAATAATATTTGTAAAGGAATCAGGTAAATGCGATAATATTTGTAAAGGAATCAGGTAAATACGATAATATTTGTAAAGGAATCAGGTAAATACGATAATATTTGTAAAGGAATCAGGTAAATACGATAATATTTGTAAAGGAATCAGGTAAATACGTTAATATTTGTAAAGGAATCAGGTAAATGCGATAATATTTGTAAAGGAATCAGGTAAATGCGATGATGATATGAACATATGAGGAACACGGAAAGGCTAATAGGACAAATGTTAGTGAAGAAGCTACATGTTCGAAAGTTTTCGTAATTCAAACTAGATTATTCACCAGCAGGCTATTTGTGGGAAAAATACTGCAGTCGTTGATTTAATCATCGCAGATTTCGTAAAGTTTTAATAGAGATTTATTCTGAACATATACATCATATCATTCAACAGTTAATTGATCAGCAAGGGAAAGGTTTCATCGACATGCCATAAACTTAACAGAAATAATCAAATTTTTTTTATAAAATCTGAAAAAAAAAGCTCACGCTTCTATTACTGAAGAATGAATGATATTATGAGATATTTTAACGAATTTAATTTAAAATTACAAGGAAAAAAGTGATATATATTCTATTATAATGTCACACTGCTATGACTTGCACTGTTTGAAACACAAATGACACTAAACAAGTTTAATAATTTTTTAATACTGTAAAATGTTTCAAAAATTAGCAACAACGTATTCTTCAAAAAATTTGGACAAATCTATTTTCTTGGCTTCAAATATCACTCAAAAGCGCTTTTGGATCATAATATATACTCGTAAGCAAAAGGCATTTCCATATTTTTTAATCTATCTGGCTGTATAATGGAAGAGCTGTGAACTTTAATTGGAGATTATTAAAATGGCAAAAACAATATTTATAAAAATGTATTCACTATCACTTTATAAATATATTTCAGAAAGATAAAAACAACAGAAACCAATTAAACATTCTTTGAAAATATTTAACTTAATGGAAGAACAATTTAGACTAACAATGTAAAACTGCATATAAACAGCAGATGAACATTATTACTAACAGAAGACTACTAGCAAACAACTTTAATATTAGGTAGAAAGAACTAACTTTAAAGACTAATATTATGAAAATTATCTCAAAAAATAAATATATTTATTACATTCATAAAAATCTAGAGCGGCTAACACTCAATTTTTATTATAAGTAAACATAATATTAAACTCGTTGACGATCATTGAGTCCGGGTTTTATTTTAATATAGCTATCTAGTAGACGTAAGATCAAGTCCTCCGTTTCCTCCGTTAAAGTCTTATCAAATTTATAGATAATCTTAATGGCTTCATTTGATTTATTGTGACTATATCAATTTTATTAGCTACAACAAATTTGAAATGATTTTTCTCGAACAGGCTTAGGCAACATGGCGGCCCGCGGGCCACATGCGGCCCAGCACGTGTTTTTGTGTGGCCCTCGGAGATTATCTGGAATTCTATCTTAATATTTTAAATTCTTTTGCTTTTTGCTTATTAACAAAAAAAGCCCACAGAGACGTTTGTAAGGAAATTACAACATTAGAGAGACAGAGCTCTATAACAATAAATGTTATAATTTTTTTTCTTATATGACGCATTAATATTTTTTGTATTGTGTTGTTATAATTGTTTACCACGGTTAAATAATGAGATAATAATAAAATAATGTAATAATTTTCATTATTAGAACAATAAATAGCTAAATAATCATTGACACCTTAATATAGCGCACAGTATGTATTTCTATTTATAAAAAGATTTCACATAAACACGTGAAACAACAATCAATGATCACACCACAATAAGAAAATGGGAAAACAAGACTAAGATCTTTCAACCGTAACAAGCGGTCTTCGTCAGAGTCAAAAAACCCCACTGAAACACTAGATGCACGACATATCTCGTGAGGGGTTGAGAAGTGTGGGAGGGAAGAGTGGTATTTTAAAATGGTGAAAGCGCAGGACTCACCAGATGTGTCGTGCATCTAGTGTTTCAGTTCGTTCTTTGACTCTGACGAAGACCGCTTGTTACGGTTGAAAGATCTTATTCTTGTTTTCCCATTTCATTTGTGGTTTGATCATTGATTGTTATTTTACGTGTTTATATCTGGACATTGGTCCGTTCCTGCGCTTTAACAATTTTAAAATACCACTCTTCCCTCTACAATGAGTAATAAGACATAATAACTGATTCCAGTAAGTTAGAATTTAAGAGGTTTTCTATTTTGTTAACTAAAGTAATTATTAATAAAGTAAAGTAATTATTAATAAAACTAATTGATGTGAAGTTAATCAAAACATCAATGATTGTATTAATCAATTACATGATTAGGTAAAAAATACATGTGTACATTCATTACATTGCCATTATACGTTATTTAAAATAATTATATAAAAGAATTATATTTGGTTTTTAGACATAAAAAAAATTATTACCAATATTATTGTTTATACCGATATTACACCATATACTATACCACTTTTATGTTGTATAAATACAATAATTAAAATATTTTTCAATTATTGATGAAAGTAATAGTTAAATTGTATAAATAATTGATATTATTTAATAATTAAAATCTATTATTATTATTTATATTTGTTTGGTTTCTGGCCTACCGTACCTAACGTTTTTACGATCTGTACAATTCCAAAAAAATTACCTATTACCTGTTCTGGAGCATTATAGAGTTTATAGTCTACATACATTGTTTTATCAATATCCACCCTCGTAATGGCTTAACATCTTTCGGGCTGTGCAACAGGCAAAACTTTAAATCATTTTGTAAAGTCAGGTAAGTGCTATAAATGTGATATGATCTACAATCATAGCATTTCATCGATATTATTTAAAATATATATTTTTTGATTATTAGAATACACTTGGTCATTATGGTTATTTGTTCACTAAAGTATAGTGATAACAAAAAGTAGTTTGAGATTTTTATGCGCATTTACAAGTTTCGAGGTACATTAAATCTATTTTTCAATGATGTTTTTCTCTCTGTGTGACTTGAAGAGTATCAATCGGTAATTTCGTAAACATTTTCAGATTCTTACAAAACAACGATCCATTTCTTTTAAAATTATCTATAACAGAAATAAATTGTGTCCTTATCTGTTATTAAAAAAACAAATTGAATAGAAAATCATTAAAATAAATGAAGTAATTCAAATACTTTACTATATATTTTATAATAATTTTCTACTCAGAATGACAATTAGTCTCAAAAATGGTTACATTAAAATAAATCCAACATTAAATTGACTGTCAACGAGTTTTGTAATGGGTTTAAATTTAGATAAGTTGAGTGTAGACCACTCCAGATTTTTTAATGCTGTAATCTAATCAAACTAATTGATATGAACATAATCAAAACATCGATGATTGTATTTAATCAGTTAATTAATTGTTTAAGTATTATGTTAAAAAAATTGATTTTTAAGATGAAAAATATAATTAATATTTTTTTAAAAATAATTTTACAATTATTATTGTATAAGTTTTTTGTTAAGTCTTTAGGTTTGTGTTTGTCTTGTTTGTGGTTGGATATCCTTTTTTTTTTCTTTTTTTTTTGAGTCGACCAATCAATATCCACTGTGTGTGTCCATTGATGCACGAAGTGGAAAAAAACATTCATTCCTTTTTTTGTATATACATCAATAAGCTGATTCGGAAGTCATACACAGTGAAGGCGTGTTACTCGTATATAAGAAGTAAATTATTGAAGACGAGAAATGACATATAGCGAGATGGAATACTTTTTCCAAAAGGCACATTAGTAAACTGTCATATAGTTAAATTAACACAAGATTAAGAAAGTCATTTTGACTGTTTTCCGATTGTGTATATAATGACACGGATTTTTGAAATTTTCCAAGTGAAGTAATTTTTTTTTTTTATTGTTAATACAGTAATCCCTCGCTAGTTCGCGGTTCAGTTTTCGTGGGTTCAGTATTTCGCGGGGTCCTGAAATGTTCAATTAAAAATAAAAAAAAAATTAAAAAGAATATTCAACTATAATTGCAGTAAAAAAATAAAAAAAAATACAACTGGTAATGAAAAAGTACAGTAGTTAGTATTAGAGAAGAAAATATACAGGATTCTTCGAAAAATTACTATTCGAAAACCGGTTTTCTAAAATTTAGGTTTTTTTGTGTAAACCCTACTTTTCGGTTATCAAATGGCGAAAAAATTGTTTTCCTTCTAACTACTTGTGAATACAGTATCAAACTAGAAACTTACATATTTTCGAATGCTCATCTTTTCAGATTTTGGTATCTCATTATTCATTGAATTTAATATTTAACTGGTTTTTATCTCCTATGAGCTAACTAGTTAAATATTAAATTCAATAAAGTCTGTATCTCCTGTAACGTCATACCTAACTATCTCATTATTCATTACTTAGCCGAGCTGAAATGGTGTTGTTTGACTCCGGTATAAGTTTAACTTAGTTTGTTTTGAACCTACTTGATTTTGAAAGCTGTTTTTAGTGGAGTAAATAGTAATAATTTTTTTGTAAAAAAATGCGCCTGCCCACTCACTTAAAATAAATGCCATATATATATATATATATATATATATATATATATAATAATGATTAAACCACAATAAGAATGGGAAAACAAGACTAAGATCTTTCAACCGTAACAAGCGGTCTTCGTCAGAGTCAAAAACCCAACTGAGTTGGGTTTCAGTTGGGTTTTTGACTCTGACGAAGACCGCTTGTTACGGTTGAAAGATCTTAGTCTTGTTTTCCCATTCTTATTGTGGTTTAATCATTGATTGTTGTTTCACGTGTTTATGTGAAATCTTTTTATATATATATATATATATATATATATATATATATATATATATATATAAATCAATGATCAAACCACAATAAGAAAATGGGAAAACAAGACTAAGATCTTTCAACCGCAACAAGCGGTCCCCACCAGAGTCAAAAACCCAACCGAAACACTAGATGCAGAGAACCTCTGGTGAGGATGTTGAAAGGTCTTAGTCTTGTTTTCCCATTTTCTTATTGTGGTTTGATCATTGATTGTTGTTTCACGTGTTTATGTGAAATCTTTATATATATATATACACATATGTACAAAGTTTTACATAAACAATGTAAAATTACGGTCAGTGATAGAACCACAATATGGAATGGGAAAAAAAGGACTGGGATCTTTCAGCCTTGGCGGGCGGTCTTCGTCGGGGTCAGAAACCCAACTGATGGGTTTGGTTAAGTAAATACCCTCAGTTGGGTTTTTGACTCTGACGAAGACGGTTTGTTACAGTTGAAAGATCTTAGTCTTGTTATCCCATTTTCTTATTGTGGTTTGATCATTGATTGTTATTTCATGTGTTTATGTGAAATCTTTATATATATATATATATTTGTAAAAGTTGGAAGCAGTCCTTCATTTAAACATGTCGACTAGCAATATTGGTGATAAGCTTTATAGAGACGAGGAAGGAATTCCGGAAACTGGAGAAATTGTGTAAGAAACAGATACAAGCCAAATATGGGGCGTTATTTAACAATATATATATATATATATACACGAGTTCGAGATTAACAAAGAGCAACACACAAAGTAGGGAAACACACTTATATACTTATATACATATATATATATATATATATATATATACTTTTTAAACTAAAATAGTAAAATACAAGTTAATAAATTAATTATTTGTTAAAATAAGAATTAAAAGGACTGTTAAAGTTTCTTGAGTATCCAGGAAATAGTGAAAAATAAAAATAAAAGTTTCAAATGGACAAACATAATATACTTGTTTAAATGTATCATTAAGTAAAGCAAATGGTGGACTACCATTAAGTAAATCAAAGTTTATTGGATCTGTGAGTACCTACTTAGCAAATGAAGCAACGACTTAACCGACTTAAAGGAAAAACTTCTTTAAGTTAAACAGTGTCAATCTATCGAGAATTGGCTTAATATTTATCAATTACAGAGCTTAGAGGGAGCTTTAATACTAGACAGATGGAAACACTTGACTGTGAAACATTTCTAATAAAAATTACTCATAACTGTTTTCTTTTGTCTATTTAAAACTGGTTTATTTTATATTTTATTTTTTTTTATAATTAACAACGTACTTATTAATTATTTGAATTTTGAAAAAAATATTAATCAGTTAAAAAATAATGTTTAATATCCATTTATGATCAAACCACAATAAGAAATGGGAAAACAAGACTAAGATCTTTCAACCGTAACAAGCGGTCTTCGTCAGTGTCAAAAACCCAACTGAACACTAGATGCAGAAAACATCTGGTGAGGAGTTGAGAAGAGTGGGAGGGAAGAGTGGTATTTTAAAAGAGTGAAAGCGCAGGAAAGGACTAATGTCCAGAAAGGGATGTTTGGGGAAACAAAGGAGTACAGTAAGAAAAAGTAAAAAAAAGTATGAGTCATATTGTATTCTAGTATATATTGTATTAGAAGTTTTAAAAGAGTATGTATAGAATGGAAAATGTTATGCATAACTCTTAAATTTAAACTGATGTAATTAAAAAGAAAAAAAATAACAATGAAAGGTTGATTTGAAATGAAAAACTGACCAATAAATGGTTTTGACATGGACACCGGTAAACTTATTAATAAGTCATCATCTATGCAATCTGATATAGTGTGGTATTTACTCATCTTAGGAAACATGATGAAGAAGAACATCAAGTGTTCGAAATTCATCACGCGTTGTTTAGTTTCTTGTAATAAACTTTTTTGTGTGGAGACTTAATACTTTTCCTAACATGAAATTTATTGATATTTTCACTAACTTTAAATAATAATTTCCTTTACATTATTTAAATAATAAATTCGAATATCAATTACATTGTGTTTTGTTCTATGTTCAACATTATTTTAAACAGTTTTATAAAATCTAAATATATTTGATTATACAATTATTGGAATTAGTTTTTTTTTTAAGAAAAGTCGTTTAGTTAGTCACAGTTTAGTCTTCAAATATAATTAATATTTTTTAAAATTACTTTTACAATTAATTTTAAAAAATATTAATTAATTAATTTGAAAAAACTGTATCCATTGAGTTATGGATATAGTTATACCCATAACTCAATCCATTGTGATGGATAAAAAAAATATCATGAACCGAACTACTAGTGACAAGTTCTCTGTTGAAATGATGATATCCATTCTGCCTCGTTTTTCATAGTTTTTATCGTAATCCTAGAATAAATTTATAGTTTTTTTTTTTTAAATTAAATATGATAATAGTTGTATTAATCCAAGTTGAGAATTCTCAAACTCTCATATGCAAACAAATTTAGTCGAGAAAATTTATATTAATTATTTGCAAAAAAAATTTTGTTTATTTAAATATATGTATAGAAGAATATATATATAAACTAGAATTTTCAAAAGAATACACAGAAAGAAATCACTGAACTCACTACAATATTTCGATGTCCTCGTCGTCAGGAATAGATGTGAATCGCTCCAAAGGCTGATAACGACTCAGCCGTTCTGTAACGACTCAGAATATATATATATATATATATATATATATATATATCAATGATAGAACCACAATATGAAATGGGAAAACAAGACTAAGATCTTTCAACCGTAACCAAGTAGTCTTCGTCAGAGTCAAAAACCCTGCTGACCCAAAACTCTTGTTTTCCCATTTCATGTTGTGGTTTGATCATTGATTGTTATTTCACGTGTTTATGTGAAATTATATATATATATATATAGATGAGAGAGAGAGAGAGAGAGAGAGAGAGAGAATGGACGACCAAGCACGCTGGAAACACAACGCTAGGAAACAAGGTTTCCTGCCGTTGTGTTTCCGGCGTGCTTGGTCGCCTATTCTTTTTTCTCCTGAAGACGGATCATCCAAAAATTTGAGTTTGTAAGTGTGTCTCTTTCTCTGTGTGTTGCTTTTCTTCATTTTCGAACTGATTTGCGTTCAGTTTGGATTGTTTTTTTCGAATTTTGAGTGAATATATATATACTATTCTACTACTATATCTATTATACATACATATATATATATATATATATATATATATATATATATAATAGAATTTATTGAATAAATTTAATGAATAAATATCGATGAATGTATAGTATTTACAAAGTTTTGACAAATTTTCTGTCAAAACTAATAAAGAAATAGTATTACTTTAAACAATTGTCTAATAATATTTAAGCAGTTTTTTAATTGATAACTTGTACATCAGGAGAACGACAGTTGAAAAGCTCAAATGATGCTATCTCTTTGATAACTAATGAAATTTTCTTTTATAAATATGAGAAAACGCTTTGAATTTAATTCGTTAAAAAACAATAACTTTGCCGGCATTTTGGAAAATAAAGTATATTTTCAAGAATTGTTCTTCTTTAATCCAAGTGAGGGTAAAGTTTTACGAATTCAATTTGGAGAGAAATGCCGAGCGAGCGTAGACGGGCTACTGTCTGCCTGTCGCCTTAAGTAGGGTTATTGCAGCACACCTGTGGATCTGTCGCCTCAAAAAAAAAGAAACCCCTTTCTCTGTAAATCTCGTTTTTCAAATCATTTCTACTTAAAAAAAAAATTACTAAATCAAATATATTTTATCAAGCTAAAGTTTATTTCATCAAAAAAAAAAAGTGTTTATGAATGATATGTCAGTTTATTTCCTATTCATTCATGAAATTGAAAAAAAAAATTTTTTTGACAGTAATAGGATTTTTTCCAACTTAAGGTTTTCAATAATATTTGAACCTAAATGATTAAAATTTGATAAGGTTACTTGGTGGTGAAAACACATGTCATCTTTTGAATAGTAAGTATGTTTAACATGGGATTTTCTTTTTTTGCCAAAGTTCGTTAATGCTTCATATCTGGGTTTTAATAATATTGAAGCAAACAGACAAAAGACTGGCAAGATGTGCAGTTGGCAAAAAGGAAGTGAAAAATTATAGAAAGGACAGATATGTTAAGGAAGAAGAAGAAGAAGGAGAGTTAAAGAAGAAGAAGGAGGAGAGCTAAAGAAGAAGAAGGAGGAGAGTTAAAGAAGAAGAAGAAGGAGAGTTAAAGAAGAAGAAGAAGGAGAGTTAAAGAAGAAGAAGAAGGAGAGTTAAAGAAGAAGAAGAAGGAGAGTTAAAGAAGAAGAAGAAGAAGGAGAGTTAAAGAAGAAGAAGAAGGAGAGTTAAAGAAGAAGGAGAGTTAAAGAAGAAGAAGAAGGAGAGTTAAAGAAGAAGAAGAAGGAGAGTTAAAGAAGAAGAAGAAGGAGAGTTAAAGAAGAAGAAGAAGGAGAGTTAAAGAAGAAGAAGAAGGAGAGTTAAAGAAGAAGAATGTTTGAGAAACTTCATTGGAAATTAAGCCAAACATCTGATAGAAATTATTGTATCGTAAAAAACATGAAATATTTATTTTATATTACACTAAAAATGTGATATTTACAAAAAAAAGTTAGTACAATACTAACTAATAAATATTTTTAGTTATAATAGAGCAATACTGGCGTAGAATATGGCATATTTTCGCGTATTCATTCAGTAAAGTATAGTATAAACAATATTTATGAAATTCGACTCTTATGGACACTCATTTCCAGTTTTTATTTGTATTTAAGAAAGAAAAACAATTTATGGATGAGCAATATGAACAATGGGCCCAAAAGAATGAGAAACAATTGTTAAATACATGCATATTGTTAATACCACTGAGGTTAGTATGATTTATATTAGAAATAGGTAAAACCGTCATACCTCGTAAGATGATCACGGAGTTGGAGCGCTTTCGGACGTTGTCCATCTTCAATCGCAACAAATCTACATACGAGTAGTAGGTAGGTTCGTAGTAGGTTTCGGACAACGTCCGAAAGCGCTCCGACGACTCCAATAACATCTTACGAGATATGACAGTTTTACCTATTTCTAATATAAACTATTTGTTAGTTAAAATATTATAAGAACCGTTAGAGAACGAGGTATTGATTGAATTATTGCGAACAAAAATATAATAATACCTCTGTTTACAAGCTCTTCAGTTTACGAATTTTTAGGTTACTAGGAGTAAAATCCAGCAAATTTCTTGTCTAGACTGATGTAAAAAAATCTGGAATTAATGAAATTGGTGGTTGGCCCTCGAAGGGCCAACCCCTACGCGTTACAGAATATGCACACATTCACATGGTTATACAGAGTTAACAATTTTTGCACTTGCTGGTTTTAAACCATTTTAAAGAGTACGCAGAAGTAAATCTCTGAGGATTATTATTTCCAAAAATAAATCATCGTTTTATTCAAACTGGTGATGCTTATGATGATAGTACTGACGATGAAACAGGCAAAGTCAGTGAACTGTCTAAAACTAACTTAACATCTGTTAAGTTAATTGAACATGTTGACGTACATGTTCAGTTAATGTTCACTTATTCCTGACATCAAGTTTACTCTTTGCGTTTATCAAAGGCACGGATTTTTATTTCTGTACGTGAATTCTCTGTTTATCCTTCTTTTACTACTATGAATTCTCCTTCGCCTACAGTCACACGTCTCTAAAGCAGCGTATCGTTTTAAATTCATTTTATGAGTTAACTTCAGATAATGATAAGCATTTTTTGATTCACGAAACATCTAATCGTTAGTTTAAAAAAAATTTTCTAGCTAAAATAAACATTTGTTTACTGTACATTTCTAAATAGCAGCTAAAGTCCGTGACAAACTATGGTCCAAGAAATTCTAGCACATCAATTTGAACCTTTCTTGGAGTAAAAGCCATTTTAGCACACCGGCCACTCCCCTCAAATTTGAAGTTTAGCACAAAATCGGTCAAAAAAAACCACAATTAATATATAATAACGTCAATAATTTTTTTTTTTTTTAGATAATCGTACGTTTTTTGAATTATAACTAGTAATGAGATTGAGAGAGTTCGCGAGAAACCGTTTTTCAAATGTCAAGACGTTCAGCGAACTCGTTCTTAATTTTATGTCAGAACACTTATGAACATTTGAAAGAAAATGTAAAAGATTTTTTTTTTATTTTATGTTAAATTTTATACCAAAAGTAATAAAGATGAAAATTAGTTTAGCACCCTAAGACTATTCTATGTTTGGGCATACTTCATAATGTTTCGTTTGCTTTCTACTAAATTACGAAATATGTGAGAATTTCGTTCACTACTCGGGCAGGCGTGCTAATGTTTGCCCGAGTATTTTATTGTAAACATTTTTTTTTTATTTCCAGTAACTTTGTTCTGTATGATTTTTTAAGTTACACTTAATTATATGAATTATATGTTCGTAATTTAGTTTCATAACAGATAAATATATATCTGTTAAGTTTTATTTTATTCAATAAACTCGGTCTGGTGATACCATCAAATACTATTTCACATCAAAGGCAATCAGTAATTTTTCTTTAATGTTGTAAATTTATAGTATGAAGATGTTTCTTCGACAATCATATCCTATATTATTAATATGGCACACAGTTCAATCTCGTAAGATGATCTCTTGGAGTCGTTGGAGCGCTTTCGGACGTTGTTGGACATTTAGTAAAGTATAGTATAAACAATATTTATGGAATTCGACTCTTATAGACTCTCATTTCGATTTCATTTTTATTTAAGAAAGAAAAACAATTTATGGATGAGCAATATGAACAATGGACCCAAAGGAATGAGAAACTATTCCTTAAATACATGCATATTGTTAATACCACTGAGGTTAGTATGAATTATATTAGAAATAGGTAAAACCGTCATACCTCGTAAGATGATCATGGAGTCGTTGGAGCGCTTTCGGACGTTGTCCATCTTCGATCGCAACTAACCTCTTAGGTTAGGACAACGTCCGAAAGCAATCGAACGACTCTAAGATCATCTTACGAGGTATAACAGTTTGCCATATTAATAATATAAATCATACTAACCTCTAAAGTAAGTATTAATCATATCCTACCTGTGAAGGAAGAAAACAACAGTTTGCTATATTTTTGTTTTTTTTTATAATGAAAATTTGTAAAGTTTACAATAGTTTAAATTGTTTACAAGTTATTTTTAAAGATAAATAAATGTTTATTTCAAAATTTAATCTAATCAAAAAAAAAGTATAAAAAAAAGAACAAAAAAAAGATTAACGGTTGTGAAAAATGGTGTTCTGGAAGAATGATTAATGAGAATCAGGGAAGGTTGATTACCCGCCATCTAAGCGCGGGATTACCTTCTCTGGCTCCTTAATGATTTTGCCAGATTAACTCCCTAATACTTTCTTAGTAGCCGCCTTACTAAGACGTTCTCAACCCCTTAACCAACCGCTAGCATTATTACGTTTTTTAGCTAATTTATTTTAGTAAGTTGTATGTAAAACTGCTGTTTTTTTTTTTAATAGGGAAATATGTATTTCTAATTCTGTGATTATTTTTTTTGCTAGCTGTTACAGAATGCGTGCTAAGACAACTTGAGCAAATGTTCAAGGCTCATAATTTTTTTTGAATGTGTAGGTTTTTATGATACGTTTGAGCAAATGTAACAGTATAAATCAGGTCCATGTTCTTTATATTGGTGCTTATGTATAGTTAAAAGCTGAGCCACCATTATCACAAAGTATGCATTTTTAAAGAGTCTAGAGCTGATGTGGCGAACCTTTCTTGGAGTAAAAGCCATTTTAGCACACCGTCCACTTCCCCAAAAGGCCACCACGAATGAATAAGCAAATTCTTATATAGTAGTTATATTAAATCATTAGTTGTGCAATCCGTAATTGTGTGATATTTACTCATTCTGAGGTAAAATGGATAAACAAAACAAAAGTCTCCACACAAATGAAGTTTTATTCAATGCGTTTCGAACACTTTGTGTTTATCATCAGGAAGACACCAATAATGTGGTGCTGAAGGGTTGGTCCAGTGAAAAACAACTTCTGTGGAGACATTTGTTTGTTTGTTAGTTATATTGTAAAATCTTTGAATCTATCATCATATTACTCGATCAGTGCATCTAAATCTGTTTCGCATCTTTCAAAAGATTCAGCAGTGTCCTCATTGCCTTCGTTTATTACCTCTTAACTGTTTACTGTTAACTCAGTAAAATGACTTTCTAAATTACTTTTAGGAAGACTTTTCAAGTAATGATTAATAAATCATTATCATAATTACTATATATATATATACACTTTAACACATAGAAAAGAACACAGAAAGACACTACAGAACTCACTTCGATGTTTCGACATCCGTGGTCATCGGGAAGAAGTGCGAAGTACTCGCGTTGAGAAGCAAACTGCTACTATATATATATATATATATATATATATATATATATATATATATATATATATATATTGCCCTTCTTCCTAAATACCAGAATTTTTTTTGTCTTTATTATCATAATTGTTTTTTTATATTTTGAAACATTTTTCTCAACAATCTAAAAGGTTAAATTTCATAGTTCAAAAGGCAGCAGGTACCCTACATCTGGTCTAAAATGACCATGTGTATTAAATCATACAAAAACTGAAATTTCAGGTTGTATACGCAATTCAGATAACAATATATTTCCCTTATAAACACTAATGGATTCTCATTCTTCATGTTGCCAGAAGAATGACTTTGCACATCAATTTCATAAGATGAAATAATTAAAATGCCTTCATTATTATTATTTAGCACAGTTAACAATAAAATATTATTAAGAAATAGTCAAATAAAATTATGTAAATGGAGTTTTTTCAATAGCTTAGAAGCAAGAACAAGTTAACAAGCACAGCTAGTGACTTTTACATTAATGGAAGTGTTTTGATCGGTTTTAATACAAGATAAAATGCATAACAGTTTTATCCTTGCACTATTCAGAGGCCATTCTCTCGAACTATATTGACACGCCATAGTACAATCATATCACTGAGTGGCACCAATGGGTCATTCCATACGAATCCTCCTAATTCAATAGTAAAATGGTTAGTTATCAATACTTCTGAATATATATTATCTGTAGTCAAAGTAAGAGTTAAAGCGATGTATTGCCATAAAACTCGAGTAAAAACTGAATATAATAGTTACGAGCTACGTAAGGATTAAATACTTGTTATTGATAAACTTAAAGCGGCTGATAGAGTTTCGAATAGATTGGCCAGATATTAGACATACTGAGAAACAAAATGTAGTATAAGAGTACTTCTGATAATATAATATTTTTTTTTAATGATGTTTCTATAGTAGGTTAGGTTAGGTTAGGTTGCAGTGGCAGTCCCACAAGGGAACACACTTAGGCCGAGCATTGGCCCTTTGTGATACCACACAATGAAGATTGATTCTACAGTGGGAGTCCTAAATTTTACCTAACTCAAGTGTATTTAGAGTAGGGATCTTTAACGAGTATCTGACAACGTACAGGCTCGGGACCGACAGTTTAACGTCCTTCTACAAGGGACGACATACTCAGATTTATTCACCTCCCGCGTGAATAAATCGAGGGCCAGGTGGGGATCGAACTCCGGTCCTATCAGTTCAGAGGCGAGCACTTTGTACAGTAGCTTAGTCTGCTGTTATATCAGAGTATCTGTGTACTGATCAGAGGTTTCCAAAGTGTGTTCCGCGGAACCCAAGCTTTCCTTAACGGACTGTCTGGGGTTCCATGAAAAACATTTAGCAAAAACATTTTACTAAAAAAATTTTTTTGTTGTGGGTATGGGTTTATTCTATATTTCTAGTGAATCATGAAGCCGAATAATGTTTATATTTACATATACCCGTAAAAAGATTTCACATAAACAAGTGAAATAACAATCAATGATCAAACAACAATATGAAAATGGGAAAACAAGACTAAGATCTTTCAACCGTAAAAGGGGTCTTCACCAGAGTCAAAAATCCAACGTTGGGTTTTTGACTCTGACGAACACCGCTTGTTACGGTTGAAAAATCTTAGTCTTGTTTTCCCATTTTCATATTGTGGTTTGATCATTAATATACCCATAAGTAGAAGTGGTCAAAATTGTATTCATATTTAGAATGAACCACTAGTCAGTTTTTGGAACTATCTGATTCCCGAATTTCCTGCTATTGCAAAAGTAGCACTTCACACATTGTTGCCATTTCCCACTATCTACTTAAGGGAAACTGGATTTACCCTTTAACCTGCCATAGAAACCAAATACCGAAGTAGACTTAATGCTGAGGCTAACTTGAGAATCAAACTCTCAACTATAAAGCCAAAAATGATTACAAAACAAACACTGTGTTAAAATTGCTAGTAATTCTGTTTTATGTATTATGCAAAATGAAAATCTTTTAATTTTGAATTTTTATTCGAAAAATACACATTTCAGTAATATTACTTTTTTAATTGTTTTTCAACATACATACTATTTAAAAAAGCATATGAAAATATTTATATTATGGTTCCTAATGGAAATCATTAGAATGTGGGGTTCCCGGGAAAGTTACTGGAACCAAAAAGGGTTCCGCGTCGAAAAAAGTTGAAAAAACTCTGGTATAGATTAACTGAAGTTTGAATCACGGTAATTATGTTAGACTTCTTATGTAGGATGTGGAAAATCTTGCATACGTCTTCTCTCAGAAAAGATGCAAATCCGTAGCTCCAAAGCCTTTATGGCACATATTAAATACTCGTTAAAGACCCTGCTCTAATT